>VZTH01002189.1:334347-407151 GCA_013397815.1 Aleadryas rufinucha
TTCACAGGTTTAGATGTGAGATTTTTGCCTTTGTTGATGCTTTTTTCGTTGTTGGTTGGGTTTTCTATAGTTTTGATTGGTTGGTTGGTTTTCAATGCTGTACATCGGGGCAGGGGAGTGAAAATTGTCATGTTTCACCTGTGGCAAATTCCAGACTCTCAACAGCTTTACTGGGTGTTCCACTTCACACTGGCTGTTTTTACTATGATGGGATAGAAAAATGATAATCTATGCCCGATTCTCACCTTGTCCCCAGGCCAGAGCACTGAGTGCCATGTCCAGCCCTTCCTTGGGCACCTCCAGGGATGGGGACTCCACCACATCCCTGGGCAGCCCCTTCCATGAAGAAATTCCTCCTGATATCCAACCTGAACCTTCCCAGGCACAGCTTGAGCCGCTCATCACCAGGACATTTGTTCTTCGAGCACCTCAGCTGCTGTGCTGAAGCTGCAACAGCCCCAGTCAGCCCCCAGAGCTCATTCAACCACGGGGCTAATTCGTGCATTCTATCCAAAATAAAGGAGTCTTCAAGAATTTGTTGTTCCAGCAGAACTCTGAATGTTTTGCAAAGAAAATCATAGCAGTGTTTCTGCTGTAAGTCAGGCTGGAAGAAATGCTCCTGAAGAGAAGTCACCGGGAACAACAATGTGTCTTGATGCTGTACAAATTGCTTCCCTTAAAAATAAGAAATGAACAGTACTTAGGCTTGATGGATTGTTTGTTCTCCTCACTTGTTAAAATTCTCTGGTGCTGAAGCTGGGCCATATGGAGCAGAGCTGTTGGTGTCAGAGCCCAGATGCCAGCTGCCTACATTCTTCTAGCAACTGCATCTGGATTTCTCAGCGCTCCGGATTCAGAATTAAAAGCAAAATGCTAATTTCCAAAGAGAAAACACTTTTTCCCCCCTTCCAAAAAAAAAAAAAAAAAAAATTTCAAAAAGCTCAAATCCATGCAAGTNAGCTCCAGTCCATGAAAGTGGAGGCAAAAGGATTCAACACGGCTGTCTGCCTGCTGAGCTGCCTTTACTGATCCCTTGGCCAGTACTCACCCAGTGCAACTGGGAGGTGAAATACATCCACTGTGGCACAGCCAGAGAGGGTTCAGGGGAGTGCATTTATTGCTCAGTGAAGTGGAGCTCCCAGCACTTGCAGAATCAGGGAGAGAAGCTCAGCTGGCGAGCGGGAACTTGTTAAACCACTATAAAACAGTCGTGTTCAATCTTGTACCACGAGCCTACACAACAAGGGGGGGTGGAAAGAAAAAAAGCCCTTAAGAACAAACAGTCTACCATCAGCTAAATTTAACCACCTCAGCAGGCTCAGAGCTGGGGAAAACACACTTCCCATGAGCACAGTGCATCTGGTCCAGTGACTGAAAAAGCCACTGCCTTTTTTCACATGTTCCCTAGGAAATGGGAGCATCAGAATTTAGGGTCTTGGTCTGGATCTGCTGATTCTTAAAAGTGCAAAGAAAGCCTTCCGCGACCTGAAGTAAAAGATCCCATTCAATAAAAAATGGGACAAGAGGGGATGGTCTAAAGTTGAGCCAGGGGAGGTTTCCACTGGATATTAGGGGAAATTTCTTCACCAAAGGGGTGGTCAGGCATTGGAACCACCCAGGGCAGTGGTGGAGCCACACCCCTGGAAGTGTTCAAACAAAGTGTGGATGTGGTTCTTAGGGCCATGGTTTAATGGTGATTTAATGGTTGAACTCAAAGGGATTTTCCAACCATACTGATTCCCTAACCTAAAAATTCATTCAGATATTTAAGCCTACCCTATAAAAATGTAGCATTTCTCTAGAACAGTGAGAACCACCCTCAAACCCAGCTTGGACAAGCCTGATAAAACAGACTGTCAACGAGCTGCAAATATTTATATGGTCCTAAAACATCTCAACTTATCTGTACTTATGACAACAGATGTGCAATTTTACTTCTCTTTAATCAGGAGCAGAAATTAAGGTGATAACATAGCTCCTTCTAGATAGGGAGTTTTTCAGAATTAGGCCCTTCTCAAGGCACAAGGCCCACAGTGCAAAGGCCATGGTACAGAGCAGAGGACCACATTTTAATTTAAAAACACCCATTTATCCAGCAGCTTCAGGTGCACAGTAACACATTGTGTTTTCACTGAGAACTGCACTGCCTGGGTTATACACAATTCATATCAACAGAATACCTGTTCTATTCCACAGCAGAAGGAGGAAGAGTCCTTTGTTAGCAACACACAAAAGCACTGTAAGTCACACCCAGCCCCACAGGGCAAAGTTTGGAATCTCCTCTCAAATACTGCACCAAGACAGACTTGGAGACACAAAATATCTGCTTTGAGGGACCAATGGATACTGGGAAAACCAGAATTAATTATCATCTAGTAGGCCATAAGTAGGATTTACTTCTTGATCTACCCCTCAGATGTTCAACTTGTAACATGTTCTTAATTTACACTCTGCACTGGAGTTTCTGGCTACAACCCTGCTTTGAGTTTTATTTTTTAAGACTCAGATATTGCTATCCTATAGGTGTACCCATACAGGGATATAAACCAACATCAACCATTTCAGTATAGGCAGCTTAGCCAGCTACAAGATTTTAAGTTCCAGTACATTAATTTCTGTTTATTCATCATTATTTTGCTCCACAAGGTGGTGATTTTGCATATTCAAGAGCCCAGGATGAAAACACATCTCAAGCCCAGCCTGACACTCAGAAGGGATTGTGAGCAGACTGAAATCCTGTTCCTCCTTGCCTTGAGCTATAGTTTCAAATACCTTTCTACATATTCCCAGATTGTTAAGTAGAGAAGTTTCCTTTGAAATCTGCAGCCCTTTGCCTTTTCTTTATGCAGAAAGAACAAACTTTGGGTGCTATTTTGCTGCTTTGGTTTTAGGCACACTGGAATAATGAAGAGGGAGAGGAAGGAGGACTCTGAGTAGCAAAAGCAATATCCAAAAAAATAGGTGTAATATGCATTTGGGATCAGCTCTGAACAGCTGACATTGGTTATAGAGAATCAATCTTCAAGAATATTTCTAGAAAATCCTGTGGTCTCTCTTTATACCATTAATAAATCAAAATACAAAACCATTACTACTATTCAATTATTGGTGGAAATTAGAAATTAAGTAATAATGATTTCAACTAAAATTAAACCACTTTATCTTCTTATACGTTTTAATGCTGAACATTCTGATCTGGAAGCTCCTACAGAATTAAAAGGCTCAATCCATGCTCCTCCAAGCATCTTTATATTTACCTCCACTAGAGTTAACACACTGAAAGGGTCCCAATGTTACTAATTTTAAATATTTATTCCTAAAGTATTTTTTACCAGCTGTTGAAAAAGTACTGCAACACAGCATATAGGCAAATATGTCAAGAATAACTTCCTCCTTGAACAATTTCCTTTGCACACAAAAAGTCTTTTCTGGCACCAGGAGGAATCCCAGTGCAGGCAATTAACACACGGCTGCTCATGGGCAAAAAACCCAGCCCTTTATGAATCAGCTTGCAATTTCCTTTTTGTTCTGTGAACAAAAGCAGAAATGTGAAGGAATGGAGAATGTCAGAGTCTGGAAAACAGCAGGAGCACCCTTGTTTATGCAACAGGTTGAAGTTTCAGCAGGGTAGTCTTTCCTGAAGTGTCTTATTTTAATGATCAGCACGTAAAACATCAAAGGCATTTTCACTTAGGTCTGGCTTTTATTAATACAAAAGCAGTACCCTGTTTTCCAGAAAGTATTGTTAATATCTGACAATATCCAGAGGTTTTTAGTGCCTTAATACTCAAGTTGATATTCCCCTTGAGGAACCAACACAGTCTTTCTTTTTTGGCTTTTCTGAGCAACCTGGTCTAGGGGGAGGTGTCCCTTCCCTCAGCGGAGGATTGGAATGAGATGTTCTTTAAGGTCCAACCCAACCCAACCCAACCCAACCCAACCCAACCCATTCCATGATTCCATGATGATACCATGAATATGAATGTTCACATGTCTGTCCTGTGCTGGATAATTTTCTAACATTTATTTACACTGGCTGAGGTATTTGCACAAAATCATTGCACATTACATCTCACAACAAAAAGCTCCCTCACCACCCCCAAGCCTCTCTATTTCCAGCCACTCTGAGCAGAGCCAACTAAAAATGCACCAAGTCCAAGAACTTCCATTTGGGTTGACTTCAAGCAGTGCTAAATTTTGAAAGGCCCTGGTTAATTGAATCCTCATCTACAAAACTCTTTCACATTACAGCAGAATGCTTTGAAAAGAAGCAACTCCTGGCTGACTTTATAGAATAAATTCACTCTATAATATTCCTGTACTCAACTCTCTGAGGATGGGAATTATGCTGGGCAAAATTTCATTCCCAACCCCATATCCTGCACTTCCAGCAGCTCTGTGGCTAGAGCAGAAGGATGATACACAATCCAGAACAATCTATTCGCTACTCTTGGGAAGAACCAGTCGTGTTCTTTAGGGCTGGCATTAAGGTGCTCAAACACGCACTCACCAGGAGTGTCACACATTAAAACCCAGCTCCACAAATGACCTTTTCAAGGGAAAGACTCTTTGCAGCTCACCTCATGCTCTCAGCCTGATCCAAAGCCTATTAAAAGCACACTGCTCGCCTTGAATGATGCTTAGCGTTTTTGGAAAGCCTCTCCAAGTGTCTCCAGCTGCTGCTGGAATCACCAGGAGCTGCAGGCACTCAGACACTGTGAAGGTTTGAAAAGCAANGATAAGGAACACTGCCCCACTTGTGTTCAGCCATGAAGATGGTAATAGAATACATGCCCTTGGTCACATTTTACACTGTAACCTAGGACAGATGCTCAAATCCCTTCTGCTGTGACTCCCTTGCCTTCTGCAGCTGCTTCTCCAACCTTCCTGCTCCAAGAAATCCCTCCCAGGGGAATATCCTGTCTCTGGCAATCAACTGACTGCCCCTTTTTCCAGCAGTTGTTCAATTTAAGATCATTCTTTGTTCCTAGAAGAGGAAAAACTCCTCTGCTCTTCTCGTTTTCTATAACATATGTGTGTGTTATTACAACACCTTCCCTATACCATCATTTTATTTTATATATATTATAAAGTCTGGCATCAAATTTAATCCAAATGTTTAGAAACTCCTTTGGTAATCCTCACTCTGGATAAGTGGAAAAAAATCCACCAAGTGGCTTTTTTTTTTTCCCAAAGGCACATCTTCCATGATTCCCCTCTTTTCCACTTGCTATTACACTTAGGCTTGAATATAGATTAAGAATTAAAAGTGAAATGAACCCAGTAAAAAATTTACCTGCAGATAACAAGCTCAGACAAAAAGAGAGCTTCACTGGCTTTTCTTGTTCTCCACATCTTGCTCCTTTTTCAATTTTAAAAAGTGAAATCTCCTGGAATGGTTTTTACAGTCTTTATGACTTCTTTAATGAGTCTTCTGAGTGATAAAAAGTACAATTAAAACCTATAGTTCCCTCAGTTAATTCAGATTTTCTCCTTGTGTCACGAGCATGATCAGCTTTATAGTCCAGGTGATACACTTTTTCTGAGGCCCATAATTAGGTCCCTAAAAGTTCCCTAAGATCTTAATTTCAGGTCCATCTTCTATAAAAGATTATTTGCAAGAGACATGTTGGCTTTTCAAGGTAGAACTACTGACAATCTGCTGTGTTTCAGTGAGTAGATGAGCAAAAGTGCTCATGCTTGAGCACTCAGTTGTGAGGCAAGATCATGGATGGCTGGAGCTGTGCCAGGGCAGGGTTAGGTTGGATTTTTGGGAAAGGTTCTTCCCCCAGAGAGTGCTGGGCACTGCCCAGGCTCCCCAGGGAATGGGCACGGCCCCGAGGCTGCCAGAGCTCCAGGAGCGTTTGGACAGCGCTGCCAGGGATGCCCAGGGTGGGATTTGGGGGTGTCTGTGCAGGGACAGGAGCTGGACTCTGATCCTTGTGGGTCCTTTCCAACTCAGGATAATCTGGGATTCCCACTTTTATCCTGGTCTGCAGGTTACAAGAGTTTCACACCTCACATGGGGCTCGCAGTCAGACACCTTTGCACTGCTGGGCTGTGTGGTGAAAAGTTATTGATAAGTTATTCAGTTATTGCGATGTTAAGTCTCCAAAGAAGACAATGCTATTTCAGGACATTATTTAAAGGAAAAATCCCTGCAGTAGAGCAGCACAGTCACCTCAGAAAACTACACAAGGGAAGGAATTCTGGCTAAAACCAGCTGCTGCCCTAATAATGAGACTCTCTCCAGTACAGGGAGTTCTAGTAAGACAAAGGACATAAAACTGCTCAGCTTTGTCAGAGACTAACCAGAGAGTTGGAGAGCCAGTGCCCAAGGCCAGGTTGGATGGGGCTTGGAGCACCCTGGGATAGTGGAAGGTGTCCCTGCCCATGGCAGGAAGTGGAATGAGATGGGCTTTACGGTCCCTTCCCACCCAAACCACTCTGTGATTCCATGAAGAGTCCAAGGCAACTCCAGGATAGCTGAAGCGAGCGCCCATCATCCCACAGCAAAGCTCTGCTGAGGACCAGGGCCATGGCCAAGTTTGGATGCAGAGTTTGCCTTGGCCTCCCCTCGGATCATGGCAGGCCCTGTTCACACCTTCACAGCTTTGCTCAAGCCTGAGCAAATCATTGCCTTCCTGAAGCAGGGGCTGAGAAGGAATTGAAATCCTGGGGGTGGGCCCTGGAGAGCTCCAAGACCACTGCTTGCCATTAGATGCTGAACTCCATAGAATAACAAAGTATTTGTTATTTCAGCTTTACAGGGACTTTTATCTCCTCTCAATGCTGGCACAGTACCTTCACCATCTTTCTCATTAGAGCCCCTTTCTTCTGTCTTCACTCCTGACTTTCCTTACACTGTTTGCACTTCTTTATTCTTGTTCTCTATCCATGTATCAAAACTGTTCTGTTGAAGAGCAAATGTCTGAGAGTGAAGGGTTTTGAGCATCAAAAAGCACATTCGATACCCAGAAAGTGCAGCACAAAGGATTAAAAGAACTGAGTGATGCAGTGGAGATTAGAGAGAGCAGAGAATGCTAAAGACACACAAAGAGTGCAGGAAAGCTAAAATCACTTCAAACATTAATATCCTCCTTTGTCCCACATTCTACAAAAAGTGTTCTGTATCTTAAACTTAAATCTTTTATTCTTTTTTATTTTATTTCAAGCACTTCTCTGATAAGATGGAACAGCCAAACTTTTTAGAAATTAATGTTGTTATAGGGATATGGGTTAAAATATATATTTCAGGAATATAATACCCTGTGAGGACTTCTGTTAAACCAATAGTTAGTGCCTGAAAAACACAATCACAGAACTTTTAGTACTCAAGACCATTAGAGAAAGAAAAAAAAAGGTCAGATATAATCTTGGAAATTATAGAGTACAGAGAGTACAAAGAAAAATGATTTACACTTTTCCTTCTCATTTCTTTGTCAAATAGTAGGGAAAAGAGCTTTTACAGCCTACAACCACCAGTGGATGCTGTGGCACAGAGAGGGATATCCAGGAAATATCTCCTTAGGGAAAGGAAAGATGAAGGAAATACGTTTAGGGAGGGACTCTGGGAGGGGTTGGTTGTTGTTAGTTTGGATTTCCTTGTTGTGTTTTTATGTTTGTTTGTAATGTTTGGGGTTTTTTATTTTCTCAATACAGTTGAAGATTTTTGTCACTTCCTGACAAGTTTCACTTAGACATTGTCCCACTGTTCCTGGTTGTGATCTATCCATTACATCCTCTGTGACCAGGAAGAACCTGATGAAAACTTCTTCAACCTCAAAAAAAAAAAAAACCCTACAAAAAACAAAAACCAAAGCAAAACCAAGTAAAGGGGTAGGAAGAAAACGTAACCGAGGTTATACAGCATTTTGCTAAGGAACAATTCAAAATTTAAGAACTTCAAGAGAGTCCAACTGCAATTTCTACATTCACTAGAGTTTAAACCAAAGAACATGAAATGAAATGCTGGACCAGACAGGTCTTTTCCAGAGGAGGAGGAGTGGATCCAGCTCAGCACACAACATCAATGTTTTCCTTGGAAACTTCTAAAGATATTTCAGCTGGGATGAAGGATGAACAACAACTCCCAAGAATGACATGTAAATACTGAAAGATTTTTTTTGTTGTTGTTTACCTCAAATTTATCTTCTCTGCTTCTGAAAGCACAGTGAGGCCATTCCCGTTATTCCCTGCCATGGAGCACGGCAAGTAAAATGTAACATTCCAAGCAGAACATGGGCTTCAGTTGATTCATCACCTCCCTTTGCTTAGAATAAAAGGGACACATTTGTTCTCACCAGGGGAACAGGAAGGTCCCAGTCCCCCTGGCAGTATAGCTTAAGGACTTTTCCCCTCCTTAATCATGCAAATTCCTGGCAATTTGGGACAACTGCAGTAGAAAGGTTCCACCCCGAGCCTGATCACTTGAAGGACAGAGTTTTTACAGTCATGAGAATTCAGTATTTGTTGCCCTTAACCCAGCAAGGGTTAACTAAGACCCCAGTCCTGCATCTTGACTCCTTTTACTTTCAATGAATCATTATGGGTTGAAAAGAGCTCCAAGATCACCCAGTACAACCTTCCACCAATAGCATCATTCCCACTAAACAACATTGTTCTCCTATAAAATATCCTTTAAACAGCTTTTAAATAGCCTTTAAGTAACAAAAAATCCTACTCTGGTCAATGCTTTACCTGAGTTCATAGGATAGTAAAGTTCTGAGCTATTTTAAATTCCTAACCCATGCCAGCACTTGTCGAATTGTCCCTTATTTCCCCTCTTAAACTCAAATAATCTGCTTTGGCAATGGAGTTTGGGATTGTTTAAAAGTGCTAAATTGCTTGTGTGTTTTAATAAATAGTAAAACCCAGAGGTACAAAATGTCAGTCCTACACCCAAATTCAGAAGTTTCAAGACAGATATGAGAGCCTGGAAATTGTAGCTTGTAATTAGAACTAGCAGAGACTCTTTCATCCCATTAAACATCACCTCCATCCTATTTTTCCAATATCATGTGATTATGTACTTCATTAAGGCAATTAGAGCATATTTATGAGCAGTCCCCCGTCTCTCCAAGCATGGCTGCCGACTGGGGATAGGGGGAAATCTTATTTCCAGCTCTTCCAGAGCTTTTTTCCTCTTTCTGTATTTCAAAATATTTTAATTAAATCCCTGGGCACAAGTGGATATGATTTAGAAGGCAATTCAGGTCTTTAGGCCTACACAGATGTCACTTAAAATCATCTTTGAAGGATGATTTCAGAAACAACTAAAGCGCCATTAACGAGAGTAAATTGGAGGTGCAGGAGTAACAACCTCGATTATTTTGACAGCATTCAAGTCAAACAGCAGCTACAAGGAATGTCTGCCCATTAATGCTGATCAGCATTCAGCACAAGAACTCATTAGAATATCAGTCAAGCTTTTTGAACTTTTTTTCAATGAAAAAGCCTCGATACAATGAAGAATTTGCGAGATGCAGATAAAAACATGAATTTTCATAAAGCACTAAACATGTAGGAAATGAAACTGATTCACAAGGTTAAATACGTCTGCTGAGATCTTTTCGCATGTGGCTCTGCTCTATTGAATTATTTGCAAGAGGTGTTTGATGGTTCTTTCAAAACTGAATGGTGTAGCAAGCAGAATCTTGAAGTTAAGATGAAATCAAATATAAACCAAGATAAAATTCAGCTGCTGTCAGGTTTCTTTGCAAATTGAAACTTGATTTAGTGGCACAAAGAGGACGGAGTTTTTCACTGAGTTTCGAGAAAATCGAGATCCGGTTTAGAGCAGGTGACTGTGGGAGGCAGCAGGGCTCAGTCCCTCCTACAAACCCCGCACTGGGGCAGCTCCTGACGGCTCAGAGAGGATTTAGGATTTATCCCACTGACCCATCACGACAGAAACCCTCTAACCCAGCACTGGGGGTGAACTGCTGCAGGCTCGGCTCCACTGCCAACACTTTCACCCAGCAGAGGCTCCACAAGGAGCTCACCATTTCAGAGCGACAGGGACCTGTCTTCTCGCATCATCATTTCCTCACAGGATCACCAGAGCCCCGGAGCTCTCCTACAGACAAGGGTAAAATCCCTTCTGATCATTTCTGCTTCTCAGCTGCAGGCACCATGGGGAAGGAAACAATACGATAGCAGAAAGCAAAAAGTGCAAGTTCTCCTGGCAAAACAAACAGCCCTAAAGCACCACAGCTGCCTTTCCTGCACTGAGCTGAACATAGCTCTGCATGCAAACAAATCCCCGACATTTGCAGTGCTCTGAGAGAGCCACACACATAAAATTATATTCAGGCTCTTGGGATTCAAAGCAAACGCTCTTTAGCAAGCACCCCATTTTTTCAGTAGAGGCTTCCCATAGTCTTTAATGCCTGTGCCAGCTGGGTCAAGTGATATTATCCCTGATTTCTGGGACTGCTTAAACAACTTACTGCATTCTCCTTAAACATGCAAAGGGCAAAGGCCGTGCAGAATCTGCATAATTGTGGCATTTGGTGGCTGTGAACGTGCTACTGACAAAACTTGGCATAGATAATGAAAGTTTTAGATATTGTACACAAGGAGGCAGTTCCAGGGAAGGCAGGAATTCAGAGGTAAAGGTAACCTAAGGCTTCATTGCTTACACAATTGTGCCGTGCCTTTCCAGATACTGTCATTGGGGCCATTAATCCCAAAAGAAAATAACCAGGATACTGCTTCCTGTGGCTACATTTCCTCCCATTACCTTATAAAGGACAATTGGCAGAGTTTTTAACCTCGGGGGAATTAGAATTGTCACCCAATAGCTCTGAGAGCAGCAGAGGAGAAGCACACGGGAATACAGAACATCTCACAGCCTCCAATTTAGCAGCGACCAGGACTATGAGTTCAAAACTGAAACTTAATTCTTAAAACAAGCCTCCAAAAGCCGAACAAAACCCCAGTCAAGCTACTCACCCTCAGCACGGCTGTTCCCAGCAGGGGAGCCCAAACCACCACCTTCATGGGACACTGCCAGCAGCAAATGCAGACAATGAAATCCCTAAGGAACCCCACCACCCACCCTCTTTCCCAACTCCTAATGGGGTTGAACTTCCTTTTTGCCCTTAATTGGTAGCTGCACCGAGGCTGTGGGATGAAGCAGGGGTCTCTGCCCAGGGAGTTAGTTAATCGTGCCTTTCCCCACAGAGATCCCAGCCTAGAAATGGTTACAGACCCCCCTGGTGCAATTACAGGGGCTGGGGCTTTCCCATCACCGCCATTATCTGCTGGAGCCAAAGGAAAAGCACAGGTTCAAGGACCCTTCCTCTCTCTGGTTTCCACACCGCTTGAGGAAGTTTTGTCTGTAAGAGAGCAAGCTGTGGAAGGTTTTGGAGGTTTCTTTCCTGCTTGGAGCTAAAATAAAACGATCTCCTTTTTCATTTGTTGATGAGGTGTTGGGGCCATGCTGAGGCAGATTCCTTGAGCAGCAGGTGTGAGCTGGGAAGGGAGGTGATAACACACAGGGCTGAGCTGCAGGGAACTGCTAGAGACACTCAGAACTGGTTCCTTGGGCAGAGCTGGGGTAGTGGAGTGGCTGCTCACTGCAGCTTGGACGGGACTTGGAGCAGCCTGGGACAGTGGCAGGTGTCCCTGCCCATGGTATGGGGTGGGACTGGATGGGCTGTAAGGTCCCTTCCAACCCAACCCGTTCTGTGATTCTCTGATTCTGTGATTCTAATAAACAATTTAACAGGTTTATGGAGGTGCTGTTAGTTGTGTTTTTACTCCTCTGTTGCTGAAACTGCTCTGCTTTGTGGAAAAGAATAGAAATGTCAGAGGATCAGGCGAGGAAAATGCCCATTGCTCACAGCCAGGATGCTTCACCTCTGTGGATTATTTCTGAACTTGAGCCGGGCAGTCTGTGCTGAAAATGAACATTGCTCTGTACAGTTTCTCAGGTAATCAGAGACAAACTTTTCCCGTTCCTTGCTTTTCCTTCAGCAAGAGCAGAGCACGTGTCTGCTTTTATCAGTCAGTTCAGCCCACGGAGACCCAGCGGGGCCCGAGGTGACACCATGGGGGAGGCTGGCACCAGCCTTGCCCTCCCCTTAACAACTGGCATTCCTTTTCCTATTGAGCTCTCCATTTTCAGCATCTTCTCCTTCATCTGATCTTCCTGCTTAGGCTTTCATACTCTAACTGTTGTGACAGACAAAAAAAATACAGGAAAATCAGGTTGTTGGGCTCGTCTAAGTGCACGTTCAAGTGACAGCCTGTTTGCTGAGTGGTCCGTGTTGTTATTGAATCTCTGAATTGATTTTGGTCTGCAGCTGAGTTAAACTTCCAGGGAGTCAGCTGAGACAGGCAAGAAAATTTCTCTGGAAGGGAAAAAGAAAAAAATTCCCAGAGGGAAGACTCGGGGCTGGAGTGTTGAGGCAGGGTCGGGGCTCACAGCTCACCCTGGGGCTCGTCTCTGCAGCTGGAGCTTCCTGAGAAGGACAGGTCCGGTGATCACCCTCGGTCCCAACATCACCACGGGTCAGCATGGAAGTGACATGTCTAGTGCAACCCAAAAAGAGAGAAAAAAAACAACCAACCAAACATAAAACTACTTTTCCCCCTAAATCTTCACTAAATCTATCAAGAAACAACGAGAACTTTCTCCGCTAGAAAAGTTAGAGCAGCTTAACTCTCACTTAAGCAGTAAATTCCCTAAATACCTTAAAACAGAGAATGGCCCCAAGATTGCCTGCAAATCAGCTGGCACTTTGGAGAATATGTGTTTTCCCAAGAGCTCAGGCTATTAATCTGCTGGATAGTTAGCAGCTTATCTCATTCTTATCTCCAAAACACTCTCCAAACCTGTCTGTAACACTAACTTCTCTAATCACCGAGGGTTTCAAGGGTGAAATCCAGGCACAGATAACAGCTGCCAAGTGCCACATCACACCACAATTCAAGGTGAAAACAGCTTCCTCTGGCAAACTAGAGATGGAGCAAGGACAAGAAAAGAGAACGGGGTGAATGAGGCACAGGCGGTGAGGCCCTGGATCCCTGGAAGTGTCCCAGGCCAGGTTGGATGGGGATTGGAGTGCCCTGGGACAGTGGAAGGTGTCCCTGCCCATGGCAGGGGTGGGAATGGGATGAGCCTTAAAGTCCCTTCCACCCAAACAATTCTGTGATTTTATGGCCAGGGTTAATAACTCACATCTCCCGTGGCTGAGGCCAGTCAAGACCTCAATTAAGTTTTTAATTGCTACAAGTCTTTAGAAATCAGTCTTCATTCTTAATGTGCATAAAAATTGGGGGTTTTGGGTACACTGCACTGAGGGAGCACCTTGGCTGAGGCTTCCCAGCCCTGTCTGGCCCAAGTTGCTCAGCAGTGCTGACAGTGACTGATCAACACTAAACACAAGAACCACAGAACATCTCCTAGGGATGCTGCTCCTGTGAGACTTCTCAGACTCAAAATAACATTTTTCCCAGAGTTTCTCAAACCAGATGTTTCAAGGTAAGCAAGAGTTACTGACTGTGGTTATAAAGTGTTGGTAGCTTTGAAGTGCACCCCTTTTTCCAGCAAAATTAGAAGTTCTTTTGCACATGTTCTTAAAATATGGGGCAAAGATGGAGAAGGGGAATAGAGAGGTTTATATCAGCAAGGCCTGTGGTTGTTTGCTTTTTTCTCTTTCTCTGGATGTCCAGAGGACTCTGAAAACCTGATGTTTTTCTTTCCCAAGATGGAGAATATTCAAGGTCAAATCTCTTCCACCACTAACAAAGCTTGGATCTGAACCTGGTTCTCCTGTGACCTTTTGTTCCTGAGGGTTTGGGGAGGACTCTCTCTCTTTGACCAGAGGTTCTACTCCAGGAGGGTGAATGCCCAGAAAAATAGATGCAGGAAAGGTCCTCTGCCTTCAAAAAGGGCGTTCACACAAGAGAATCTGTGTCTTTCTTTCTACTTCTTGATGCCTCTAACAAGGTGAATAAGGGATAACAAAAGTTTTAAGTACCTGGAGATCAGCCTCTGATGTTCTCATTTTATTTTCACAATATTCTTTGACTTAAAAAAAAAAGAAGCAAAAAGGTGAATAAAAGGCTGGAAAACTTCAGTTCTTCATTTTCTGCGTATTAATGGGAGCACCACAGAAGATTTTTCATTTTCAAAAAATACAAATTAATGTTCAAATCTTTCCTTTCCTTTGTTGGGACAGATGAAATGACATTTTGTCAGTTACATATGCAAATAGGCGCAGTGAATTGTTTGAATTCTCGATCATCCAGAGAGTAAATGCTTCTGACATTGAACTTTCAATTCTGTGTTATTAAAAATCCACACTTTAGGGTAGCAAAAGAAGATTATTTTTTTTTTTTTCACTTCGTGTCCAAGCTGTGCTTTTGTTCCCAGCAGACAAGCTAATAGGGGGGAAAAAGGAAAAAAATAAAATCTTGAGATTTTTCCCTCAGACCGAGGCAGAAAAAACAGAGCTGGCTTAGAAACATGTATATTAAATTCTGAGGTCTAAAGGCAAACATGCCTTTAACTTCACACTGAGCAGAACGTGCTCTTGCTGCTTTGGCATTTATCACACGTTTGACAGTGAAGGAACTGCTGAATCCCAATTAGGGATGGGAAGATTTCCCAGGGTCTGGGAATTTTGAGGATTTTTCGCAAACTCACTGCTTATTCAAACTTTATTAAGAATTACAAGTTGGACTTTCCCTCTAAAATGGGTCATGGAATGTCTGAAGGTCTAAAAACCTCTTGGTACTGGAACACCAAAGGTTAGAGCCAGCACTTCTCCTTCCCTGAACATTTCTGTTGTCCTCTAATCATAAACCTGTCATTCAACTCAGAGATAAGAGAAGCTGGAAAAACGGAAGCTAAAGGTCAGATTTAGCAGATGTAGGGTCTGCTGGAAAGGTGGAATTGGGGGAATTGGGTTCCTTCTGGTGGGTCTGGATGAAGGTAAGGAGTAAACTCCTGAAATCAAGGGAGTAACAGCAGTGTCCTACTGGGAGTCCCCATCCCTGGAGGTGTCCAAGGAAGGGCTGGATGTGGCACTCAGTGCTCTGGGCTGGAGACAAGGTGGGGATCAGGCATGGCTTGGACTCGATGATCCTGGAGGGCTTTTCCAACCTCAGTGATCCTGTGGTCCTTTGAAACTCCGAAGGGAATGGTCACAGCTTGGACTCGATGATCCTGGAGCTCTTTTCCTGCCTCAGTGTGGAACCCACCTCAAGGTTCCTGTGATCCTTTGAAACTCCAAGAATGTATTGCTGAAACAAGACAACAGCAGATTCTGGGTTAAAGATGATGACTTGGATTCATTTCACCTGACCGCTCAGTTACAAGTTGGGAGCTTAAACTCCTGGTGTGCTTCTTCCACAGGGTGAAAGTCTTCTGTTCTGGGTGAAGACAGGAATAAACCCTCCAGAGTGATTTGTTCCACCCTAACATGATCTGTTCTGTTCAATGCTTCACTCTCTGCTGAACAGGGCAGGGCTTGGATTGTAACTCCCCATCTGGAGAATTCAGCCTTTTACATCCTCCTACAAAGATTCTCCTGGTTCCTCTTTCACCTTCACTGGCATAAATCTCGATTAAACCCATTTAAATCCTTGACATAAAACCAATTTCTAAAATTGAGTATATTTTTATAGTGAATAGATTATTTTTTTTTTCCGAAAGGAAAATACCTCAAAAGGCACCAAATCCAACACGAGAAAGCTGAAAAACTTATACCTTGAATATTTAACCATTTTACCTGGGAAAGAAATCCCTACACAACTGTTTCAGATAAATTTAAGAAGGATTTTGAAAACATGCAAATATTGATCAGAGCTGAAAATCAGAATTTCTGTTCAGCAGGGAATTATGAAATGCTAATGTTTTTTTACATTCCAGTACAAACTGTTGAAGCATCAGCATATTTCCACATATGCCACATTTTTTATTAAGAATTTAATTAACAGTTTTAATTAAAAATACCAGTCTTTGGCTGGCTAAATGTGAAATAACTGGGATGATGAAAAATGATACCAATAAATAATTTTAAAACTCAATAAACCGCTCTCCAAAGCTGCACTGAGGAATGTTTAGATGATCTGTGTAATGAGGACACTCTTTTCCAATGCTTTATAAGGATTGCCTTGCTACAGGGTTTTATATAATGTTTTCCATGGAGTCCCAGAATGGTTTGGGTTGGGTGGGACCTTAAAGCCCATCCAGTTCCATCCCCTGCCATGGGCAGAGACACCTTCCACTCAAAGCCCCATACAGCCTGGGATTGAACACTTCCAGCAAAATGAATAGCATAAAGGATTGAAAAAATTCCAAGAAAATGGGACAAAAATAAAACCTTTTAAAGTACAAAT
This sequence comes from Aleadryas rufinucha, assembly GCA_013397815.1. Taxonomy (NCBI): domain Eukaryota; kingdom Metazoa; phylum Chordata; class Aves; order Passeriformes; genus Aleadryas; species Aleadryas rufinucha. The sequence goes on from VZTH01002189.1 coordinate 350,704, forward strand.
TCATGGAGAACTAATAAATAAAATTTTAAAGGCATTTAGACAATGATAACAGTAGGGAGAATCAGGAAGTGAGTCCGTGCCTAAGTCTATCAAACTGGACACAGAATGCCAGTGATGACACATAGGATTAACCTGCAAATTTCTCTGTACCATTGCATCATCTGATGTATTTCTAGGAGTATTCTTCCCAGGAATATTCTTCCTGCACCAGTTTCTCCATGCATAACTTTCCTTTTCCACTAACACATTCATTAGGCTTCCAGCAAGCGGAGAAAGAACGGTTGTTGCTGCTCTCAGCATCACACTTCCCTCTCACTTCCTAGGCTTTAGCTCCTGGCCTGACCTGACTGCTAATATAGTTTCACACTATTCAGAGTCTTACTTTTCTCAATGAAATATGACCTACTTGCTTCCACTTGTGTGTCCCAACTCATTCTTCCAAGGCTTGTTGTGCTTCAGAGCTGTCAGTCACACATGGAGTGGGAGAGGGAATTTTGGAGCAAAGCCTCCACCTGCAGTTACCAGTGGTGAGACTTAAAGTGCTTATGGAGACACGAGAAGGGTTTGATCACAGCCTTTCCTCTGGGCCCAATTGCTCTACCTGGATTCACAGATAATTCCTCTGCAAGGAGCTCCTGTGAGCTCAAATTGGATCTTTTATTATTAGTATTACGAGGTTGGATGTAACTGGATCTTTGAGGAAATGCAGGAGGGTAAAAGACAGCAACTTTCCCTAGGCAGGTACCTTCCAGGATGGGAAGAAAAGCATTGTTTGACCTTTACTTCCGTTGCTAGACCTGGATGGAGACCAGAGGGAGGAGGGATGAAGGAAGGTTAAGGAATCTTGCCAACTCCTGCCAACTCAGTGTTGCCGTGAGGCCCTGGCTTGGCTTAAAACTGAAAGACAGTAAGTTTAGATGACGATCTTAGGGAAAAAACCTTCCCTGTGAGGGTGGTGAGGCCCTGGCACAGGGGGCCCAGAGCAGCTGTGGCTGCCTCTGGATCCCTGGCAGTGCCCAAGGCCAGGCTGGATGGGGCTTGGAGCAGCCTGGGACAGTGGAAGGTGTCCCTGCCCATGGCAGGGGGTGGGACTGGATGGGCTTTAAGGTGCCTTCCAACCCAAACCATTCTGTGATTCTATGAGATCATGAGCAGCATTTCAGAGCAGCACACGCTGATTTCAGCATTGCAGTTCTGTGCAGTTCATTTGCTTTTCACACTGAAGTTGTTGGTGGTGGGCTAAGGGTAAAAACCCACTGCTTTTAAACGGCCCCAAATTGTCCTCTGTGTCATCTCCAGCACGTGGTGCAGGAGCTGCCCAACCACACGGAAAGAGTGAGGAACAGAAACCGGCAGTGTGAAGCAGTGAGTGAGAATTAGTCCATCCTGCAGGGTCATTCTCTTCAGTTAATATCTTTTATTATGCCAGGAGAGCGATTCCATCGTGCTCTGCTCCCGTTAGAGCTGGGTAATCCACACTGCCACACTGCAGTGCTGGGGTGCTTCCAATTGAAAGCAGAACCCTGGCTCTCTCCAAAAGGAGCTGCACCAGTGGCTCCCTGGCTGCATCCTTGGAAGGTCTGGCTGCGTGGGTCCTGAGACCACGGGAGATAAGAATTCCAACTACAGAGGAGCCAGAAGCCTGCAGGGCTTTAATATAGTTTAGAGGAGCTTTAATAAAAATGTGTCTGGATAAAACAGTTGAACTTTTATGAAGAAAAAGATCTTTAAGTCACTGAATTTGCACTTATCTCCACTCTCTGGTAGAGAATATGTACCATAAATGTCCTGTAAATGCCCTGTAAAGACCCCCTTCTCCACTGTGACAAACAAAAGCAGGATGCAATTAACTCTGCTTTTGAATAGATCTTGAAGACCATGATCAAATGAAAGTCCTGGCTTTGAAAGCTCCAGAAGCCTGAAAGTCTTCAGAACTAAATTTAGCAGCATTGCTTTGAGAAAATGATGGAAAGTTACTCTTACTTCTCTTTCAAAAGTAGATTTGTTTTGCTCATGTAAATGAATCCCTTGTGCCCAGTTTCTTGGAAACCTACCTGCTTCCCAAAATAGTTGTTTGCTTTCTTTTCTACAGTGAATAAATAACATGCATCATCAAAGAAAATTGCCTTTTCAATTGAATTAGAACCACCAAAATGAGGCACTGTAATGATGAATCCCATTAAAACAAAGACTGCTGACGTACAAGGTCAAGGAAAAGTTTCCATAGTAAAAGTCAGCTCCATTGTGGGATGTGAGAAGCACGTCCTCTTTTCCTGTCATTCTTACAGTCACTTGTACCCACCTAGAGGAATGGATTTGTCTCAGAAAATAATCCCTGCTGTTTGGAATTTAAAATTGGTCTGAAATGAAAACCTAATGTGTCAATAGATTGCTCAATTTCTGTTTAATATTTCAGAGAAATGCTGTTAAAACACTACTGTGGTAACAAAATAACGCAGGTTCTAGGGAGAAGATTTGTTTCTTATTAGCTGGACTAGAAATTAATAAAATAAGCAATAATTTCCTGTTCTTTTCACCACTGCTCAATTTGAATGGAATTTATCAAAGCCAGGTGCAATATTCTCTGGCTTCTGCTTATGTTTATCCACAAGGAAGACACGAGAGTGCAGCACAACGGGGGTAACAGAAACTCCCTCCAAAGGCAATCTGTAACTTGGGAAGTTTGTGAAGTCTGAAAATGATGTTTGCCATAAATCTCCAGGATCTCTCAGGAGCCAGCAGCACACAAGACATGTTACGGGAAGTCATTTTGGAAATGTATCTTCATTGATTAGGAGTTTTAAAGAACATGGGAATTCATTATACAAGTATCTCTGAACCTTTAGTAGATAAATCTTTTCAGGAGTGAGAATTTATATCAAGACATCCAGGAAACCTGAAGGTGATTAAAGACTGACTAGAAACAATGTAAGGAGCCTTTCTTGAAAATAATTTTGTTCTGCTACAAATCATTTATAGCAGAATGGAGAAGGTGGATTAGGGGAAATCCTGCCCTGAAAAGTCCCCCTGTTCTGCACACTGCTCTGTACAGAGAGATTACAGATCAAGCAGCATGATTAGTTCTCTTGTGAGCACCTGAGCTCCTTTGATTCAGCTGATGGTGGAATCCTCCTCAGATTCCTGATGGATCAATAGTTCCAGGCATGCCCAGTTTAGTTCTGCATCAAACAGCTTCATGCCCTGGGTGCCAGAGAAGGGTTCAAAAAGGATCAACACACAGGGCTGGGCTTGAAGTTTATAAATATGTAAAGCAACAACAAAGCAGGTTGCAGTTCTGAAGCTTCAATATAAAGTTATTTATATTTACTGAGTCACCAGCAGGGATTTGTTTCAAAGCTTTGCTGGTAAAGAAGAGGGGAGGTTGTACTTCACCAATTTAATACCAGGATTTTTAAAACAAAGTGGACAACTGAAAATTCAAGCGAGAAAAAGCCATTGTCTCTTCAGGAGCCAAAATCTGCCTCCCCCATGAAGCCATTTGCTGTCATCCAAGGTCTTCAGTGTTACAACCCACAGAAGCTTGGGACAGAAATTTTAACCCCATTTTTGTATCATTATGATTAGAAATTTTCAGGATGATTGACACAGGTGGCCCAGCATCCCAACTCCTTTCAGAGAGCCACAGAATCATTAAGGCTCAAAAAGACCCCCCAAATCATCAAGTCCAACCTTTGACTGAACACCCCCATGGTCCCCAAGCCATATCATGAGGTGCCACATCCACTTGGGTTTTTTAACATTTCCAGGAAGGGTGATTCCACCACTTCCCTGTTCCAATGTTTAACCACACTTCCAGTGAAGATTTTTTCCTGATATCCAACCTGACCCTCCCATGGTGCAACTTGAGGCAGTTCCCCCTTGTCCTGTCCCTTGTTACCTGGGAGAAGAGCCCAGTCCCCACCTGTCCACAACCTCCTTCCATGGATAAGGTGCCCTCTGAGCCTCCTTTTCTCCAGAGTTCTTGTGTGAAAATCATTTTGTTCAGATGTCCTTGGGCTGATGAGGGTTTAATTCATTCCATTTCCATTATTATATGGTTTTCAGACTGGAACTGTCAGAGTTTAACCAGCTCAGAATGAAGAGCTGAGGTTTGCCTGCACCTGTGTATATACAAATATATCTGAATTTTTGCATCATCAGTCATTTCATAGATATTGTTAGGTTTAGTTTCCTTTTATAGGAAGGAAAATGACATAAACAAGTGGCTTGTATTGCCTTCACATGATCAGACAGCTCTCCAGACAGCAGCAAGCATCCAACTTTGCAAAAGTCATATCATCTGTGGTATTTATTTTATCTGTTTGCATTCAGTTAATGGGAGCTTAAGATTTCCTTACTGTTTGGACAGAACTGAGCAAATCCTGGTCCTGAGTGTCCATTTCAGGCAAGCCCAACAAGGCATAAATCAGGAGTCAATAGCATCATGCTGCACTTTTCCACATCCCTCTGAGTTCTCAGTCAGAGCACTCAGGTTTCTGTCTCAAGTGCCGTATTTTTAACTCTCCCTCCTCTTACCTCACATATTGACACTGTTCATTTCACCACTTACTAATTAAATCAAATTAGATGAAGGCTTGATATTTGATCTACTTGTGGATTAGCAAGAAAATAAGGCTCCAGCTATGACAAGAATTTGCAAGACAATTTTCAACCTCCAGGTAAGCCCACTTGAGTCAATCATGTTACTCATATGCTTAAAATCAGGTACAGATCCTGTCTCTGCAGAGTTATGACTCGGATTTGCTCCCATCTTCCATGACAATGCTCACTAAATTAGGAGCACAACATGCCAATATAAATATAGACATAAGTATATTTCTTTTTTCAGAAATATATATCATTTTGCCTCTTGTCCTTTGTTGTTATGATAAGTGAAAGGAATGTTTTAATAATTTACTGTTTGATTAGTGAACTTGGTTTTTTCTCACTTAACATACTGCATCAATTTATAGTCCCTGTTATTCTCTCTCATTCTACTGAGAAGTTTGCATCACATGCTGAGAAATAAATACTGGGTGTTGTTAATCCATCCAGCAGCAGATGCCTGATAGAGACTTGCTCTGTAAATCAAAACATGAACAAAAGCAACTTTGAGCACTGCCAAAGACAAAATGAGGTAAATATTTCATTTTTCTGTTAGAAACTGAAGACTTTGGGCCAAATCTCAAACTTGGCTTAAGTCTCTTGAGCCCGCAGGAAATTCCTGTCTGGCTCCTGTGTCTTTGCACTCTTTGTAAAATTCCCATTCATCGTTTTCCAGTTCAGAGAACCACAGAAAGATGGAATGGTTTGGGTTGGAATTGACCTTGAAGTTCCTCTAGTTCCACCCCCTGCCATGGGCAGGGACACCTTTTACTAGACCAGAGCTCCATCCGACCTGGTCTTGAAAATTACCAGTTCTTGAGAATTATGATGCAAATCCCAGTCACTTTAGCATTTTCCTCCCTACCGAAGCATCAGTGCCCGGTGTGAGATAGCCAAGGATGTTTTCAGCCTTCACACATTCCAAGGTTCTTCCCCCAGAGGGTGCTGGGCACTGCCCAGGCTCCCCAGGGAATGGGCACGGCCCCAAGGCTGACAGAGCTCCAGGAGCGTTTGGACAGCGCTGCCAGGGATGCCCAGGGTGGGATTTGGGGGTGTCTGTGCAGGGCCAAGGGTTGGATTTGAGGATTCCTGTGGGTTCCTTCCCACTCAGGAGATTTTATGATTCTATTTGAGGAGGACAGTACACTGAGAACAGCCCCTGGCAGCTCCCTCAGGCACTGATAGCCCAGAACAGTCAGATTTTCTCATTTTTTACAGCTCCAGTTATATGGAAACAATTACCCTTCACCACCATTTATTTCCCAATAAAATGAAACTTTATCTTTTTACCATCTCTTCCTCTGGTCAGTCTTTACTCCAGATCGTGTTGATTCCCATTTATTAGCAATACCTTCTTTCACTTGCCACCCCAAAGAGAGACGAGGATTTATGGCACATTCATCACACCAAATAAAAGTAGCACTCAAGCTTATCTTTGTTTACTCATTACAAACACATATTGAGAGCTGACTGCAGCTGAGATTTGCTGTTGGTATAAGAGTGGCAGCAAGAAGAAAAGAGACAAGAAAAGGATTTGCTGCACGTGCCAAAGATATCACCCATGTGAATCAGGGCTGGCTGCGACTGCACCTGAGGAAATTGTGTAGCCCAGCCTTTGATCCTTTGATTTCGGAGCTTTCCTTTCCTTCAAGGATTCCCACAGAAAGCAAAACAAAACTCTAAAACTCACCAAAGGCCGTTTTCTTTTATTATTCATAAGTGGTAGATATTACCAACGGTGGCTCCATAAACTGGGGGGAGGGAAAAAAAGAAGTTTTCTCAGTCCCGTCTGTGTAGTAACATTTTATGAGAGATATATTACACACATTTATCCGCGAGCGAGAAAACGGCGACATAACTTTAAAATCCACTTATCGGGGGGGAAAACAGGCATAATGAGCTGCATTTGGGAGGGAGGGAAAAGGGGAGCTTGGGAGGAAATGTGTGTAAACGTCCCTGTGCAGGGGATACTCGTTGTGCACGCGCTCCATCTTAATTCGAGCCATCTCGCACGGCTCCATCACGTCGGTCCACAAGGGCCGAGGAATGTGTACCCTGCTCTCCTCGCTTTATATCCAGAACAAATCTATTTCACACAGCTAAATGTTGCTGCTGGTCTGGGAATATTTGTTAAATGGCTATAATGGGATACAGTTAAGTTATTTACTACTTGTGACTGGGGAGAAAATTGAGGTTTATGAAATGCTACATTCCTAGAGCAAAAAAAAGTGCACTTATGGAAATAAATCATTCGGGTCTCCTTTGACATTCTGTGTTTTTCACAGGGTAAAAACAATGCATTAATATGCTTTTAATGTCATCTAGATGGGTAGGAATGCAAAGTTACTTGTGGGAGGGGCTACACAAGCAGTAACTGCACTTAGTAAAACCCATCATTATTGTACACTGATTTTTTCCAGAAGTGCCAGAAAAATTGTGTTAGTGCAGCTTGAAACAAAATCAGCTGTGCTGATCAAATCTTTATCAAGTCAAAAAACTCTCTCTTTAGCTTCACCACTTGTTGGGCTCTAAATTTCACCAGAATATAAGAATAAAAATAAAAGCCAGAGTTGAAATCCCTCAAGCCATGAGGGTGTTACACTGCCTGGTATTAATTCACAAGATTCCACAGAATCTCAGGATGGTTTGGGTTGGAAAGGACCTTAAATCCCATCCAGTCCCACTCCTGTGCCCTTGGGCTGGGACACCTTCCACTGTCCCAGGCTGCTCCAAGCACTGTCCATCCTGGCCTTGGACACTGCCAGGGATCCAGGGGCAGCCACAGCTTCTCTGGGCACCCTGTGCCAGGGCCTCCCACCCTCACAGGGAAGGTTTTTCGTTCCCATCAGTTTGAAGCCATTCCATGTGTCCAGTCACTTCATCCCTTGTCAATTGTCTCTCTCCATCTTTCTTGTAGCTCCTTCAGGCCCTGCAAGGCCACAGTGAGGTCACCCCAAAGCTTCTCCTCTCCAGGCTGAACAATCCCAGCTCTCCCAGCCTTTCCTCCCAGCAGAGCTGCTCCATCCCTCTGCTCATCCTGGGGCCTCCTCTGGGCTCTCTCCAGCAGCTCCAGGTCCCTCCTGTGCTGGGCCCAGGGCTGGGGCAGCTCTGCAGGTGGGGTCTCACCTGAGCACGGGGGCACAGGGGCACAATCCCCCCTTTCCTGCTGCCCACACTTTGGGATCAGCCCAGGGCATGGGGGGTTCTGGGTCCAGCAGTTTCTGGCTTTGTAATGAACATTTAGCACCATTTTACCACACCAACATTCAAGTTCAGCAATATTTTTGAGGCCTGATCTGCACTCAGTGCTTTAGTGACATTGTTATGCCAGCAGCAGCAGGGATCGATGCAGCACCATCACCTTAGGCCTTCCCATACCTGTTTTTTCATTTTCTAATGACTCCTCATAAAGTCTGTTTCAATTCACCAATTCAGAATGGGCTGTAGCAGGTTAAACACTCATCTGACAAAATGGTTTAATCTCCATAGTGATTATTGTTGTCCCCAGCAATACTGCCACAGTTACATGGCTTAACCCAGCCAACTGTTCAGTTGGTTTTATGCAAATGTCAAAAAAAAAATCAAAAATCACACTTAATCCTGCAGCCGTCGTGCCACATTGGAAAACAGTGATCTTTTGTCTTCTTTTTTAATGAAAGCTTTAATAATACTGAATATTTTATCTTCCTTATTTACTAATTCATGCTTCATCCAGCTATTATTTCATGCTGAGATGAAAACAGGGGTATGTCATCAAATACAATGACATTTTCCTCATTTGTTCTATTTAGGACAGTGTTTCTCATGCTCCCAACAGCTGTAATGGCCTCAGGAGTGTTGCAAGGCCTCAGTGAAATCTCAAAGGCCACTTTGATCTGGATTTTTGGAGGTGCCAGGGTATGAAAGCTGAGGTTATTTATTGTGTCTGGCTAAGCAAGCAGAAGTTCATTAAAGTCCCAGGTGACAGCCGGTGCTGTCGCGCTGTAGGGTCAGGCATGAGTGTGAGGGCCCACAAAGGCAGGTGGGCAAGGAGAAATCACAGCTTTCACATTTTGAGGCAAAAATCGATGCGGAACAGCAGCAGGCTTGGACTGTGATGTTGTTGAGGAGAAAGAGAGCTAAGCAAGCTTTTAATAGGAGTTCCTGGGATTTTTGATAAAGATCTCCCAGGCCGGCTTGCTCTTGTACAGCCTCGCGTGATGGCCCCGCACCGGCTCACCAAAGCAGGGGAGTGAAGGCAGCAGCTGAGAGAATGAAGCAGGTCAAGTGTTCTGCCTTCACTAAAACCAGCACTTTAATGAGAGACAGCCCCACCAAAGCTTGTTTTCTTCATCTGACACTGCAAACAGCAGCCCAGCAGTGTGGAAAGGTTTCGAGAGCCAGGGGGACAAAGCTGAAGGGTCATTTCAAGTCTTCTCTGTGGGAAGTGCCAAAGGGGTGAATGAGTTGAGTAACTGGCTGAACTGTGATGAAAAACAGAGCTTTTGATGAGGAATGTTTGCTGTTGGATCCCCAAAAAAAAGCTGTGCATCCCTCATTCTCCACTAAAAGTTGCTGATAGAAAAATCCAGTTTTATGTCCCCAATATTCACAACCAAACTTTTTTTTTCCCCCGTAATTTGATGAGAATTTTAAGAGATATTGCAACATAAAGAGCAACTTGCTGATTTGTTGTGTTGTTTTTTTTTTTTTTTCCTCAACATGGTCCACGAATAAGCACTCTAAATGATCCATTTCTTATATTTGGGACTAATCCACAAGTGACCCTTATCTTGAAAGCTTCTTACAGCAAGAACCTGTTTGCAAAATGGATAAAAGAGGATCTTTGCCTTCAGCTTCACCAGTTCACCACATCACCACTGTTCTACACCTCAGACACCTGAGAGCTCATAGGGTATACAGGTAAAAGCACTTTTCCCCTACAGCTGTGGGTGCACAGCTGCTCTGATGTACCCCAGAGTCGTTTTAATCACTGTCAAACACAGGGAGTTGTGTTTGACCAATCCCAATCATAGAAATGCCTGAGCTTGGCCGTGAGGCCTAAGAACAAACCTCCCAAAAGCAGGGGATTTTTGGAGGAGGAGGAGGGTTGCCTCTGTGAGGGATTTAAAGATCATCCAACAGATTAACTGTGTGATGACAAGTAAATCACTGGAACTAAGTTTTGAAAGATGGCCTCTGAGTATGTACCCTGTATTTTACATGTTCCCAGCTTCGTGTCTGAGGTCGTATTTCAGAAGAACAGAGCAGCTGAAGCACACTAAAATTATTCCCATGGCCCTGGGAAATGCTAAATACTCTGAAAAAAAAAAATCGTTCCACAGACCTTCCACACTGGCAGGTGGAACTAGAGCACGTTTTTGGCATCAGTGTCAAAATCCTGTGCCTCGGTTTCTGAGCCTGCCCCCACTGCACCTTTCCCCACCAAGGTCAGCATTTGTGCTCCCCCAGACTGCTGCCAAGCAGGCAGAAAGGCGATGAAAACCGAACAGTTTTGCTCTTGGGCTTTGATTACAACCTCCACAAGGTCTGGAGCCAGAGATTAGAGTAAGTAGCTGTTAATTTTATGGGCTCTGTCCCTCACGTTCACTGAGGGAAGCAGAAGCCCAGCGTGAAATACGGCGCAGGCACAGGGTGCTGTGTATATAGTGCTGACAGTAATGCTGACAGAAACGGGTCTTGAAACTTTGCAGGCTCCCAGGGCTTCTCTGAAGCATTAAATTATTTTAATTTAAGTAATATATAATGTACCACCAGAAGTTTATGATTGTAAGAATGCCGGTGACTCGGCATTTTTGTTTCAGCAAGGATGGTGGTTTAAGTCAAACATAACCAGTAATTTGCTTGGGCTTTTCTATGTGAGAGAATGTTGTTAAACCTTGCTTAATACTGACTGACTGAAGAGTATTAGCAGCTGACAGCTGAGGTGCAGGGCTATTAGAATTTGGGTATTTCTAGACTGCAACAGCTCAGGGGTTTATTATAAAACACTGAGAAAAGTTGGAAATGAAGTGGAAGATTGATAGGTGGTTTTTTGTTAACTGAGCACTGTATTAAGCAAAAAGAATGAAAAAAAAAAAGAAAACCAAAGATCTGGAAAGGTATGGCTTTCACCTGATTTATTCCCGAGTTTACTGCAAGTTTTAGCCTGCTGATGGTATTTTTGTCGGTTAATTTTTCAGCTGTCCAACTCTGCTCAGCCCCAGGTGCTGGTGGCACTGGGCAGCTCTGGGAGGGTGGGCTGGGAAGTGGCATAGACCCCCCGTGTCCCCCACCCCGTGTCCCAGCAGCTGCTGGCACAGAATGACAGAACCCTTGAATCACAGGCTCTGTGTCACTAGAGGGTGTCACAGCCATGGGAAGCAGCACAAGGTTCTTACAAACGAGGCTCAAACCAAGCTCAATGAATAGCTGGAATAGTTTTTTCTTGCCAAACACACACCCTTCAGAGCCAGCCGTGGTGATTTCCCCATGTTCTGTGTCCCTCTGCTGAGGTTGCAGTCACACATTGCACCTTTCCCTGTTCCACCAGGCAGCACCAGGCACTGAAAGCTGGTGCTGATAATCCTATTAAGGGCTTCTGTGTTTATTACCTGTAATTAAATGTTGCCATTTACAGTGCAAAGTATACGAGACAATAAAAGAGTTAGAAAGTGCTTAAATCCTCTCTTAAACCTCCAGCCTCTGACAAAAGGGAAAGCATTGAGGTTTTCCTCCCTTATATATTTCAGTCTCATGAACATAAGACTCTTAAATGGATTTAACAAAGCCTAACATAAAACTAGGTAGCAAAGCCCTGAGCTCCTGGCCAGACAGCAATTGAAGATGATTTTCTTTCTTGCTTCCTTTGACTTCACAGGGGACATGAAGATGGATCCAAACAACACAGGCAGACACCACATCTATCAGCGAGTTCTCAATATTCATGAGCATTTTCTTCCCCCGTTCCAGTTTGTGGATTGCTTATTAGCTTTGCTGACACAAACACAGTGGTGGAGGGGGGGTGTTTTTGCTGTTTTGTTAAGTGAATAGCCTGGGTGGAAAAACAACACTATAATTAAAACAAAACAGGACATGTATGTGTTGTAAACAAAAGGACTGGTGATCTTCTTCACACTAATCTTCACTGAGCTGCCATCTGTTCATTATAACGAGCTTATATTTCTTGAGTGCTCGCCGTCGTTTTAATTTCTGGTTAAGTCTGAACAAAATGAAGGGAAATTAATTTCTGCACACTCATGAAATTGTTTACCCATTAAACAAATATTCTTCTAACCCCGTTCTGCCTGCCACAGCCACCCTGGGGTTCATAAAACCACAGAAAGTTTGGGTTGGAAGGGACTTTAAAGATCATCCAAGGACACCTTCCATAATCCCAGGGTGCTCCAAGCCCCGTCCAGCCTGGCCTTGGACACTTCCAGGGATCCAGGGGCAGCCACAGCTTCTCTGGGCATCCTGTGCCAGGGCCTCAGCCTCCCTCACAGGGAACAATTTCCTCCTAATACCCACTCTAAACCTACTCTTTTCCAATAGACTTGTTCAGTTTAATTAGGAACAGTTACTGCCAAAGGTACCTTCAAAGTGATCTTCAAGGAATTGTCGTTTTAATTATGCTGTTATTAGTAAATTCCTGATTTGCAGCCAAGCCTACTGTGCTCTGCTTGTAGTGATGAGTGTCATTGGAAGACTGGGGAAGATGATGAGAAATATCTTGGTCTCTGTTTTGGTGAAAGTCATGTCCTGGTTTCCTTGGAAAGCCCTGATTTCAAACCACCTGTAGAGCTGTGCCCACTGAAAATCTTGGAGTGAAATGAAGGTGGTATTTGTGCTCCTGCTTGAACCTCACCAAAAGAGTGATACCCATGAAGAAAAAACACATGAACGTTGTACAGCAAATGCATCAACAGCAAAAATCACACTGCAAGTGCTGTTCGTCTCGTCACACCGAATTTAATTACAGTAAGAATTTAATTAGAATGTTTCTGTTATTCTACTATCTGTTTTTTCCACCTTTTTTTTTTCCTTTTTCCACTTGACTGATCGTTTTGTTGCTGCACTGATGTTCTCTTTATACTCTGAACCTCAAACAGCTCCATGCCCTGGGGATGACAAATACTTTTAGGCTTGATTACTTGTAATGATGGATGCCTGCACTGCAGGCAGGGATGGGAGAGCGATCTCCCACCGTGCCCCTTCTCCTGCTCTGCCAGCCAGGTTTCTTGGAGGCAGCTGCCTGGCAGCCTCACCTGCCTGATCCGTGAGCACTGAGATGTTATTAATTAATGACTTGTTTTCTGATAGTGACTTACACCATACATTTTGCACACCACGGAGATCTGGCAGGAGAGGAATAACTATTATTTCAGGAGAGACCCCAGTGCCATCTGTTTTTCCTGGCGCCAGCGTTCCTGGGGAGGTTACAGAGGTGGAGGACCAAGTATTTTCTCCTCCACTTTTCTCTAAATCATTGTCAAAGAAAAAATGATAAGTTTTGAAACACTCTGCCGCCTCCTTTCCCTCTTAGGTGACACACACAGAGGTTACACCTACTTTTCCACAACATGATCTTATGTGTTTTTTTCCTGTTGTCTGACAAAATCCATATGTTCCCGGCTCAGACCATCTGTCACTCGCAATTCTTTTGCACAAAAGTTTTTGATGCATTTCTCTCCTGATTGATTTCCTTCTATAATTGCACAGGGGGGCATTTGACAGAAGGAATTTTCATCCCTCACCACCCCAGAGCAATCTACAGGCACAGGTGTCCTCCGTGACCAAAGGCTCCAGGAATAAAGAGCTTTCAGCTCCCAAGCAGAGCAGAGTTGGGTTTTGCTAAGTTGGCTGTTTTGTTGTTTTTTTCCTCCAAGAAATCAAAATACCCCTGGAAAAGCAGCACAGCAGAGAAAGAGTTGTTTGCTCTTCCAGGATTAGTAGTTTCCTACCAAAGCCAAGTCACAGAGAATTCAGCAACTCCAGTTAGAACCATAACCATCTTCCCAGGGTTTGAAAGGACCTCATTCCAGTCAACTAATAATATATATATGTGTCTCATTTATAAATTATTTTCTCATATTTGGCTGTAGAAATGGAAGATCAGTGTGTGTTTCAAACAGGAATTAAATCAAACAGGTTTATTTTGCTTTCTATGGCTGTTTGCAAATAACTTTTCCATATTCCCTGTGTTTTTCAGTTCTCCTTTGAAGCAGTCACTCATGGAGTTGAAAAGAACATAATTTTTTCTTTAATTTTCCAAATACTATTTTTACTACCACAATTTCTCTGCAAATTTCATTTAGCCAAATCTGATCTAACACAAAAGTCTAATTTGGAAATGTGAGCATTTTAAAAGTCTTCAGTCACAGTTTTATCATGAGAAACACATTCATATGGACAGCCAAGGGTGTCCATTGCCTTCTGGAAGCTACCAGTGAAGGTAAACTCTGCCAGAAATGCAGCAAAAATGTACTGGGAGTGGTTTAGGACTGATCCTAAATATTAGGATGGCACAGAATTCTGCTGCCAGTCCCAACAGATCACCACAGAGCCTGAGCCCTAGGACAAATTCCTTTTTCAATCAGGAGCATTTTCAAAAGAGGAAATTAAACTCATCTCACGACCCCAATCCAAACTTTTCCGAAGTCAGGACTAAATGGGTCTCTTCAGCTCCATTACAGAGAGCAAGGGTGGGAAGGCAGAACGGGAAATGGGTCTGAAGTGGAAGCCGTGGACATGGACAGGGTGGTGTTTCCTGCAATCCCACCTCCAGTTTCCATAGGTACCAGTTTTGCAAACCCAGGCAATGGAGAGTTTGATTGCAGCTCTCCAGAGCAATCGACTGAGCCTCCATGGAGGGTTTTGCTCTGATTTCCTGCACTTGCTGTGTGAAAGGTGTTTCAGTGCCAGGAACACCTGGAAAGCCTGGGCTGGTGCTGTGCTCACCAGTCTGACAGCTCCTGCCCACAGCTCCTCGGATAAACAATGTCCAGCATCAGGAATTCCTGTACAAAGAGTTGGTCCTTGGCTTTTTAGTGGAAAACTAAAAACTAGCCCACAAGTAAATAAATAAATAAATAAATCTCTTATGCATTCTGCTTCACACTATTCAACACCCAAAGTCACATTAACAGATAAGACATTTTAAGGAAATCCAATTCTGTAGCACTGCATTTGTGGTTTTTTTGAGCTGTTGCTTTCTCAGGGTGTCTCAAACTAAAATTCACGTTCAGGGTCTCTCTGGGAAGCTTCAGTGTTCACCATTGCTGAATACTCAATTCAGGGAAGGTAAGAACAACACTTTGTTCCATGTTGTTTCTCTTTTTAGGACTTTTCAACAGTGGGGGTTTGTTTCTACTTTTTGGCATTTCTTGAAGGTTTGTTCCTGTACAACTCTAATTCCACTCTGGGGAGCTCGGTGCCTGGCACTGGGTCAAGCAGCAGGGAAGGGATTGATGGACTGAAGGTTTAAAATCCTAACTTGGTGCTTTCCTCTCACCCAGGTTTGTTTTCTTGCCTTGCATTTCCAGTTGCTCACAGCATTTAACATGCACAACCTGTAGAGTTTGTTGAGCACACCAGGAGCACCAGGGCAGAACCAAAGTCCTGGGTGGCTGCAATTCCTGGTCCAGCATTAATTCAGCTTTTCTTTTTTTTATATTTTCAATTTTGCTATTAATAAATGTGCTCAGCTTCTCTTTCAAGGTGAATTATATTCAGATATTTGTTTTTAATGTGGGCTTGCCCTTGGTGTTGGATGTGTTCATGGAATCACAGAAGGTTTGTGTTGGGAGGGCCCTTAAAACTCATCCATCCCCACCCCTGCCATGGGCAGGGACACCTTCCACTGTCCCAGGCTGCTCCAAGCCCTGTCCAACCTGGCCTTGAATACTTCCAGGGATGGAAGCTTGCATTGCTCTTAACTCAGCTTTATTTTTCAGCTGAGCCTTGCTATTATTTTGCGGTGAATTTGCATAGGATTTTCATTCAATACCAATAATCTTTTTTTTTTTTTTTTAATTGTAATATATTTGTTCTTACTCTTGTTAGCTTCAGTCCCTGTGGAAGTCAGAGAAATTCTTGCCTTTGAAAGATGATCTCCACAAAATAATTAATTCTGTCCTTAAATCTTTGTGTTTGACCTTCTAGCTCTGATTTATAGCAATGAAGAGTCTGTAACACAAACACAGCAGCCAAAAAAGAAACAACACGTGACTAATTAAGAGCCACTAAAGATGATGTTAGCAACCTGTCAAAATTTACAGTCCATTAATTTCAGTTATACAGTAGAACTACGTATTGCCACGCTAATAATAAATGAAATCCTCATAATTAACATTATTTCAGTGCAGGGGAACTTATAATATATCATACATGATTCTATGTCTGATTAGTTCTGTTTGACATTAACAGTCCAGGAGATAATTTATGATCTCCCCTACCAAAAGCAAAGCTGGGAATTGTTGAAAGTAAACTCACGACCTGAATTTGAAACATTCTGAATTATTTATTGGGAATAATGAAAGCAGGAATGAGGGGGTGGATTGGTTCTGTGCTATCAGGTGAATTTTCTTTGGTTTGTCTCTGTGTTCTCAAACTAAAGCTGGCTCGGTCTCTCTGAACCTGTTTTACTCCTCTTACTCCTAAATTACTCCAATTCCTGTTCATTTTAGAGCAGGAGAATGTTGAAGCCTCTCAATTTTTTAAAAGGATGTTCTTGTACTGTTGTCACCCACAAAATATCCAGATTCTTTGGTATTTTTAGGAGATGCCTCACCCCTGTGAGTGCTGTGCTGTCCCTCTCCCCTCAGTCACTCCACACCCTCAGCTCTCTCCTCTCACCCTCTAACACCAATTTCTGTTGTGGACAGACCCTCTCTAAGTTTCCAGCTCTGGTTCATTTTCTTTTATGTTCATGTCCATTAAAATTAGGGGGGGGAAAAAGGAGTTAACCATATCACCTTCGCTTTAGATGGGCCCTTTAGCCTTGCAGCCCTTGTTAGAGTTAATGGGATTTTAGTTCCTCTACTGGAGGGTCAAATAACAGCATTTACCCAGGCATTTAAACACATTAATTAGCAAAGACAGAGGTATTTCTTTTGGAAAGGTAAAGCTGGAGCTTTTCCATTACCATTTTCCACATCTCAATATCTGCAGGTATCCCACAGTGGTGTGGGGGGAAGGAAGGGAGGAGGAAAATTAAGGGTAAAATGTTGGGGGCCCACAAAACTGGCTGTCCTAAACAGGCAAACTACACCGTCCTTTACAAAGGGTAAAGCAGCTTTCAGCTGAAAAGTTTCTGAACTGCATCCATCAAAGGTGTCTGTGGAAAGCAGGCTTGAGTTTCTCTCACATTTGTATTCTCTTATCAGGAACGGGGCCCAAGAGATGACATTGATTTTGTTGTAGACAAAATGAGGTGTTTTGACTTGTTAGTAAACAGCAAATTGTGCTGTTTTGTTTCTCTCTGCCACGACACAAAGAGATAGAGACAATGCCTCCACTTGATGGCTGCCCCAAAGATGGGAGCGATATCCTTCTTGTGCGTGGGAACGAGACAAAGAGAGGCCAATTTGTGTTTCAAACAGCCCCCAGGACTCACCAGAGCCTCTGGGAAGGTGACCTGCACTGGGACTGAGACAGAAAGGACTGGGACTGAGCTTTTGGGATTGGCCAGATGGGGAGAAAATGGTTTGAAAGGGGAGAATCATCATTGTGGGAGACTGAAAGGAAAAGGACAGTTCTGTTATTTCAAATTTTCCAATTCCTGGTGCAATTTGGCAATTACAGAATCATGGGATCATTTGGGTTGGAAAAACCCCCCAGATCCTCAAGTCCAGCTGTTATCCCAGCACTGCCAAGCCCAACAATGACACCAGTTATCACCCAGCCTCAGAGAGGCAATGAACACATCGTGTCCCTGGTGACCTTGATATTGCCCAGTGTTAAGATAATGAAAATAAATAAATAAATAAAACTCAGTGCTGCAGTGCCACCCCTGTCATTTAATGGCACAGCTGCTGGGTACTCAGGTCATGCTCTGCATGGTTCAATAGGGTTTGGGGATAAAGATCTTCCTAAGACAGGAAAAAGAAGACTTAGCCGAAGCACAAACAGATTTTAATGATTTTAAACAAACACGAATTACCACAGAGTCACATTTTAAGTACATTGCTCAAATCAGAAGAAAATTAGGTTTTTCTGATGCAGAGAGAGTTTTCTAACTCTTTAAACAGAAGGATGGCCTAGAGCATCCCACAGGTCCTGTCTGGGCAGAGGTAAGGCCCTGGGGTGAGTTATTAGAGCCAGGACATTATGTACTGTAATAGTCACACCAGAACTTGCTAAACTCCCAGAGGAGGGTGGACGACTTTCTCTTAGTGGCTTTTGTTGAGCAGTCTTTGACATGAACCCTTGCCACAGCCTGAGCATTTTTTGTATCTCTAGGAGCCCAAATGTAACAGAACAATGAGTCAGGAGCACCTTCAGAACCATCTTAAACTCCTTACAAAGATCTGATTCTAAAATTGGCTTAAAAACCAGAACAAAAAGAAGACCACATCTTTTAAGACTCTGAATAAAAAGCAGCAAAGTGAAGCACATCTGGAGGCTGCTAATGAGTACTGAGAGACACCTTACAGACACTGAATGAAAATATGGTCCCACCCTGAGCCCCCAGATCTCTCCAAGCACAGAAACAGGGACAACAAGCACAGGACAGCAGAGCAGGAATTGGTTTGGCAGCAGTGAACAGAGAATTCCGTGGATTGCAGCTGCTGCCCACCTCATTCTCATTTGACTTCTCCATTAGGAAGGGTAGAGAGGGGAGCTGGTTTTTCCCTTTTAAGAAACAAAATGGAAAACTGCCCTCTCAGTTCTTTAAAGTCATTCTCTTTTGTTCAACCATGTTTTTACAGACATTTTATGCTTGGGAATAACAATTATTGCTAAACTACACATTTAAAGAAACCCTTAAACCTCAGACAGACATCGTCATCAAAATTCAGAGTGGTCTTGTGAACCTCCAGTGAAAGTATTTTCTATTAAACCAAATTGTGCTGTTGATCCCTTTGAACTGACATTTCAGTGTGTTCACTGCATGCAGAGGCACTCAAGGGCACATCAGGGGAAGTGTTTGAAATGATGTCCAATTTTCCCATTATTTTTACCCACTAACATTTTGCACATTGCTCCTGTGTGTTGCAGGCTGAAGGGGTTTAAACACCTTGCAGAGGGGTTTATGGTGTTCTATGGATGCAGAAGCTCCATGTCTAAGGTCTTTTATTTCCCCTTCCCATATCTGGGACTCTGCAAATGAAAGGAATTGCACTTTGGTATAAAATCCCTGAATATGCCTGGGATGCTGTTCCTTCCTTCCTTCCTTCCAGGCGTTGCTGCTCAGATTTCCCTCTGCTCCCATCAAGCTCCAGCCCAAACTCTAATCAGACCATCCAGCAGATACTAAATGAGATCATTCAGCTTTACAGCTTAGACCTAATTAGACTATTGGATACTCAGAACATCCACATCATGTTCTTTTCCTCTCTCAGAACTCCACAGAGGCTGAAGACCTACAACACTCCAAAGCTTTATTCACTTCCTATAAAAATTGCATGGAGAAACTGTACACTTGGTGGTTTTGCTCACCGTTGTCCTAAAGAAGAAGGTCACTCCTTATGAAGAAAATATATCAGAAGCTGTTAAGGACACCCTGAAATGTCCTCCCAGAGGAAGGAGATAGAAGGACAAGAAGAATTTTGCCACAAGATGACGTTTTGGGAACATGGAGAATGATGGAATACAGTATAAGCTTAAAAAAAAAATCAATTTATATCCAGAGAGTCTGTGCTTCAAGTAACATTCCAGTAATAATCATTACATAATGGTTCAAGCAGACCAGCAAAACATCTACAAGGCTTGAAACTGCAAACGCAGGAGAAAAAGATTTTAACCTCAAAGCGATCACATTTCTCCCTTTCCAAGTCAGCAGGAAGAACAAGAACTAATTTATGTTTACAATCACTCAGTTTGATTAAAAAATCATACTTCAACAGCTCTGAAGATGCATTTTCTGAACATCCTCCTTTCCATTCAATTAATTCCAAATGATATTTGCCCAGAAAATGTAGAGCATGTTTAACAGCAATGGAGATAATGCTAAAGCAAGCAATCCCTGCTTAAAACTCAGGCTCCCTCCTGTCAGCATCCTTGCAAGAACATTACACCTTGATTCCCTCATTAATATTGTTCTGCATTAGCCTAATGGAAAGCTGAGGGATGTGTGAGGCAGCAGAACCCGGCACACAAACAGCTTTTTACATATGGCACGTTTCCAGTGACCTTCTCCATTTTCCTTGCCATAAAATCCATGTTTTTCAGGGCTGCAGTTGAGATTTTGCCATGCCCTTAAATGCTGAGCCATCCCTCTCCCTGAGTCTGAATTGTTTGGGATAGGGACAGGGCTGGGATTTAGGATGCTGATTCTATTTTTAGTTGCACCGGGGGCTTTTTCCATGAGTAAAATCACATTAAATTGGACATGACTGACACGAATGGAGGAGTTACATCTGATGGTATGAGAACAGGTATGGCTCTCCTTTTGCATCTGCTTCCCAGGCTGCCAAAATAGAGCACATTAAACTTTATTAGTTTAAAAAATACAGGAGAAAATAATCAAGTTCCATATGAATTTACTGAGGCTTTGGCAATCACAGCAAATACAGGAGTCAGCATTTGACTGTGTCAGAGGGTTCACACACTCGAAATATTTACTCTCTGTCCCTCTGACACCGTGTCAGAAATTAACGAGGCCGGGAGGGACCTCAACAGGTGATTTTGGGCCATTTTCCCGTGGTTTCCTCAGGACATTCAGTTGATCACCAGCCAAAATCAGGATCGTGCTCATCTCTTGAGAAGTGCTTGGGCTGGGCAGCAGCATCCAGGAGCACTCCCCAGCTCAGCTTTCACTGCTGGGGAGCTCTCAGGGACAGCCCTGGAAAAGGGAGAAGCTATGAAAACACTTCAGGAGGAGAACAGGGAGAGCAAGAGGTGCCTGAAGCTGCTGAGAATGGTTCTGCCACCTCTCAACGAGTCAGAAGCCAAGCAGACAGCTCAGCTTGTGGAGTGGCTCTTAACACCTCTTCATTCCAGTGCTTCCCCACTCCTTCCCTCGGAAAGGATTCCTCGACACCCTGCAGAGCATCGGTGCCTTGCCAGCATTCCCAGAGTTTAGCTAAAAACAGAGCACTGTGGAAAACACCCGTGATTTTGATTGGAATATTTCCACCTCTGAGCCTTTTTCCTGGGCAAGGGCTTTTACTGCCCACATGTGCAGCTTCCAAGTGTCCTGCAAGGCTGGGGGAAAAAAAATCCCAGGAATAATTAACCGGCGCAATTGAGCGGCGAACACCACACCTGCAAAGTTTGCAAGCCATGAAAATTTATGGTTTCATAATGGAGTGTGGGTTCAGTTTAATGGGTAAAATACAGCACTGCAAGGGAAACAACTGTAAATTTTCATGGCTAACAAACTTTGCAGGTGTGGTGTTTCATGCTCAGCTGCCCCGTTTAATTATTTCTAGGTTTGTGGAGATCCCAGCAGAAGATCATGAAACCAACCATCTTTGAAGATGAGATTCTTTTATGTAAAATTGCAGACATGGCTAGCTGAAGTGGCCCTCTTGCAGGTAGAGTTGTGCTTCAGGTGTGTGAAAGAGAAATTAAAATAATTTGCTTTGAGATTTTGGTATGAAGAGAAAATATGAATTCATGAGATTGAGAAAGAGAGGAAAAGGACGCTCAGATTTGATGTTCAGCCCGTTTTATATGATTACAGAATATAAATCACTCTGTCTACCTACTTCATCTTGTTAGGCATTGCTGCCTCTTTAATGCTGGTGAAATCTCTCCTTTTGATGTGGATCATGGCGTTTTAGCTCTGGATAAACCTCAAACACAAACCCAATATGCCATAAAATGGGATACACATGTGAAAAAAACGGATTGATTCAACGGCCACCAGAATTAATAGAAACCTTTCCATTGGTTTGAACCTTTTTTGGACCAGATCTTATTTTCAGGAGCAGAAGCCCTTTTCCTCCCGCAGTGCAAACGTTTATCAGAGCAATATTTCATCTCTGTGCTCCAGCAGGGACTGGTCTGGAGCCTGAACTTTGTCCCTGCTCCTCCAGCAGAGCAAGCTGTGCCAACACCTTTGGTTTACAGATCACTGTCAAGCTGTCAAACCAATCAGGAATTCAAAGCACCCCAGACCTTTTAAACGCTGCCAGTGTTCTGTCATGAAATATATTCAAATACTGGGAAGCTTTCAGAGTCAATGTCGGTTTTTACAGTGAAGGGCCACAAGGAATTGTTAATTAGTGTATTCTATTATTTTTCATTTGCTGAAATTTTAAACCCAGCATCTTTTAAACCAAATTATGATTCAGAGTCCAGTCAGACAGGAACGCTTTTATTGTGGTGGGTTTACAGACCTTCAGATAACTCTTGATTAAGGGGTTGTTCCTTGTAGATGAAAAGGTTCACAAGCATTTTCTCAAGTGGGTCTTTAAATTAGAGAAGGGAATATTGGTATGTTACAAAAAAACATATCTGAGGGTAAATAGAGTTGAGAGGAAATCCGTAAAGCTCGGGATCAAGGATCCTGGTAAAGCAACTTTTGAACTGTGTAACCAGAGACTGCCTACAGCTCTCCAAGGGATTCAGAAACTTCTAAAAGTGGCCAAAAACGCCTAATAAACAGCAAAATTCCTTGTCCTGCTTCCTCCCTGGAGGGAGTGAAAGCTGTGTAGGTGTGGCACTTGGGGACGTGGCTTAGTGGTGGTCTTGGGAGTGCTGGGAGAACAACTGGACTCAGTCTTAGAGGGCTTTTCCAACCTGAATAATTCCATGGTTTCCTCTGTCCCTGCCAGAGCCTCAGGAGTGTCTCTTCCTCAGTCCTACTCCAGCACTTCCTTGTATGAAATCCCTCCAGCCCAGCAGAGGAGGATTCAGGCGGAGCTTCCAGCAAATATTCCACACCCTCCTCAAATGGCAGCCCCAGAACAGACACCAAAGCCTCTTCGTGTTCCTCAAAACTCACTCAGAAACAAAACCAGCAGAAAGAGCTTTCTAACAAAAAAGGACTGGAAAACTTTATGGAATCTTGACAGAGAAGGGAGCCACATTTAGGAGGAATCAGTGCTGTGCCCTACAAGTGCAAAGGACACTTTGAACCCCTGATGATGAGATGCTCATGTCTTATTTTATCAATCTGTGGTTTCCAGCACACCAATTTTTATAAAAACAGGATGAATGCTGAATTCTGGCACCAGTAGATATGGACAGCTTCTAGAACACTCTCTTCTAGGTGGACAATGAATATCTGGATAATCAAAGCAAATCTGATTTTAATACAAATATCTTGAGGACAAAACTGCAGTCATAACTTCAGTTTTACTTTTAGCAAGTCTGCTATCATCTTCAATATTTGAACAGATATTTGTCTGAACAACCACTAGAAAATAACAAATAGGAAATAGAAAGTAAAACAAATTGCCACAATAAAGTCAAGGTGAATATTTTCCTCCTCCAGCTGCCCACTGCAGTCCCCCTGTCTGCAATACTGCACAGTGATATTTTATGTATTTGCTGCCATTCCCAGCTCCAGTGGTAATTCCTTTTCAGGATTTTGATGATCTAATGTGATGGAGAGAGTGGTGAATTAAACCCCCTGGAGCAAAGCACATCAGCAAGTGTTTAACTTTCCCACATGGAAGTTGTTTCTCCGGGATGTTGGGCTGGAGTTTGGAGCTGTTTGTAGCACTGGGACACGTAATTGGGTACAGCTCCTTGGGAGCCTTGCAAAACCCAGAGATAAAAAACGAGTGCAAGACTCCAGGGATGAAATATCGGCATCACTGAGTCACTTGGAATCTTGGCTCGATATTCCACCCTGGCTCTTCGGCAGCTTTTGGGGTTAGCACAAATAAGGGCAGTGCCTGATATTAGAAAAAGGGATTAAGGAAGTCTCAAAATAAGTCAGTGGAATCTCTTTCCCTGGAAATTTCTCAACTGCAACAATAGATCTTGTTTATGTAGGAAAAGTGGCCCCTTCCCACTGTTCAAGGCATCACTGCAAGTCCAGAGAAAACAAAGAACCTGTGGAATTCCTGCTCTGCAATCCTTGCTGAAGTCATTCCTTTAGGATATGTTGGAGGCTGGCACCTCACAGGCTCAGCCACAGACACCAAAGACATGTCTGAGGGTTGAATTTCTTTTTTTTTTTTTTTATAAAATAAGCAATTTCTCAGTTGTTCTCATTCCTTCTCCTCACCCTGAGCTTTGGAAGTTTTAGGAATTAGAAGTTTTGTGTGATTATTACCATATCATTGCTGATTCTGGAAAAGTTACCAAGAGCCATCAGTAAAGCCCTGACCAAGTGGTTCCCACCAGCACCAACCCAAGGTCTCCCAGCACTGTTTTCCTGACATTCTGCCAGGATTCAGACCTGTCAGTGCTTCCACTCCTCTGTCCTGGGAAATAAAAGCAAATATCATTGTAAAATGTCCTTTATTCAGTGCTAGGACTGCAAAGAAGGACTTTATTTCCATGGTTAAAACCTTCTCTCGCTTCCCTGAAGAGCAATTCCACGGGGCCCCGTTACAGGAAGGGAATTATTCTGTATTAGCATAAGGATAGACAATGTTTTAAATCCATCAGAACAGTTCTCCACAACTGTGTGAGATAAAATAAGGCCTCCTATTTATTTTTATTCCTTGAATCACAGGCTGGAAGTTTTCTTTCGGTTAAAGCATCCATTACCTCCTCCCTGCCTGTCCCTCCTGCTGTGTGTGTTGCTTCACTCTTACTGGGGCTTTTCTCCAGCATAAAAAATAATGGCATTATTTACAAAAATGTAAACTTTTTGTGGGAAATGCATTATTTGTAAAGCAGATTTTGCCTCAGCCATCAAAGTAGCAGCAGGAAGAGCTCAGTTAAGCTAGACACAATCATGTTTTCCTACTAGACAGAAACATTGTTTGAAAACGCATTTGGGGTTTTTTGCTTGGTTTTGTGTTTGTTTGTTTGCTTGGTTTTTTGCCACAGATTAGTGGGAGTACTTTTATTTAAATAGAAAAATCAATAAGGGGCAGCTCCTACTTTCTAAAAGTCTTTCTCTTTCCAAGTTTGCACTTCTCAGCTGCATTGCAATGGAACAGTTGGGCACAATAATTTGTAAAAAGCAGCAGCAAACACTCAATGCAGTAATTAGAGAAACAGTTCTGTCCAATATCTTTCCATTAGATTATTCCCTCTTTGTTGCTCAGCTTTATCCCATCCCTTCCTGCAAACACAGGCTGCTCGTCTTCCTTTCAGACAGAACTTCAGAAACTTCAAGCTGCTTCGTTTTAATAAATGCTTAATAAATAAAGCAGCCCATGGGAGCTTTCCCAGGATCTCAGGGTGTGTGACAAGGGAAGGCAGGATAACGACTGAACGCAGCTGCCAAGAGCTAAACTGGATTTTGTAATCATTAGATTATTCACTTAGCTCCAAAAATATCTATTTCTAAACAGCTTTTCAGGATCCCCAAAGTGCTGCTCAAGAAAAGCTCTGACTATTGCACGAGGAGGGTTTTTTCCCTCCTTTAATAAATTAACTATTTTCCAGGAGAAGTATCAAAATAAGACATGTTTGAGCTAAAAGCCAGCGGCTGATTTTACCAGCTGTGCCTAAAGCAGTGCGCTGAACTCAGTGATTTTATCAGTGGGATACCAGGGAAACGTGTTTTAATATGATGTGATCAGCTGCAGCCTTCCTGAGTTATTCCAATGTCAAACACATCCTAAGAAACGAGGCCCTGGAGAGCCTAATTATAAATTAATCCAGTTTCCACCAGAGTTCCTCCATGGAAGTTGCCTTTCTGCAGGTACAGAACTCCCAAGCTGAGGGTGGCTCTTGGTGCTGGTGGTGTTGGACGGAGCCTCCCTCCCTCTTCCCAACAGGATGAGGCACAAGGAATCAATCCTGGACTCGTTTGGAACGTGCCACAGGCACCTCCAGCCAGGCTGAGGAGTGTATCCTAAATAAAAGTGTCCTGTGGGATCCCCTGTTCCTATTTTGTGTGGTGCCTTTTGTGCCTTTTATGTTTTGCAAACAAAATCGTCAAGTAAACTGAGCCTGCAGAGAGCTGGACTTGATTGGGCTCGAGATTAAAAGGGCAAATTGTGCTCCCCTTCTCATATTTGCAATTGTACCTCAGAGCAGCTGAGTAGAAGAAAACGCAGGTGTGATGTAATTTTAATTATTTCCTGTATTTTAATTATTTCCTGTAATTATGGGGAGAGAGCACAAACGAAGCTATTCATCTTTTATTTAATGCCTTTGAAGACAAAGACTGTACTTCTGGTCCCTTTCTGTTGCTGTAGCATCTGGGCTTCAGAGGAGAAGCCCTTAAAATACTGTATTGTCTAATGTTTTGTTTGTTTAGTTTTAATTTGGAGTGATCAAAGTCGTGATTTTTCTGTGTCCTTCTGCAAAAATATATGTTCAAATATATATATATATACACATATATATTCAGATGTTCTTTGAAATCAACAGCACAGGAACATCCCTGTGGTTCAGCCCCTTTGCTGTCTCCTCCAGCACAAGGTTTTGGGCTGCTGGAATGAGTCTTTCCTTGGATACTTTTCCAAATGAAGGGTTGAAATACTGCAACATTCTCTCTATTGCAAGATCTCCTATTGAAATATCTCATGTTATAAAAGAATCACACAGTTTTCCGTAGTAAAATTGGTTCCATCCCAATTAATTCCAATCAAAACACCTTGATGAAAACACAAAAAAACGAGCGTGATGAATTGTCCCCAAACCTCTCAACTTCCACGAGGTTTTGCCAAAAGCATCTTTGCTTTAGAATTCCAGCAGTGACATCAGAGCTGGGGAGAAGGTGCAGATTCCCTTTTACTTTGATTAAAACGAGGGTTATTTACTTTAGATTAATGATGTGAGTCATTGTCCTTGTTAACGATTCAGGTTTGACTCGGCCAGGGTCACCCGAGGCAGCCGGGGCGCAGCGAGCCCCCCTGGCCAGCCCCTGTTTATGCAATAATTAATCCCGCAAGTGACAGCCCAGCCTAACAGGTTTACACAGAGATGACGTTTTAATTTGCTAAAATATTTTTAAGCAGGATTTATTCAGCCAGCACCTCAATATACAGCTAAAAATAACGTGAGCGAGCAGCGGAGGAGGTTTTGCACAGCCGAGTTTGGGGCCATGCGCCATCCGAGGAGGTGCAGCGGGATTTGGGATGTCACGGAGGCCAGGGAAGCTCTGCCCTGCTCCTTCCAGGGCGGAAAAAACAAGGAACCTACAGCAGGTGAACCTTTCAGAGCCATTCACCCTGAAAAGGGAACCATTGAGCTGCTGCGTTCCTTAACTCTGTCCTAAATGCTGAGTTAAGCAGGACTTTGCTGCCTCACCTGCACCTGGCTGGAAACGGGATGGAATTTAGGGGGAAAGGGTGATATAGGGCATAATGTCAGGCTTGGCCCTGATTCGGCCCCTCTCCAGAAGTGCTTTTGGGGCCAACAACAACGATTTTCCTCTTTTAAAACCTTTTAAAGCATCCCTCTGCCGACAAGCTCTGCACACACCTCGGTCACCACCAACGGCACAGAACTTCACTGACCAAAACAACGCACTGAGAGTAACTAAAAAAAAATAAAGATAATAAAAAGGGACATGGTGCTATTTATTCTCACCTTTTCTAATAAACGCCTACATTTTCAAAACTCTCGAATTGTCCTACAGAACACACTCAAACCCAGATTTCCCACTCCTTTCCCCCAGCGTTTGACTCCGTTGTAATGCAGATTCTGCGCCGCTCTGGCTATAAAGCACCTTCCATCCCCAAAAGATTCGCACTTAATCAGCCACTTAAACACTTCCCCAAATCACAGGTGAAATGGAGCCAGAAAAGCAACCCAACATTCACAACCCGGTTCTCCAGCAGATTTACACACAGATAAACTCAGGGGGATCTGCACGAGTGGAACCCAAGCCCCTCCAGGTGAGTTGGGAGCCTCGCCGTGTCTTTAAGTACATTTTAATATAAAATTCTTGTGAAACAAAACGCTGATTGTTTTTAACCTCCTCAGCTGAATAGATTAGAGGGGGCAGATGCATTATTGATTTAATCACGGCCACGAGAGTAAAAGCGGCTCGTATCTCGCTCCATTAGGATTTTATATTGCTATATTCGGCTGCAGTTCGCCATCTCGGGATAAAAACACATTTGGCGCAAACAAAGGTCACATCCAGCGAACCTGGCGGAGTAATTACAGCCTGTGGAATACCTAATGGTCCTTAGGGATGTTTCACTTAAGGAAAAGCTGAATTAGCTGGGAAATCCCAGCAGCGGCGAGCCCAGGGTGGCCCTTGCAGGCGATGCCTTTGGGCAGGACGGGTCCAGGATGGAAAACGAGGCAGCACCAGCTGGAAACGTTCCTTGAAACCGAATTAAAAGTGCAGACCCCAGAGGGATTCGATGTATTACCTTTTTTCCCACGCCCGGTTGTTCACGAATTCCCAAGCTGATCTTCCTTGGGTCATTTTTTTTTTTTTAAACAAAGTTCTCCAGCATCCACCGCCTGATTCCAGCGCTGCAACTTTTCGAGGAGAAGAAAAAAAAAAAAAATCTGGAGCGTTTAAACTCATCAGTGGGAAAGGAACTGGAAGAGGAGCGCACCCATCGTCAGGACGGGCATCCCCGGGGGAAATAAGGAATGAGGGAGAGGGGAAAAAAAAAAAAGCCCTCTTAAAGTTCCCTGGGCAGCGCTAGGCCAATCCTCTCACTTAATTATGGGAGTATCAACTTAATTGTGTTAATTAATGTTTGCCCCATCTTAATCGATATCTGAAACAAAGCCGATAATGAAGGTGAAAGTTTTCCTTGCGGGGATTTTATGATTAGTGGTCGCTAAAATCGGGGATGGATTGGGGGTTGTTAGCAGTCGATGGGCCCCACCTAAGGGCATTCAGGACTCCTATAACCGAGCCTTAAACTCGGTTTTTTCTCACCAAGATGTGAGCAATTAATGAGAATTAGAGGCCTCTTTGTGATTACCAGCAGAATTGCCTTCAGAGTGAGGCATTCAGCCGGGAGCAGGCAGGACCCGCCCCCGACCTGTCCCCACGCTGGGTGAAGGAGCAGCAAAGGGATGGTTGGTCCCTCGTTAAACTTTGCTGAGGATGGTTTGCAGGCGCTGTTTGTTAAACAAACACCTCGAGTGCTGCCCTTCAGAGCACGAGCACCGAACACGATCAGTGCAGGCTCTAACCCCTGCAGGGGCTGCGCTGGGCTGGGTCACACAAGCTCGAACCTCTCGAGCTGGTAGCAGAGATGGATTTATCCACAATCTCTGCAGAACCGGTTGCCCGCAGTAAAACACTGACTTGTTGGGATTGTGGAGTGTAGGTGTTTTCTTTGAACAAAATATCTATTTATTTTCTATTATGTGTTATTATAATAGACATAAATTCTATTTACAGATACACTTTTTAATTCTCTGAACCCCTCAGAAGTTGTTCAGTCACTGAGTTCTGACCCCTCCCAAAGCCCACACTTCATTTTTTATAGAATCCCAGAATGGTTTGGGTGGGAAGGGACCTTAAAGCTCATCCAGTGCCACCCCTGCCATGGGCAGGGACACCTTCCACTGTCCCAGGCTGCTCCAAGCCCCGTCCAGCCTGGCCTTGGACACTGCCAGGGATCCAGGGGCAGCCACAGCTGCTCTGGGCACCCTGTGCCAGGGCCTCCCCACCCTCTGAGTAAAGATTTTCTTCCCCATATCTGATCTAAACCTTGCCTCTGTTACTTTAAAACTATTATTCTTTTTCTCTCACTATCTGCCCACACATAATGTCCCTTTCCTTCACTTTTACTTCTTTTATTACTCACTTTTTTATTGCTTAAATACAAAGTATTTTAATTGTTTGGGGGGTTTTTTTGCTGGTTTTGTTTGGTTTTCTTTTTTTTACTTAATTTAGTAAAAATGAATGGTGTAAAGTTTAAGTGTCCTTTCTCCTGCAAACAGAGCCTGATGTTAACCTGGAACACGAGGATGATACACAAAGCAAACCTTTGGCTGCTTGTCCCCACGAAGTCTCCTGAGGCCAGGTTGTCACCTCCCAAATCCAAGTGGCTCTGCAGGTGGGGTTTCCACCTCTGCAAGGCCACCCTGCAGGAACCCAGCTCACGTGGAGGGCACAAACCCTGCCCGAGGGTGGATTTTATCTCTCCAGAGCGCGTGCTTCTCGTTATCTCTGTTTGTGCAGCATCCAGCTGCCAGGGACCCATTCCTGGGCAGGACCTTGAAATGCAACAGTGATGTCTCAGCTGGAGGGCAGGGTAGGAGGAAGGAGAGCACACTCAAACTGTGGTTTTTGGGTTTTAAGTGAAGGGATATGTGTGAAAACCATTTGATGTAAAGGAAAAGTGGAGTTGTGCAGCATAGAAGTGCTTTGTATACATAAAAATAACGAATTTTAATAGCAAAAACTATGACTATAAAAAAACAATAAAAGCATAAAGCTGTGAAAATGTTGAGCTATGACCGTATAAAAAACTCCTTTTTGTGGCACCAACGACATCAGGACTCATTCCTACAAACGATGTTTTCCACAAAGGAAGGTTTCATGATGCAGCATCTCCCCTGGAGCCAGCAAATTGCTAAATAACCCTGACCTTGCTGCCACCAGCACCTCTGGAAAGGGAGAGCCTGGATTTCCCTTTCAAAAGCTCTCTGCTCTTCACCTGGTGCTCCATTAAGTGATTATGTTCAGATAATATCCTAAGTGCTTCGTTTAGCAGTCAGCTCATGGCACATTAATTAAGACTTGTGGGCAGTTTTTCCCCTTTGAAGAGGCTGAGACAGGTGAATTAAATCCCCTGTGAAAGTCAGATTTCCCTGACCTTTTCCTTCCAGCTGCCAGCCTCATGTGCCACCAGGCCCTCGGTGACAGCAAGGAGCCAGTGACAGCTCCTGACCCTCTGACTGAGCATCTTGGGGTGGTCAGACTGCAGTGACAGCTCTGGGAGTGCTGAGGGGTTTTGTGAGCTGGTGGGAATGGCAGCTTCCAGCTTTGGAAAGGGCTGGAGAGGAGCGGGAATTCCGCTGCCCATGGCAGGGTAATCACAGCCTTGGGCAGAGCTCTTGCTCCCACAGGCAGAAATTCAGCTTATCCAACTGCTCCCCAGCACTGCAGTGACCCTGGGAATGTGCAGGAGGCACACACAGACCCAGAACTGGCTCAGGACCCAGGACCCAGCTGGCTGCTGCTGCTCTGGTCATCAAATCACTCTTTTTTTCATTTCAGGGGTTGACAAGTCCAGGTCTGTGTGTGCTCTCCAGGCACCACCCCCTGCACCACAGCACCAGAGGACAGGGCTGGAAAACACAACCAATAACAACACAAAGCTCATTTCAGGGTTAATTTGGGTTTGGGGTTTGTTTGTTGTGGTTTTCTTTCTTGTAAAACCTCCCTTGTTTAGTTGTACTACAGGAATCATCGATGAGCACCACAGAATAGTCAGGCAATATTCAAATCCCCAAGTCTGCTGCAAATTTGGGCACCAGTGGAAGGTTGGGAATGGCTTGGCCAGGGCCACTGGCTCTTGGAAACCCTCACAGCTACAGCTCAGTTTGAATCTGAGTATCCTCTAAATATCTCACTGGAGGAGGCAAAGCAGGGGTGCTGAAAAAACATGGAGTCTTTCAGAATATATTTCAGTCTGTGATTAAATTTTTGAGTTTCTCAGTCTGTGGAGTGGTGGGCAAGAGCAGCAAATCCACCTGGATGTGCTCTGCTGTGTCTGGAGCTGCTTTTCCAGGAAGGAATGAGCAGATGAGGGAGCCCTGGATCTCAGTCAGAGACTGCCTTGGCAGATCAGAAGTTAAAAACATCCCAAAGTGAGAATTTGCAATTCAAGGAACAGGTAAAAACCCTGAATGAATGGGAATTCTGGGTTCCATAGGTTAAACTTGGTGGATTTGTGCATAGGGAGTCAGGCTGATACCTTGGAAAAATTGCTAAGGGGATTCTTTGTACAACAATCCCAGCTCCTGTAACAGGAATTGTGCCAGCAATTTGTCCAAGGTATCAGAGTTTGTCCCTGCTGCATTGGTACCTCAGTGTGCAAACCTGTCCTGGTGCTAAGAGGATCCCAGGGCCCCCACCCAGGCTGATTAATTACCCCACACTGGGAGAGGGCAGCCATAAACTTTTGGGGAGCTGGCAGTTCATACATTTCCTTGGTCCCAAGCACTCTTCCCCAGCCTGGGACACCGAATTCATCTGCACAAAACATCCCCTTGTATGGCCACAATTCCATCACCCAGCTGAAGAAAGAGACCCCTCCTAGAGAGCAGTTAATCCTACAGCCTTTCCCCTCCCGAGGCCTCTCCCAGACAATCCCAGCACTGTCCTTATTAATGCTCCATCCCTCTGCTGGGAATTGTCTTCATTTCCATATCAGCACTGCCACAAGGAGCGATATCATGTCAGGATTCCCCTCTCTCCCCTCTGTGGGAGGAAGCTCTAAATAAGTGTGGTAAAGAATTCCCTTCTCTTGTTTTCTTCTTGTCCACTTTACAGCCTCCATGAGAATTGCTGCCTGCTGCATGGAAAATTGAAATATTTTACAAAGGAAAAAAAAGCCAGGATCCTCACTCTATGTCTTTGTGCTGTTCTTTGGAATGTTTTTCTCTGGAATATCCGGCTGTAAAATCAGGCTTTGAGCTCAGAGTAATAGCAAGAGCATCTCTCTGTGGTGGGCTGAGGTGCTGGATGCTGTTGTGACAAAAAGGATCAGGTAAAACGAGACATTTGGGGTTAATTACAACCTCCCTTTTGGCCTCCAGAGCTGCAAATTAAACACATTTTAATTTTGAAGTGGTGCAGTGCCCACACTCTGGGGATGTGGCTGAGCCTCTCCTGCCTCACAGTCACAGCATTAATTGAGTTCCCTAAATTGTCCCAATGGGTGCAAAGCAGAGCTGGGTTCAGTCTCTGCCTTCTGCTCCCCAGCACTGTGTTTTTGTCACCCACACTGTCCCCAGCACAGATTTATAGGGACCCCTGCCATGAGGGACTGGGGGTTGAATACACTTGTGCCTGCAATGGGATTTTAAATAAAACTGCTAAAAATACAGATTCATGCAAGGTAAATACTTCATGTGAAGGAAACAGTAAGTCAAACGTGATGTTTTTATATAATTTTGAGGGAACTGGGGGATGTAAAAGGGAGGGAATATCTAAAATGAGTTGTAGACTCCTCACAGAATATCCAGCAGCTCCCTTGTAGTGTCCCCTTGCTTTCACTGAAGGTTAAAATGAAATCCAGTGGTTTTTTCTGATCCCTGGCTATTTGGTGATGTTCAGAACAATTCCTCATGTATGAACAGAATCCTCTGGGTAAATCCTCACTTCAGACACCGAGGGCTATGAACGTGCTACAGACCAAACATTCATGTTTCACTTGGATTATTTAAATCCTATTCAACAGGGTCTAAAACACTTGTCTGAAAGCCAGGAAAGTGGTTAAAAATTGAATGCATTTCTGAGAGAGTCCTGTCTAGGAATGTTTCAGTGACAGGAGAACATCCCAGTACACAGGACATTAGAAATTTAGTAAAACAGGGCAGGAAGAAAGTGATAAAGCACAAAATACACCAGTGCCTGTACATATGCAAGTGTGTTTGCATCCAAGGAATGTCTAGGTCCTGCAAAAATCCAAGTGTTGCTCTGTGTTATTCATGTTTTCTTGCCCAAAAGAGAGCAGTACCAGGAATTTCACCCACAAGCCATTCTCCCTCGTGCATTTTATGAGATCAGTTCAGGTCAGACCTGCCATCCTTAAATAATCACGTTACCAGTTGTACATATATTTATGTCTTCATTTAAAATGTATTCTCTGGCCCTTCACTGTTTTGCAATCCTCAGCAGCTGCAGGCAGGAGCAGGGAGTGCTCAGTGCTGGAGTTCAGTCACATTCAGGAGGATGGAGCTGAAACCCACCCCAGGTGGGCGGCTGCTGTGTCCTTAATCTGAATTGGGATCTGGACTCCCTTGAAGCTGTTCAGCTCTTTATCCATATTGAAATTCACACTTACTTTATTTCATTGTGATGATTTCCCTTTCCGAGGAGATTGGTCCAGAGCAGGAATGAGAGGCAGGGAAGCTGTGTTAGCACGGGCAGAGAAGAGGGCATCTCAATTCCGAGCTGCTTTTAGCCAGAGGTTTCCCATCTCCCTTTCCTTCCCCAGCTCCCCAATTAGCATATTCATTAACCGTGAGGTGCTGGCTGTGCTGACTGCGGTGCTCCCATGCTGGGCAGGAAATCGTGGAGCTGCAGTTCAGCTGAGCTTGGATTAGGTTATAAATTAAAACCTTGGGCCACTCTGAAAAATTCACGGGGTGGGGGTGAACCGGAGTTAATTCGCTGTTATTTGGTGTCGTGGCTGTGCCAGAGATCCCATCGCTCTGGAATCAATGTGCAGAATGAGGGACCTCTCTTTTTCCAATAAAACCGCAGCTTAAATTACAGGCAGGGACATCCTGCTGATCTCCACAGCAGACCAGGGAGTGGAAGGTGATTTCGGGAGGGTCAGGTAGGAAAATGGGATTCACAAGCCACAGGGAGCCTCAGCTGCCGAGCTCCAGGCAGTGCTGCGTGCCCAGATCCGAGCAGAGCTCCTTCCACTGGATCTTGTGTTCTGTTTGTTCACTCTTTGGCAGCGGGAAGAGTTCCTGAAACTTTCGATCCTTGTGGCAAACACTGGGGAAGAAACTAGAATAATGGAGCAGAAGAGGCACAGCTTCCCAAATCTCACATATCCCTCTGGTTTGGGATAGCATGAAGGGAATGAAACTGTTAGTGGCCACCCTGAGCCTGTTGGCCACTAGGATTATGCATTCCCTCTTAAACCTGGGAGAAGAGAGATGCTGTGGTGTCTCAGAGTTGGGATCATTTTTCCCAGGGATATAAAATGAGGTGTAGCACTGATGCCATGACGATTTTTTGCCTTTCCTTTTATACCCTTTTTATATACCCTTTTATATAGCTTTTATGTATTCTCAGTGCTTTAACCCACATATTTGTAATTCCTTAAGTCTGATAACCCAGCTTAGACCCAATGTTCCATTAAGGCAGGAGACCACACGTCCTGGAGGCCTCGCAGGGGAAGCAGAAAGCCCTATGCTATCCTGAGAAACCAAGGTCTTCCCTAGAACATCCTGTAAACTAAGATAGGCCCATCCAGGGGGGGATTCCTCGGGATGGGGGGTTCATTCGAGCCTCTCATTGAGGAATCTTTGATAAACATGCTAATTTGCAAGGCCTATAAATTGTATACACTATGTATTGTGTGTGTGCTTTTCAGTGTGCATTTCGGCACATTCCACCCAGACAAAGTGGGCACCTTTAAAGATCCTTAAACACCGAGATAAAAGCCCCTTTTCCCCTTAACCGTGTTTTGTTCTTGATTTTAAGACCAGGGAAAGACAGGGGTGGGTTTGCACAGCAGCAAACCCACCCCTGCTCCAGGGTGTTATCCCTCCTGGAGACCACCACATCCTCGTGGAAGGACTCCCAGGCTCAGCCTTGCCCTTGAGATGAAGGGTTCAGCCTCTCTGCAGGACATGGCCTGGCGAAATTAATGGATGTGTTTGATGAGATGATTCATTTGCTGGTTTGTCGACAAATGAATGCAGTGGCTTTATGAAGAATCATAACCTAATTAATCCCATTTTAAAATAGAGCAGGGCAATTTGAGATCACACTCGTTGCCTGTGTAAACACTGACCACAATTAACGAGGCATTCTTCACAGTTATGGATAAATGGGGAGACATCCAGGCAGTCGTGGTGCTCAGTAACTTCCATCTTTCCGGTGATCCTGGATTAGTGCCCTTTGGAGAACCGCTAGAGAAATTCAAATTAGAAAATAATCAAGAGGCTGGGTAATGTGTACATATGGTAATATGGAATGTGTTACACAATTAAGTCAATGTTAGCTCAAGGAAAACCTTTGGAAATCATTCACTGCTCAGTGAAATCATTCACTGTGGGACCACACAGCCCCACATCCAGCCCTGGACCTTCATGGCACGAAATTCATTGGAACTCACACAACTTCCTGCTTGATATGAAGGGGGAAACTTCACTTTTCTACACCTATTTTTAAATATTTTTTTTTAACCCAAATCAGGTATAACTCCTCAGCTCTGAGGTGAATATCCACATAAAAGCTGGATACACCCCTGGCAGCACGTGGAGGGGAGCCCATGACCCTGAGTGCAGGTCCTCAGTGTCCCCCCGGGTGGGGAGAGGT
The DNA here is from genome assembly GCA_013397815.1 of Aleadryas rufinucha. Taxonomy (NCBI): domain Eukaryota; kingdom Metazoa; phylum Chordata; class Aves; order Passeriformes; genus Aleadryas; species Aleadryas rufinucha. The sequence continues at coordinate 386,699 of VZTH01002189.1, forward strand.
GGCAGAGGGACACCAGGGATGGGCTGTGCATTCCTCAGGTTTGCATCTGCCTTTCTGACAGCCTGAGAGTGGAAAATGCAGATTTTGGGCCAGAAAAAGCAGTTTTGCAGCAAGGATGAGAACAAAGTCTGAGTGAGACAGTGCCATAGTACAGCGATCTTCCCCTGGGCCAAAGGCAAACATTCCATCACATCTTCCAATTTTCCTGACTGATTTGAAAAATAAGTTTAATTCCAGAGCTGTGCTTTTATTTTTTTTTTTTTTCCCCTTCTCTTTCATCTGCAGAGATTTTGTGATTTGTACTAACCTTGAAGATACAAAACAAAATATGTGCTAATGATATTCCTCTCTCCCAGCTGGTGTTGGCAACTCTTTTACTGCTCCACAGGACAAGTGCAAGTACAAATGCAAATACCAGAACCTTGTTGAGAGCAGAGTGTCCCACATTTCAGTGGAACCATTCGAACTACAAGACATGTAATAAAACAGTTTCTGCTCTGAATGAGTAATTGAGCTGCTTCTGTGGGGAGGCCTCTAAAGAACCATGTGGCAGAATGTTTTTTGAGGCACTTATGAAAGCTATCCCACCTGGAAACCATCCCACACACAGAGCCCACGTTGCTCTTCCTCTCAGCTTGCTTTAATTGCTCCTTCCACGGCTGTACCTCAGCTGAATGGGGAGGAAATGCAGCAGGAGACACGAAAAGCTGTAATTATTTTTAAGGTAGAGCAAAATTCCGAAATCAGAGAACTCCACGGAAGTCACTAGGCAGGTTTTTTGTTTGAGATTTCCTTCCGTATTATGAAATTCCTTCCGAGGACATCAAGAAGAATCTAAGAACACTTTAATGCTTGGACCTCAAATTAAATTATGGAGCTCTTTACAAGCTCACTGCCACATCCCTCACCTCACAGGTGCTGTGGGCCCTTGCACAGGGGCCACACTGCTCGACACCCATCCCAAATTTAGGCAGCAAATATCCCTCGACCACCTGCTCCAAGCCACAGAGACCATGGCAGAGAAGAGTTTTTTACATCCAGAAAACATTTTTCAATTAAAAACAAAACATTAAAAATCAGTCTTTCTCCTTGGGATGTAACAATGATGCCATGATGCTTTTTTTGCTTTTTATATATACCCCTCTATATACCTCTTTTGTTTAACTTTTATGTATTCTTAAGGGCCTTTTAGCCCACACACTTCTACTTTTCAGCTTTGATAACCAGCACAGAGCCAATATTCCCTTAAGCCAGGAGACCAAACNGAACAAACACACCAGCAGCAAACCCAATGAATACTATTAATGCTAATAATAATAACAATAATAATGGTGATTTTGAGAGTATTTGTGACATATCAGCATTTCCCAGTGAGAGAGGTTTGTCAGGAAAATCCAGCCACCGCTGGAAGTTCACCAGCAGTCTCCTGGCAGGGGCTGAGCACCCCTCAATGGTGCATTAGGCAGCCTGGCTGCCACAGAGTGTAATTCCCATTCCAGGGTGTAAACTGGGAGTAAGGAGGAGGCTCCCTAACTCTGAGCATTACTTATGCCAAAGTTGGAGTTAGAGAGAAGAAATAAAACCTTCCAGAGGTCTTCTTTCCTGAAATACAGACCCTTAGGTGGAAAGGGATATTTCAGCGTGTCCTTGGAGGATCTGTCTGCTTCCAAGGACTACCAGGGAAACTGGAGCTATCAAGTCAGGAGGACAAATTCCACTATTTTTCTGGAAAATATTCCCTAGAATAAGTCCTACCCACAGCATGCAGGGCTGCTTTTTAATTCCAGCAATGCAGATGTTTACTTTACACAGGACAAATGATGTCAGATTTCTGTTCTCAGGGAGCTCCAGATGAGTGTACACAACGTGCTTTGGGTTCCCACATTTCCTTCAGTTCATCCATTGCTTTATTACTCAATGCCTGATTAGCAATCCTCATGCTTAATTGCCTTCTAACTTGTATGACTTGTGAACCCTCTGGTTAACACCGCATTTCCCTTCTCAAAGTGACACAATGGCATGATCTGACATCTGTGATTTACTTCATCATTATTTCTTTTTTATTTGTGGAGAAAAGGCTGCAGAGACCAGAACTGAAATTTTCTTTTTTTTTATTTTGCTAAGGCAAGCAGTGCAGAGCAGAGCATAAAGAAGAGCCAGGATATATAAAGAATCAGGATATAACATTGATGTGTTGCAGGGAATCTTCTTCTATTGTAGCACACACAAAGTTTCAAGAGATTTCAGTGCTGGAAACTGAAAATATTCAGTTTTAGGAAGGGAACAGTTTCATTCTAGGTTGCAAAAGTTTTGCAGCAGCTATTTGAAGCAGAAAAGGGATTCTATTAATGCTCGGGAATTCAGCTCATCCATTAGAGGTTTTCCTAAAGTCTGCTGCTGATTTTTGGTGCTTTGTTTTCTTTTTTGTTTGTTCTTTTGGAACAAGCAAAGCTTGAGGTCATTTGCAGCCAAGTGCACCTGGATTTTGTCCATCCACCCAGACCTGTTTTACCCCTTTGGATCTTCTGCAGCCTGTGCTGTGATTCGATTTATTAGGGAGCACCAATTTAATTCCCAGCAGCAGCAGCAGCAGACGTTGCAGGTAGATCCTCCAGTGAGGCCTCATGCTGAGCATGGTGCTTCTCGATGTGAATAATGACACCAGGATTTGGGCTGCACTGGTACAGAAATCAGCCATTCTGCTGACCCTGGAGCAGGTTAATAATTCAATTACACAAGAGAAAAGTAGATCTGTGGCTGCAGAAACATGTTCTGCAAAGTCTACATTAAAAATAAACAACAAACAACTCAATAAAAGCGAAACAACAAAAAAATATAACCCCTTACACAGCAGCACGAGAACAGCCTCCCTCTTAACAAGCCTTTTGTGCAGGATCCTTTCCTCCAGCACTGACACAAAAACAATAAAGATCTCATGGCTGGTTAATAGTTCTGCCTTCAGGGGAGTGAAAAGAAAATTACCCAGACAAGAACAAGCCTCATGGCAAGTTCCTTTCAGCCTTATGGACTCTGCAGATTGAAGTGGCTTTTGCCCTCAAATATTTTCTGAAGTATTTACATAAAGGGTTGTCAGATCAGCTCTGTGCCCCATCTTTTAGAGGCAAACAGAGTCTGCCAAACGCTGCCCCCAGCACTAAAGGATGCTCAGGGCCCCTCTGCTCCTGCATCCATCTCCTGCATCCTTATGTTTATTTATTTACCCACCTCCTCAGCACTTTTAGTGGCACCACTGTAACACATCTGTTCATTGCCACTGCTCCTCTCCGTGTCTGAAGCTGGGTGCAAGGATCTGTGTCCTCATCAGAGGCGAATAAATAGATGATTAAATATGTTCCGAGTTGGCTGGAGGAAACCCAAACAGCTTTCCCTAAGCTCACACCCCATGATGCTCCCAGGTTTATCCTGTGAGTGAAAAGAGCCCAACACGAAGGCTGGGGTAGAGGGAGAGCTTTGTGCAGCGCTGCAGATTTATAACACCTGTGGAAACGGTTCCTTTGTTTCACCAGTGAACTCGTTAGTGAAACAAATCTGACGCCAGGGCTGGCTGGAGAGGTTTTTCCAAAGCTTTGTGACATCCTCCCCAGAGCAGCACAGAAAAACTGCCCTCACTGCCCCCACTATTTCCTCACACAAAGAACATCATGAAGATCATGTCTTCTGAGGAGAAAGGTCTATTTCTGCACTACATCCCCTAAAGCACGGACTCATGGACATTAATGTGTGGTGTGAAGGTGATTTATTCCCTGGGTACATTGGCACTTGGGGTCTGCAAAGGCATTTGGGAATTTACCTTTTCCCAGGTTTCCCTTTTACTGATGTATTTCTGGGTAGCAATGTGATAAATTAACAGCAAAGCAAAATGCTTTGTTTTCATGTCACGAGGTACACACACACAAAAAAAGCCTTTGATCTTGCCCCTCTAGAGCAAATAAACTTCAAATTCGTGAGGCTCATGGATAAAATTTGAAGTTTTCAGAGAAAACAGCAGAAAGAAATTGAAGCATTTGTGCTTTTGCAGAAGCTGATCTGATCTGGGCGAAGGATGAAAACACAGAGGAAAGTGGTTTGGGATAGTCAGGGAATGACGAAAATGAAGGACCAATTCCCTGCTCCGTGGACTCCGGACCCTCTGTGCAGACTTGTTTGTGCTGCTCAGTCCCTTGGTTCATCCACAGTCCATAATATCCATTTAATATGCTACTGTGAAGGAAATGACAGATTTAGGAGGTGCTGAGACGTTTAGGTAACAGGACCACAGGAGCATCTATCTTACATAAAAGAGAAATACAACCTGTCCCTGCTGGCATTTTGCTTCTGTGTGGGTGGATATGAAGAGCAAAAACATATCTTGAAAATACAAAAATCTCTGCCCTCACTCCTTGGAGCTGTTCCTTAGCTGTGCACAGCTCCTCTCTGTACCAAGTGGTGGGGTGGGTCCAGCACCAGTCCCAAAAGCTGCTGCCCCAAATCCTGCATCGATATGTCTTCCTCACTCCAGCCCTAGATATCAGTTTTGGAAAGTGTCCGGTGTTTTCTCCATCCTGGAGCCTGATTTCAGTAAGGAAATGTTTTCCCAGGAGCCTGTGACTGTTCAGCATTGGTGGGAAGAACTTTGGGTCTGTTACAGACACCCTTGAGCTCTTGGGGTTGCAGGAGCCCTGGGAGCTCTGGGAACGGCTTCCACCATCCCAGGGTGCTCCAATCCCATCCAGCCTGGCCTTGGACACTCCCAGGGATCCAGGGGCAGCCACAGCTGCTCTGGGCACCCTGTTCCAGGTCTCACCACCCTCATGGTCAAACACTTGTCCCTTATGGCTGATCTAAATCAACCCTATTTTAGTTTAAGACCATTAACCCCTGGCCTACTGCAACAGGCCCTGCTAAAAAGTTTGTCCTCCCACCAACTGATGCTTAAGCAACTCCCCTAATTCCAAAGAGGTGCTTTCACAGCATCTTTTGGGATGGAAAGGACCTTTAAGGCCACCTTTAAGCACCTCTTTGCTGCAGCCCTGGAGGAGCTGTCGCAGGGCCTGGAGTTGGAACTTTGCTTGTGCACTCAGATTTCTCCGTGGATCTGCTGAGCTTGGGGTTTTTTTAGGAATTTTCCTGCTCAGCAGTCAGGTGCAGGATCCTCTGAGCTGCAAGCACATGCACTTGTGTTGTTCCTGCCTGAAAGATGCACTGAATCCCCGACCTTCAGGTGCTCTTTTCTTCTGGTACAGTGAGAATTCTGTGGTGGTGTTGTACTGCAGCCCTTGGGGACGTGCCTTATGGTGGCCTTGGCAGTGCTGGGTTAATGCTTGGACTCGATGATCTTAGAGGGCTTTTCCAACCTTAACCATTCCATGATTCCAGGGAGAGCCTCCACAGTGGTTCTGTAGTCTCTCATCTGAGGCAGAGAAGGCAGGAATAACAGAATGTGCCATTTAGCCCCTCATTTTGTACCTGATCTTGTCCTTTCTGTGCCCATGGGTCACCTGCCTCCCCCCAGGTGTAATCAAAGTTCTTTCCTTTCCCCCAGCTGATTTCCTTGATAAAAATGCCCACATTTCTGCCTGTCCAATGCTGAAAAGGTCTTATTAGGATCACTCATAAAAAAAAAAAATCTATATACAGCCTACAAAGAATTGAAATCCTATTTCCAGCTTTCTGGATGCATAAATCACTGTCCTGCTCAGCAATCCTAACCACAGCCAGGAAAACTTCTGATCCTGAAGGACAACAAAGAAAGAAGCCCATGTTCTTCTCTCTTGCCTTGGTCCAGTGGGAAATACCAGGAGATGACACCAGAGGCCTTTGCAGTGTTAAATAAATGGGAATAAAGCACTTTGACCCAAGGAAAGAGTGGGACTGAAATTGAAATTTTTGGAGAGGAGACATTCTCTGGGCTCTTGAGATGTTGTCCAGTGAGATTTTTCCTTAAGAATTCTACTTAAGGTGGAAGTATTAGAAGATTTAAAAAACTATATCTGTAGTTTCAGGTAAGGAGTTATCCATCTGAACTCCTGCTGCGTAATAGTTTTTGCAAGGTAATGGAAGTTGCATCCTGGAGAATTATGTTTTCATTCTTTCTTTTTTTGTTGTTGTCCCATGAAGTGAAGTGAGAATGAATTCTAAACCTGGATTGAAATGGTGCCTGAGATTGAGTACAATGTCTGTTTGCCAAGCCAGTGTGTCCCTGCTGAAAATCAGCCTTCCCAATTAATATGCATTTATTCATTGCCTTATTTATTTATTTATTGCAGGGATAACTTTCTGGAAGCTCCAGGAAAATGTTGCAGCAAATATTGCTTTACTCCCTACCTGGACTGATGCAAAAAAAAAGAGACTGGAATGTAAATTCAATGCATTATTTATTATCCAAGGGTTAAGTCTAACCCAACTTAACAAAGAAAGAGATAAAGACATTTACATTTGCTAATTTGATACTGAAGCTGAGCTGTTCACTGGGGTTCAAAAATTGCCCAAGCTCTTATTTTTGTGTTTCTGTGGAGTTGTCACTGACATTCCCTCATTCCTCTGCCCTCTGCAGAGATCCCTCAGGAAGATTTGGCAGAGCTGGATGAGATCCTGGGAGCAGGGAGGTTATTCCAGCAATGCCTGAAGGACAATTAGTGACTGTACACACAAATTATTGACACAGTTTGGGCTGGAGACTTTCCTTGTCCAGAATAAATTTTAGGGGACTCTGTGGACTACCAAGGTCTCTTTGTGGGCTAAGAAGGATGTGAAACCACTGGCCAGCATTATTCAGAAGTTTTAATATTGTATAATAAAGCTTTTGGAAGATATTTCTCCAGACTGAGGAAAGAAAGTACATCTTTTGTGCTGCCTGAACTATTTTGGTATAAACAAAATGCCTGGGCTATTAGGATGGTTCTTCCTGTTCAGCACTCATTTATTCACTCACTGCTTTCTCTGGGCAGGGATTGCTCTTGCCTAATCTCTCCATATTTCCACCCACAAATTTCTCTCAAATTCTTCATCTCCAAACCTTTTATTTTTCACCTGGCTGTAGCTCAGTTGAATTATGATGTTTTGCTTTCTTAACTGATGTTTTCCATCCAGCTCTCTCCAGAGCACTTCTGCATCCTCTTCCTGAAAATTTTAAATATTTCTACTCATGCAGAGCTTTGATCTGGCCCAAATTTTGCCATGGATTTGTCTAAATCATCTACAATGATGACCTTAGGAAAGAGGAACACGGGAGATCTGGGTTTACCCAAATAAAGGCACCCACCAGGGTCATGCTGCTCCTTCATGAGATGCTCCATACTGGGAAGAAAGGAAAGAGTGGTGAGGAGAGGCCTCTGTTCTGCCACAGAAATCCCTCTATGAAAGGCCTGGAAAACAGCTTTTCCCTGTCTTCTCCCAAACTGCAGGGATTCCCCTGACCTGCACAGTCCCTGCTGAGTATTCGAGCTTTGGGGTATTTATTTAAGTTACTGCAGTAACTTTCATCCTTTCTTGCTTGTCTCAGTAAATAAAAGTTAAAATAGGGGGATACTGCTATGGAAAAAATGATAATCTTAAAAAATGATGGTCCATAACATGCCCTGAATTGTCCTGATGGACCCGTGGGCTCTGGAGGGGACCTGACAGTGAATGGTGACTTGGTCACCACCTCAAGTCTGGGTGAAACCTCCATCCTCAGGGGATGCTGCTGGACTCACCTTTAAATGCAAATCAGATCCATTTTTCAATCACCTGGGAACTCTGTCAGGCTCCCTGGCTACATCAAAGGCGAGGCAAACCTTTATCTGCAGTGCTGCTGAACATCATCTGAAAAAACTTCAGCGGGCAAATGTGCAAAAATATCACGTTACGCTCTCAGGTTGTTTCAAAAAAAGTTGAAATTTCTCCTTGCTGCAGTGCATTTGTTTTCTGTAGTGGGTTAACTTTTCCCCAGTTAATTCACACGAGGAGCTCTGGGACGTGGAGTTCCCCCTGTCACTCGATTTTGCAAACGGGTTCTGCTCAGACCAGTGGGGCTGTTCTCACTCTGACCCCACACAAGGATGGAAAAGGGATGGGAAATAACACCTCTCACACTGCATCTCATTTCCAACTGAAAAGAAGAATTGGAGGTACAGACTGAGAAAAGATTTTGTAGCTTATTTTCAATTTATTTAAAAAAAAAAAGCCTCCAAACTCCGTCAACATGACATGAAAATTTGTCTAAGCTTTTGGCAGACTTAAAAATAATAATTAAGCTTTCTCTCGGAGTTGAACAGAATGTTCCTTTCAAATCCAAAATTAAATGTCCTTTTCTACTTGAAAACTTGCTTAAATATCTACAAGTGAGATGAAAATATATTTAGGAAGTAAACATTGAATTAAAAAACATGTTGCTTTTATGGCAGGAAGTATAGACATACCTGGGGTTTGGGGTTTTACTGTTTGGGGGATTTTTTCCCCCACAGTTTCTTTTGACTGAATCATACCTGGCAAAAATGAGTAGTTTAATAAAAGTTTCAGATTCTAAGATTCTCTGCAATGGCCCATAAGAAAGGTTACATCGATCTTTGATGCTCAGGGTAGAGAAGTTAACACAAAAACTGATTCTTGAGAATGCTCTTAAAAATATAAAATGGTTGATAAATGTGAAATGTGAAATGCCTTTTAAGTGTGAAAGACCTGCACTGAGTGTTCATGAGTGGTATCCCAAATTTCCAGTGAAAAAGGGTCCATTTTCCTGGTTTACCTCCTGGAGCCAGAAATCCTAAACCCCCTGTTGCCCCCAAAACCCCCACAAGCCACTGGTCATTATGGAGGGTTGGGAGCAAGGAAACCCCTGGCAGGAGATGAAGCCACCTGAATTTCTGAGGCAGGAGCTGAACACGGCCCAGGACTGGAAGGGAAGATTACAGCTCTTGTGTTTTTCGTTGGAATTGAGGTGTTGAAGAGATCCTGAAGCTGGGGAAATCCCCAGCTGGGGGTGGCAGGTTTAGTGGCATTAGGAACAGGCACTAAATCACAGTGGGATTACAAAGGAAAGTGCAAACTGCACCAGAAAATCATTCCGAAATTAAAAAGAAAACCAAAAAACCCAACCCAAACCTGTCCCTTTTGCAGGAGCTTGGAAAAGCCACTTTTGTCTGCAAGAAAATACCTGCCCAGTGACAGCATTGATGGTGTGGATGCCGAGCTGCCTGATGCAGCTAAGCCCTGGGAATTTGAACAGTTAACAGCTGGACTAATTAGAGAGCCCGGTATTATTGGGATAACTGATAACCAGGGCTAAGCAAGGTTATTTTGCGAGTAATAGATTTGACTTTGCAAAGAACGGTGGATATTTGCAGAGCTAATGAAAACTGCGCTTCCCAAATTAAAGTGCGAGCAAGCAGGGAAGGAACTGGAGTGCACCTAATTAAAAATGCATGCCGAGGCAAGGAGGCAGAGTCCAAGGGTAAACAAATGGCAGGAACCAGATTCGTTTGCAATAAATGCAGGAGGAGGGATGAGGTGACTCGGGGTGCCCAGTCCCGGGGAGGCAGGGCTGGAATCCCCCGCTCCAGCCCGGGGATGCTGTGCTGGAATCGCCGTCCCTGGGAGCGCTCAAACCATGAGCAGATGAGGCACTGCACAGCCTGGGGCAGTGGGAATGGGGGAATGGGGTGGAAAGTTAGGCTTGGTGGTCTTGGAGGACTTTTCCAGCCTCGGTGATTCCGTGATTTGGCAGCGTTGTCTCCGCTCTGAGCATACACCCTTGGGGCTCCGGGGCTGGCTGACCCCAAACAGAGCACGGGGTCATTGTACAGCTCACAGAGCTGCTCCTTAAAGACTCTGCCTTTTCACATGCAAATGAGCATTGATTTAAACTCATTAGCATTTCCCTTTCTAAGCCCTAGGTTGAGTTATTCTTAGACTCCTTTCTCTTGGAGGAATTACGACTTATTTATCTGGCAGAGTGACGACCATCTCCCACCTCATCTTCGTAACCCAACATAACCTTCACAGTTCTCCTCAGCTTTGTTTTACAAGAAATATGTCACAGGCATGGCTGGGTGGCATCTGCCTTTCCCAGCCTGGAGTTTGGATGAACTCCCCTTTGCTTTGGTGCTCTGGCTTGGTGCAGCAGGATCCCGGCTCTGGGAAAGATTCCCAAGGGTTTGACAGCTCCAGCTGCTTGCGCTGGGATCGGGGCGGTGTTTCTGGCCCCCTTGTGTCAGAGTTTGAAGCAAAATTCTCCTTTAATCTGCCTGACGTTTCATCATTATTATTATTATTATTATTATTATTATTATTATTAATTATTATTATTATTGTTATTTATTGTCTTAAGTTATCCCTCCCCATCTCTCCAACAGGATATTTACTGGGAATCATATATGAGGAGGATATATAGGGTAAGACATGACATCAGTCTTCGATATGACATAAATTGATTGGAAAACTAATCCAGCAACTGCATGGAATAAAGGTTTGCTGAGCACTTGCTGGTGTTTCTGGTTTAGTTACGGAAACAACTTTGGCGTGATGATAGGGATTAGGAATTTACAAAAGCAAAGCTGTTCCCTTTGGGTACGGAAAAAGTAGGGGCATTCTACCCGATAATGAATGGCTGAGAGATGTTCTCACCACCTCAGGTTGTGCAAGTGAGGGATCATTGAGCATTATCCACTTTAACCCAAGTGGATAAAAAGGAGCTGCTTTCATGTAGTGCCTGCTTAGTTAGAGAAGTTAATTGATGCAAAAAATGGAGATGGATTCTAAAAGCTGGTCATTGCTAGGGATAGCAGAAGCAGCCAGTCTCTAATGATACCATTTTATCTCTTTGTGCTTTGATAGAAAGATGTGTATATTTAGAGCATATTTAGCTCGAAATTTTAGAAGAGACACGAAGCCTCGTGCATCTGGGTTTAGAGCCACCTCGTTAACGACTGTGAATGAAGATGGAGTGCCTAACAGCCCAAATTGGCATGTTCCAGACATCTACTTCTTTCCAAAGCATCCAGAGCCAGCTCCTTGTCAAAGAGCAAATGTGGAAGTAAAAAAGTAAAAGCCTATGGATGTAAAGGAAATGAATTCCTGTATCCACACAGTGAAGAAGGTGGTGATGTCCCCACAGCAAACTCATGGCCCGTAGCACAGGACATTTGTCAGGTGTGGAAAACACCAGCAGAAACTGCCTCTTAACAGCCTGACATTATTGCACTGGTTCCTGGCTGTAAAAAGTTTCCACATTTCAAGGAAAACCCAGATCTGTTCTGTTCAAACCACGGGGGGCAATTTATCTTTTTAAGGGATCCATCCCAGCTCGCAGGGGAAGTTGAGCTGAAGGTCAAGGGCTGTCCAGAGAGGGGCTTCCAGCTCTGAGTGCCATCTCCCCATCCTCATCATCCCAGAACTGGATCAGCTCCCATCCTACTCCTTACCTGAGCACGTCACTTTTTACTGGGTTTGGACTGAAACCCTTAATGTTGCTGCCCTGAAATGGCTGTAAAATCATTAAGTTTCTCCTGTTTTCCTTAACCTAAAGTAATTTAAATCACAAAGCTCCTGGAGAGTGTTAGTGGGACTGGAATTCCCAAATGTGACCGTGATTTAATGCAAAATGAAGTCTTATCATATTAAGCGTAATTTTTATCGTATCAGTGACTTACTTAACAGATTAGTAAATGTTGTTTTTCTAAAATCACAAGACAGCTCCTGAGATGTAATTGGATTATGGCAGTTCATTTTCTCCATCAGCTTTGCAACACTGCAAAAAGCAAGGATTTGCCATTAGAGTATGGAAATCACTCAAATTTCTCTTGTAATTAGACTTAGCCTGCCTTTGCTGTTGGCACATAAATATTGGGTTGTGTCTTCGTACAGAAATCCCTGTTCCCTTTTAGATACACACAGAATAAAACCCATGTGAACTAAGGAAAGCTAGAAAGGGGTGAATTTTTGAACTCAGTAGCAGAAGAGTTCACAGTTCATTAAATATTTTCAGGAGCATTTCAAAATGGTTTCGGGGATTGTCTTTATGGAGAGTGGAAATGTTAAGAAATGTTGAGATCTTTGGAATTGTTACTTCTTCAATATATACAGATGTATTTCTTTTACTAAACTCAGTTAAATCTCACCAAGTTTTGATGTTTGGTGACTTCAGACCAATTTCTGCCACTTTCCCTTTTCAAAGCCACTGGGCCATGAATTTGTTGGCCACTGGAAAGGTGATTGTGGTTCACAGAGTGAAAATAAGAGCTGGAGATTATGTACACACTCGAGGTCAAGTCTGAAATAGTATAAATCCATCTCTATAGAGCTGCTTTAAAGTTACATTAAAGTTGCAGCTGCTCCTCGTAGTGCAAACGCTTTTTCCATACCCTGATCTGAAGTTTTTAGGGTCACCCTTGCAAGGAGCTTTGCTGGTACTTAAAGACTGATCCAGTCCCATAAAATCAGGATGAAGACTGTTTCTCTCTCTCCCCACTCCAGCACAGCTCATAAAATCCACCCTTTATTGACCAAGTGGATGTTACGTGTCAAATCTGAGCACCTGGAATATGTAGGGTTTATTACTGCTCTGCTAGCAGCAATAGGAACATTATTCCTGCAAAATCTCCTGGATGGAATTACAGTATACCCAGCAATATCGAGTGCCGTGAATTCATGTGCATGGAAATCTCTGAGAGCTCCACTTGTACAGCACAAAATTTAGACATCTGAGCCACATTTTCATTTTCATATCATTTACTCTTGCCTACTAATGGCAATATTTGGAATAATTAGTTACAATTCAGCCTGAAGGTCTCAATTTCCATTTAACTGACAAACTTTTACAAGCAGCACACATTAGCAGTTTGAAATGTCACAGCAAAGTTTAATCAGGCAACACAATGCACGAAAATGCTTAAAAAATATTTCTAATTGGCAATGCAATTATTTAATTTCTTGTCTAAACTGTGGTGCCAGGTACTTTGTCTAAGGCTTTCAACAAAGACTCCAAAATGGAAACTGTAAATCCAAGGCCAGGTTGGATGGGGTTTGGAGCAACCTGGGATGGTGGAAGGTGTCCCTGCCTGGGGGTGGAATGAGAGGGGCTTTAAGGTCCCTTAAAATCCGAACGATTCTGGGATTCTGTGGTCAGCAAGACAACATCCTCAAGGCAGCTCCTTTATTATGGAGCACTTCCTTAAGCCAGAACTAACCCCACTAGTGCAGATAATGGGGCGTGAAGGGCTGCAGATGAGGGTGTTGCATATTTTGGGACAGAGTTTAAACCCAGAGGTCCTGCTTTGGCTGAGCAGGTGCGCTTTGGAGCGGCTCCAGGTGCAGAACACATCCCACTCCTTTGTGCATTGCTTGAGCCTGACAATTCCCACATCAGCCAGGCCACAGATCACCTTCCCAAAGGCCCCAGCCTCGGAGTAACAACTTCCCAAGCACGTTTTCTCCAAATCTGTTCCACGGTAAATGCCAGGCAGTGCTCGCTCCCTGCAGTGGGACCATTCCCTGCCTCGCTGGGCAGCTGAATCCTGCTGCAGCTCCATCTGCACCTCGGGAATTTTCCGTGCATTTAGGTAGCCATCTGGATACAGAGATAAATGAGAAAGTTGGGAATTCTCACAGGTCCTCAGATGAGCTGTGTCTGCATGTTTTTTAAAGGCACGTCCCCAGGGACCAGCAGCTGCTGTGTGTGTCCCTCTGCCTGCACTCGCCATCAGCAGAGGGAGCCGGGCCTCGCACTGAGGAGAATAATTAAGTGAAATAATCTTTCTTTACTTGTCTTTCAATTCCCCACTCCCTGCTCTGGCTTTACTCTTCCCCAGAGAGCTGCTTTTTACTGCTAACACTACTTTGGCCAGAAGGCTCCATAAATCACCTGCTGGAGAGCCGAGGCATCACCTGTAGCTCTTCCCAGTCATGCCCTGTGCAACAGTTCCTTAACACATCACTCCACAGTGACGGCTCAGATGCAAATTAGAGAGCAGAATTCAAACAATAAAGCAGTTTAGAAGCTCATCCTATGGCCTGTTTGAAAGCCAGGGTTAAAAATCCACCAGGGTTCAAGCAGAAGGGAAATATCTTGTTTCTGGTGCTGCCCCTCTCAAGGAATGTGAAGAACATAAGAACAGCCCCAGCTGGCCAGACTTAGGATATATTTAGCAAGGTTCTGCTCTGTGGCAGTGATGATTATGGAAGGATTTAATAACCTGACAGGTAAAGAATAATCCTTCCTCCTCCTGGAAATCATCCCTGGCAAATTTTGTCCATTTGGAGCTGTCATAAGGAAAGCATCCAGACTCTGACCCAGGAGAGTGGAGCTGATCCGTGCTGCTCCCACCTTTTCCTCTTTTCTCCCTGCACTCATTTCTGTGGCTCTGCCTGGAGAAAGGTGATAACAGCACTTCCTATATTCCATGTGGGGTGTTTTATTTCCAAATCCTACTCTCAGGATACAGAAGGTGCACATGAATGGAGAGCTACCTCACTCAGCTACTTGAGCATCATGGCAGGATGCTGCTCTTGTAACAACACAGTAAAATAACAGCAGCAGCAGCAACAACAACAACAACAACAACAACAATAATAATAATATTTTAAATAAGAATGCCTCTTTAAAAATAAAAAAATAATCAGTCCTGTTTTGAAAAACCTGCTTTTCCTCCCTTTTCATCACTGTTCCCTTTCCCTTTCCCTGCTCCCTCATTCTTCTCCTCCCTTCCAGCCCTGCAGAACATGAAATGGATTTCTACCCCCCAGCTGGGAGCCTCTGCCAGTGGATATTGCTGCTGTGGAATGCTCTTATTTCAAGGTGCTGGCAGGGATTGTAAGACAGAGTTGAGCAAGTGAGTGAATTCCAAACTCACAAAATTACATGCCTACAGCACATCATATGGTTAATAAAATGGAAAAATCGAAGCTGTGGTCCCACAAGTTCTCTCTTTTAAAGCTCAGACACCTTTAGTTTATGAATTAGTAAGCCTTTTTCATTTCATAGTCCAGAGGGAATCGCTGTTTGCTGCCCTGCTCCTCCCGGTCCTGCTGTGCTGTGCTCTCTTATAACTTTTATTTTAACCTTCTACTACTTTTAATTGCATTTGAGCAAGAATTCTGCCTGGGAAAACGCTCTCTTCCTCTCTGCCTGGCAGCAGTTGGCTTTGGAATAGTCAGAAACATCATTAAAAATTGGAATTATTTTCAGTTCACCCATTGATCGTTTAAAATGTTTCAACCTTACTCTGTGTAAATAGGAGGAAGGCAAATGCACTGCTTCTCCTGCATTTCCATGGAGAAATTCAGGAGGAATTTCCCCACAGAAAGGGTGGTCAGGCTTTGGCAGGGGCTGCCCAGGGAGGTTTGGAGTCCCCATCCCTGGAGGTGTCCAAGGAAGGGCTGCAGGTGGCACTCAGAGCTCTGGGCTGGGGACAAGGTGGGGATCAGCTTGGACTTGATGGTCTTGGAGATCTTCTCCAACCTCAGTGTCTGTGGGATTTCTGAATGTCCCAAATGGAATATCTCAGCACAGCCATACCTGGGGTTACTCTGCATGCATTAAACACATTGGGACTGTATTAAATCCAAACCTGCTTGCAGACAGATTTTGTGGAGCAGTAAATGCTTTCCTGAGCAGAGCAGCACCGATGCTGCCCCATCCCTCACTCCCATCCCCGAGCAAATGCCTGGATAAGCAACATCTCTAATCATTCTGATAAGAGGCTGTATCAGTACTTTCAAGATGACTAATGGCATTTAACTCCCAGATTCTATTTATAAATGGACTCCACTTAACTCCTTGGATAGTTGACTTTAATAAGCACTTGTGGAAGCTTTGTGGAGCACAAACACGTTGCTGAGGCTGGGATAAAATGGTTCTCCGAGGAACGCTTGCAACAACGAGTGGTTTGGCTAATGACAGCAAACATACTTTTGTGAAGGCTTTATTTACACAGCCCTCTGATTAATTCTGGAGTTGGGAAAAGACTTCTTCCCAAAGAGGCAAACCCTGGGGGAAAGGCTGTTGGAGCTGCCTTTTTTGGGGCCGTTACTGAAGCGCATTTCTGACCGGGGAGTGTTTTAGAAACAAACCACATCGTCAGTTCTTGGCTAAGCAAATGAGGCTTAATCTCGCTGCTCCGATCTCTGTGAGCTCGGCAGCGCCGTGCTGCTCAGGCAGGTAAAGGTGTTTAACACGTTCCGAGTGTCAGAGCTCGGATTCACCTCCCTGCCTGACATTTGCTGCTTATCTCTGACAATTAGCTGTGCCGAAATCACCTTGTTTATTCCGTTATCACGGGAGGAAGACAGCTCTGCACTCACAGCCCTGCCTGCAATCTTGTTTCCTGACTCTACAGCTCGATGGAATTTATTAACCCTTCACTCCTGCACACAACCCTTCACTCTTTTACTTTGGGAAATTTCTGCTTTAAGGCTTCTGAATGGAAAGGCAGGGATTTATTTTTTTCTAGGATGTGATGGGTGATACCCCAGGGATCTGTAATTTGTATAGGATTCATTTCTATAAGCCTTGTAAAGTTGATGAATCTCCTGAGAATCTTTACAGAGACTACATAGATGGAAGATATATAATATCTGTTATTACTACAGACTGGGGTATCCAGAAAATTGAGATTATTATAGGGGGACATAAGAAAAACCCTCCTAAAAATGTACATAAAAATATAATGTTTTGATTAAATTAGTGATAACAATTTTCCTAACAAACCCTGGTCATTTTTCACGTTGATTATAGTTTTTCTCTCCCTTTCACACCTGCTTTTCATGATGAATTGTGGCTGTTGCTCTGCCTGCTCAAGCTCTGCTGGAGCCACGTGCGTTTGGGATTTGCAGTGGTTCATTTTTAAAGGAGTTGTGTGAAAATGATCTTGATGTGTTTGGAGTCAAAATTAACCTTGAAAGAAAAGTCAAAACACCACAATCCACACAGCTCTGATCAGTTGTAAATCATAGGATCATGGAATGGGTTGGAAGGGCCCTTAAAGCCCATCCAGTGCCACCCCTGCCATGGGCAGGGACCCCTTCCACTGTCCCAGGCTGCTCCAAGCCCCGTCCAACCTGACCTTGAACACTTCCAGAGATCCAGGGGCAGCCACAGCTGCTCTGGGAATTCCATTCCAGGGCCTCCCTGCTCTCACAGGGAAGAATTCCTTCCCAATATCCCATCTATCCCTGCCCTCTGGCAGTAGAAGCCATTTCCTCTTTTCCTCTCACTCCAGTCCCTCCCCATCTTCCCTGTTGGCTCCTTCAGGTCCTGTTCTGAGTTTCCCTCATAAAAAGTGAATAACTGAATTAATTAACAAATTCAACAGAATTGTGACACTGAGCACCCCCGATCCCTCCTGGTTTCTGCATTGTTAAAATCTGTTCAGCTTTCCGTACTGGGATTATTCTCCCCCACACAGGCTGCAGTTCCACATACAGTCAAAATTTAAGGTTTTTTTACTCTGTTTAGGTGAAAAGAGTATTTCTGAAGCAGTTCTTGAGAGAACAGATCAGGCTTTAGCTGTTGCTCATTAACACCTGCCTGTCAGAGTGTACATTACAGACAGTAACACAGAGGCACCACAGAGCTCCCTCTCCATATTTCCTATAAGAAGGTTTTTTTGGGGGTGAATTACAAGGTTTGCTTACAGTTTTATGCTTTCAGCTCCATACTGCTGTCCCCGTAATTAATGCAGCCCTGGAGGACTCCTCTGAGGAGTAGCTTCATTGCTTCACTCTCGACAAGAATATGTTGAGTCCAGCACTGAACCATGGTGATGCTACGTGATTTTTAGCCATAATATTATTTAAAAATATATATTCATTTACACTACTCAGAACTGCTAAACTTGATGGTCCTCATCCTGATAGTCTTTGCTTATAATTTGGTAAAACTTGTCTGAAGGAGAGATGAAAATTCACCTGATACACTCAGTGTATCACAGACAGCAGTGGTGGAAACCCCACTCTTCCTTCCACCCTTTCAGCTCCACAGATTTCATCCCATGGACTCTAAATGAGAATATTATTAATATTATTAGCACAGAGGCTGCAGCATCTTTCTTTTTGCTAATTAAACCTCTCCCATGTAGGGAGTTTCCTTAAGAAGAAGAAAACTCAGCAGAGAAGGGAGGATAGCTCACTCTGGGGCAGGCTGGCAGGTTGATGGGACAGGAAACAAGCACCAGCACTTCCAGGAATGACTCTGACTCCCTTCACATGGAGAGAAGTTCCTTCAAAATCAACAGAAATTTTTCTACCTGACACAGTTTTTCTACTGCCTGACATAAGCTTTGGATCAGTGCTGGAGTGAAAAAGGAGGAATCCAAAGGTAAATTATGTGTGCAAACACATTTGTTGTGAAGTGACGTGAGATGAGAAGAGCCCAGAGACGGCACCTCTGATCTGAGCCTTCCCAGAGATCTTCAAACACCAGCTCCTGCATTTGCATGAAAGTTGCATCTCAGGGAAGCTTCTGAAACAACACCACACAGCAACAAAGTGATTGCCACAGCCCTGACATCACTTTGAAAACACTCAGCCTAATTCTCTCAAAATTCGACAATTAATTGAAATTTGGTTACTTGCAATCACTGGAATGAAAGCAAAGAGGGAAAAGTGTAACGAGGCAAAGCTGGTAATAAATTACAAATCCTCTGTTTTAATTGCTTCAGAGCTGGTGAGCCTTTTGGTGGCACCTAGGAGTCAAATGTCCATGGAAGTACAAAAATCCCAAACTGAGTCAAATCCCCAGGAATGGTGATTCCAGCTGGCTGAGGCAGTAAGGGACCATCCACAGCAGCTGGATAAAGCTGGATAAATTCCTCTCAACACCACGTGCTGAATTTCCGTACACTGGTCTCTACTCAGCTACTGCAAAGGGAGAAAAATATGATTTCCATAAAGAAGAATCTGGATGGATCAATCCCAGGGGCATTGCTGAGCACTGATTCCACACCTGGGGGTACAAAAGAGAGCTGAAGTTTTTGAAATGTACAGAAGAAATAAATGTCTAGGAAGTGAAAGACTTTTAAATGACTTCTAAGGCTGAAGTTTTGCTCTCAGGGTCAAAAGGCCCTTGCACTTGCCTTGCAGAAGGATGGCAGAAATTTTAATTGCTGGCTAGAAAAAAAAAAGCCATCATGGGAAAATAATTCCTTGACTCCTTTAGATAAATCAGGGCAAATTCTGGAGAGTTGTGTGTGAATACAGCCAGGGGGATTTAAATTAGAAATAAAAAGGAAGGTTAAGGCTCCAAAACAAATCTCCAAGTGGGAGGAAATGGTGTTGTCACTCACTCTGAGGCAAACTGCAGTGCATGGGACAGCAAAGATTTTGGGGTTTGCTTCTCTAGGCTCAGCTCATTCCCATCCTAGGAACAGCCTACAGACAGACTTGATGTGCCATCCTTAGGGACCACCTGGCAACGGAATATCAGGTTAAAAACAGTGACCTGCTGGGCTGTGCCTCTGTGCCTGGGGAGCTGGAGCAGCCCAGTTCAGGCTCCTCATCAGGCTCTAATGAGAGAAACGGAATTTGCAAAATTCCTGCCTTTATCTTAATAAATTGGACCATTAGCTGCTGAAATAAAACACAACGCGTGGAAAAGAAAACATTACTCCCTGAATAAAGCAAACACACTCTGATTAATTTACTTTCTTTCTGAGCTGACAGCAGAGGTCAGCAAGGAAGACAACAGAAAATCCCATTTTCTCAGCTTGGTTTCAGGTTGTTTAGGGAGGTCACTGCGAGCAATCACCCACCTGGGCACTGAAACGTTACCTCAAATTACCTGCAAGCCCTGGCCACTTTTTGTCCAGCTGGTTTGTGATCACATCATGGAAACCATCGGCACTTTTTCACCTTTGGAAATCTTTTTCCTCAGACTCTGGATTGTATCTATTTATTTTTCCTCCATAAGCTTTCATTCCATTATAATTATAATAAATTATGTTGTGAAGCTGGGGCTGCCCTTTGGTCCCTGGCAGTGTCCAAGGCCAGGTTGGAAGGGACTTGGAGCAGCCTGGGGCAGTGGAAGGTGTCCCTGCCCATGGAAGAAATTTAGATCTGAATGAGCTCCAAGGTCCCTTCCAACCCAAACCATTCATTCCATGAAGTGGGAAAAAAAGCCACAAAGATAAAATGCCATTTATTTTAAACAACTCCTCAAATCCATTTTTTTCCCTTTTCCTTTACACTCATTATTACATTTTTTGTTTAAATATTGTATCCTTTGAGGAACTCATCCCTACACCACTCTTGCAACAACAATTAAAGTGAAGCACTCGCTGGCTCAGCACTAAGTTTGCTCTCCAGCCTTAAGCTCCCACCTCTTCCTCCAAAGCTTCCTGTTATCCACACTCCAGAAACCCTGAGCTCCAGAAATAACATTCAGACCATAATTACATTTTTCCAGAAAAAATTAACTTTAAATGTAATATAGGGGTGAGATCTTATCATTGTGGTTTTAATAGAGGCAATGAATTAAAACAAAA
>VZTH01002189.1:407254-545840 GCA_013397815.1 Aleadryas rufinucha
AAAAAAAAAAAAAAAAAAAAAGGAAAAACCCCAAGAAATACAGAAATTACCATGAATTTTATAATATCATTTGTGTTTGCATAGAAAGACTTATAAGGAACAAAGGTGTTGCTGGTTAGATTTTCTCCAGCAAAGAATTGCTTAATTTTGACATATTTAACATGGCCTTTTTTCTGATTTTTTTTTTTGATAAATCAATAAAAAATACCAGGGAAAAATATTTATTTCATCATTACAAACTATGGAAATGGGTGGATTATTTTTGTCACTTCTGCAGTGCAGCAGAAAAGTCTATTTGTAGAGAAGCAGAGCCCTTCTTTGATGTGGGTGCTCTTAAATAGCTTAATTGTGAGGCAGATGGTAAGAAACAACACCAAAAAAAAATAAACCCTGATGAAACAAAAACCTGCATAAAGGTGGAAAATTGCTTGAGGAATGCTCTGGTCTCACAGGGAGAAATCTTTCTATTTGTAGCTGGTAACTGCAAACTCCAAGGCTGTGATTAGGCTTTAATGTAGAAGAGGTAACACGATGTAGCTGATGAAAACATGTCAACACAGCGTGAGGGGAAGAACAAGGAGGTGACTTTTCCCTCAAAAGAAAAGTTTCAGATCTTCAAACGCACTCTGACTTCAGTAGCAACAACTGGGGGGAAGAAAAAGCTTCAGTGCTCGTACAAAGCATCCAAAATATTTCATCAAATTTCTTCAGGCTTGTTAACATTATGGGCTGCATAAAATGTAAGGTTCTTCTTTGGGCTCCCAGTTTTAGGTGCAGTATGACATCATGGGGGGATTTGGCACAGGACCAAGCACAACCTGAATTCCAGGGGGGGCTGGAGCACCTCCCCTATGGGGACAGGCTGAGAAAACTGGGGATGTTCAGCCTGGGGAAAGGAAGGTTCTGTGGAGCCCTCATGGAAACTTTCCGGGGTCTGAAGGCACCACAAGGCAGCCAAAGGGACTCTTAATAAACAACTGGAGTGGCAGGACAAGGGGGAATGGATTCAAGCTGAAAGAGGTTTGACATATGCAAGAAATTCTCCCCTGTGAGGGTGGTGAGGGGCTGGGATGGAATTCCCAGAGAAGCTGTGGCTGCCCCTGGATCCCTGGCAGTGTCCAAGGCCAGGCTGGACGGGGCTGGGAGCAACCTGGGACAGCGGAAGGTGTCCCTGCCCATGGCAGGGGTGGGATTAGATGATCTTTACTGTCCTTTCCAACCCAAACCATTCTGTGATTCCGGGATATTGACGATGCTGTTGGTGGATCCCTCAAGGTGGAGCATGGCCACGGAGGTGGAATATTTGGTGGCTTTATGGGGAATGCTGGAAGCTGCCAAAAAGGGCCTCAGCTCTGGCTGTATTCTCTGCTTTAACCATATGAGTGATAATTATATTACAGACAAGGAGACAGAGAGGCTTCAAGCCAGAAAATGCAATAGAGAAGACACCAGAACACAAGGAAAGCAGTGTCACCCATTTCTTATTCCAAAGCTAGGACTGAAATTCCAGCTGAAATAACAGCTCCCTGCAGGCAATACAAATGTTTAGAGGGGGAAAAATTATAAATGATGCTCCATTGCAGTCAAGAACCACAACCTTGATAGTCCCCAAGGGATTTCACCTCAGCCCAGGCAGGGCATTAGGAGTGAATTACCCATGGATTGAACCGGTAATCAATGGAAAAGACAAGGTATTTAGAGCACAGATCATAGTAAGGACGCCAAGAGAAGCAGTGGAGTTTTCTTCTTTCTGTGGAAGGATTGTAGGAGCAAAAATGAAAAAAATCTGGCCCAAAAGTGAAAATTCAAATGCAGGCTCACAAATCTTCCTGGTGACTTCAAAGTTTTTTCAGTTTCTAAACAGTAGGTGTGGGGACAGCAGATATCCTGCTTCTGAGGAGTCACAATTGTCATTTTAAGGACTTTTTTCTACCGTTGCTATTTCATAGGCTCATAGGATGGATTGGGTTGGAAGGGACCTTAAAGATCATCTCATCCCAACTCCATGCCATGGGCAGGGACACCTTCCACTACACCACCAGACCATGGCTAAATCGAAGTAAATGGTAAAAAATAAAAATAATGCAATTATAACTCCAGATATGGGCTCTGTGATTAAAATGTGGCTGTTTCAGGACCGGGAAATAATTTCACATTTTTGGGGGAAGGAATAAAGGTAAAACCTGGACTTAGATGCAGAAGTGCCTAAAGATCCTTAAATAAATATATTTAAAGCATTACTGAGATTATTATATGACAGATTTTGACCACTGGCAGTGGAATTAAGAGCTCTTTGCAAGGTTCTCCATCTAAATTTCACGACTGCCAGATCCTAATCTCGGGTCCATGTCATGCCTTGTTTGTTCCATGGAAAACGCTGCTGTGATGCTCCCTGCATATCCATTAGCCACATTTTTTTCCCTTCTTCTCCTGAGATTCTCCCAGATATATTGCCCTTCTGAGATTAAAATCTAGACCTAAATCTTCAAAGCAATTACATAGACAAAAAGCAGCAATCTCCTCCAGCTCAGGGAGCAGAAATCTCCGGATCGGAAAGCGATGGGAGATTCTCAGCCACGGGAAAAGGCACCACATCCTGCAGCAGTGATCAATACCTGGACAAATATTCCTACCTTGATCTCGCTCCTCTATAAAGCTGTAGGAGTTTGTTGCAGATTTTAATGGAAAGACAATTGGGTGATATGGATTTTTCTTTCCCCTTGGGAGAGGGTGCGTTTAGAGAGCCAAAGCAAAACAAAGCAGAGGTGGAAACAGCAGCCTGGGTTTGTTTTCTGCCTTTGTTTGAAATAAAATGATGCTGGGTTTTTTTGTGTCTATGAATACCTTTTTTGGTGTCTTTGAATGCTTTTTTTGATGTCTTTGAATACTTTTTTTGGTCTCTCTGAATAGTTTTTTTTCACTTAGAAATGAGTAAACAGGGAGAAAGAAGCTGCTTTTGAGGTACTCAAGAACTGGATTTTTGGAATGTATTGTGCCTGTTTATGTTCTAATGACTGGGAATGACATAAAAATGAATTCATCTCTTTTTTTTTACAAAGAAAGTGTTATAATGAATCAATCCTAAATCACTTTATGCTGGCTTTGTTCTCACATGCACTTGAACAAGTCATGGTGCCTGGGATCACTACACTGGTATTCATTATTTATTTTAAAAGGCAGGAGGCAAGATTTTTAAAACATTTCATGCCATTACGATCCCACAGCCATCAATAAGCAAGCAGGGGTTTTTTTCCCCACAAAGAGAGAATTTTAACTTAAATATGCCCAGCAAGAGACTTTGCCTACAGTGTCACCAGAGCTGGGATTTCACTGGAAGCAGTCAATGAACTCCTCATTTTCCAAGGTGGGTGTTCAGTTGTGAGGGCAGAAATCAGCTTCTCTCAGGCCTAATTCATGCCTGAAGTTGTCCAGTGGATTTGGATGTTTGTAAATCTTAATTGCACATGGGAAGTGATGGGCAAACTGTGGTGTGCATAAAGCCTTGACTGTAACCAAACACAGACCAGGCTGGATCTTCAAACATTCCAATATTTCTTGTAGCTGCTGACATGGATGGAATCAGAAACAGGAACACCTGGGAGATTGTGGATCAAAATCACTGTAATTTGCAGATTTTACTGCATTACAGAAGAAGAAACTGAGGAATTTTTTGGGGGTTTTTTGTGCAGTTAGCAAAGATTACAGAAGACAAGAAGGTCAGAAAAGGATTAAAATAGAAAAATTTAAGAGTCTTATCATTAGCTACACTTCTTTTATGCTATTAACAGCAAATCCACTGAGGTTAACATTAAAAAATGTTGTCTATGAGTTTTGCTTGATTTTAAACAGAAATAATTAAATACTGCTGTGCTTGTCTCAAGAAACAAATCCTTCTCAAGATCAAATATCTCCTTTAAAGTATAGAGGGGATTAAGTGCTATTGCAAAAATGTTCAGTAATTCTATTTAAAGCCATGAATTGTGCAGGTAGAAAAAGACCTATAGCAGAAATAAAATAATAATAAAAGAAGAAACAAATATAGGTGGCATTTATAATTTCACGTACAGGAGAATGCAGCCCCTGGTGCATCCCACAGCACTCGGCTGCAAGTGACAAAGTTATACGATCCTGCAACACTAAAAAGGGAAATTTAGATTTGCAATAAAAGATTTGAAATGGGTTTCTGCCTACCAGGGCCCTCCAAATCAGCACCGTGCACCACTGGCACTAACAAATGGTTATTCCATGAGGCAATAGACATTTTGATGTGCTGATACATTATTGGACATTATTGAGAGGGAAGTGATGCTTTGCTAGAGGAAAAACTGGATTTACCTACATCAACTTACAGGAATTTGATTACTGGTAACCCCCTTTAACTTCCACTCTGTGTTCTGTTCAGTGTTTTGGGGCATTTTAAACAGTCCCTGGTCTTTAGAGGAGGAAATAATCAGTGGGTTCAGAGCAGGCACATGAATTACACGTTGTGACTGCAACTCTGCCAAGCCACCCTGGGAAAACATTCCATGGGTGGTTGAATGTTGGTGCTTCATTGCCTGCTTGCACTTTGCCCTGGTTATTTTGGGAAAAAAAAATGCCTCTTAAAGATCCAGATCTTGAATATCTTTCACCTGGCAGGGCCAAGTTTTTCCTGTAAAATTGAGGCTCTGGAAGATCATGGTCGTATAATGAAGATAAATAACGCTTACAAGGTGTTTTGATGTGCTCATGGATAAAGTCGGTGGAATGCTCTGAGTAATTTCACTGGGATTCAAACTAGAGCTTGATTTCCTTTCCTAAAATTTATATTTCTTGCAGTTCTTTTTAAGGTTTCCAGAGGGGAAAGAAGGAATTGAAGATTATAAACCAAGAAGAAAGAGTCTTAAATCCTTTGATTTTACTTTTGTTCTAATGGTGAAGACTATCACCTGAAAGGGAGGTTTTATGGCTGAAATATCATTAGCTGCTATGACTGAGGTGTTTAGGACATGCTATAAATTTCTCTTAACTGCTGCTGATCCTTAAATATAATCCACATCTAAACCTCACATCTAATCAGCCAACTAATCAACTTTTTAATCAACATTTCACAAGTAGTCTTGACCTCCCTAAGACCACAGCTTTATCAATGATCCCGAAAGGCACTGCTCAGAGAGAGGAAAATCCTAAGCAGTACATGAGGCTCAGAGTTGGGCTTTTTATTCAGTATTTTGACCTTGAAACCTCTGAATTCATCAGGCTTGTCAGTGACAAAAGTAAGATCAAATCCTGGGCACCTGGGGACGCTGTGACTGACTTGTTTCATTTTCGTGAGAAGTCACCAAAGGGCAGAGCTGGCAGCTCTGCAGCAGCGGGATGATCCCAAGGGATGATCCCTGATCACCAAGGGGTTTGCCAGGGCTGACAACCACCACCCAGCACCCCTGGCAGGGGAGAGCCAGCACTGCTGCTCCTGAATTTGGCCCCACATCTGGATTACTACACAGAGCCCACAGCTGCAGCTGAAGGAAGCTGCTCCAGAGCAGGGATGGTTTTACCCTGGGGATGATCCCAGTGAGCAGCGGAGATCTGGAGCCCAGGAAAGGGGAAAAGCCATCCCTCAGCTGGTTGGAGCTCCAGCCAGGTGAACTGGATGCCAAACAACAGCTTTTCACACCAGCATCAAAAGGCACATTCGGGGTTGTTTTTCCCCTGTGGGATTGGGAGTGATAAAACCTATTCATGGCAAGCACTTGAGGAACAATTTGGCTCCGTATGGGAATGGTCTCTTTGTGCAGCTGCAGCTGCAGGGCTGTCACACACCACACTCACAAAAGGCTCCATCTCCTGTCCTCAGTGGGACATTTCCCAGGATTTTGTCCTGGCTGGTGCTGATGGCTGACCTGGACCCAGGTCTGATGTTTAAACAGATTTATTCCTCAGAAGCCAGTGGTGGATAATGAATTTAATTCCATGAACACAACAATAACACAGCCACACATCTCCTCCCTCCTGTCCATTCATGCTTCAAGTTGGACTGAATAACCCAAAATCTTCTATACCAGTATCACCAGCCCTAATTGCTTTCCAGCCCACCATTACTGTCATTCAAACTGGGGTTTAACTTTCTCTTATTCTCACCAACAGAAAACAGCAGAAACACCTTTTTTTTCCCCTCAGCAGCACTGAGGATAATGGATTTAATTCCAGTTTAAATATTTCATTCTGATTTTCTACAGGTGCAAGAGGAAGTTTGAGCAGCCAAGAGATTTTCCCCATCCAGTGAATGAAAGGATGAGGTATTTTGGTGAAAATCTGTGGGAAATCTCTTTAATTCCCCAAGACAACAGAGAACCTAGTGATAAATAGCAGCTAAAGGCTCCCCACCAGGACAGTCCCACTTTGTGGTGACAGTTACAACCTCCATAACACTGACCTTTTTCTGAACAAGGTTTCAACCACAGGTCCAAATTACAGACATTTATTACTGGAGATAAAGGAGTAAATCCATTACTGGGGGTAATAGCCCACAGTTTATCTTTTATGCACACGAGTCTCTGTAGGGGCATCCAGAGAATCCTTTGGCAGTGACTTCCAGGAGTGCTGCTGGAGCAGGGCAGAACACGGGAAGCTGGATGAGGGAGTCACTGCAGGGATCACACGAGTACACTCCTGAAATCTGTGACCTCCAAGGGCTTTTCTTATCTACAGCCTTGGAAATCTTTGGAAATCTTTGGAAATCCCTTTGATTCTCCTTCAACTGCTGATGTTTCTTTACCCTTCCTCTACCACACCCCAAACCACCCTATTGGGCTCTATGTGTAAAGAGTATTTTGCTGCTGAAAGATCACAATAAAAACTCTCTTTCCTGAGATAATTTCACTCTTCCACTTCTTAATTTCACTTTAAGACATCAGGAAGTGCAAACAAAGGATTTAAGTAAAGGGTTTTACCCAATGATAGCCTGAGTGATCATTTCCCCTGAGCTAATTATAATCATCTGGGGTGTTCTTAATAAGGGATTTTGATACAGGGGATGTAAAGTGACCTCTCTCGTTCTACCTCTGTTTTACCCCCATCCCAGGAAGTGTCCAAGGCCAGGTTGGACGGGGCTTGGAGCAGCCTGGGACAGTGGAAGGTGTCCCTGCCCATGGCAGGGGGTGGAACAAGATGGACTTTAATGTCCCTTCCTCCCCAAACCATTCCTGTAGTTTAAACCAGGGTGATACTAATAAATTAATAATTAGAGGAATACACAGAGCCTAAGGATTGAGCACCAGCTATTACCAGAGAAACACAGAGGATAAAATATGCTGTTTACCAGCTGAAATAACAATCAGGCTGATTTAGGTTATCAGCTCTCTCATAGCACAAGACAAAATTAAAATGAGCTACTGTGAAGTTAATTTGAGATGTTTGTTTTTTCACTACACTTTATGCACCAAGAGGAGAAAAATTGGTGAAACAATTTCCATGAGCAAGTTGAAATAACTGGTGTTCAGGAGATCTCTGTGTGGAAAAAGATCCTGGTAAATCATTCCTGTCTTCTCTTGCAGAAGTAGGCTGAGGAGCTGGAGATTTCATCCAGGATTAATGCACTGATGGAAGTCAAATCGATGGTTTTGGGATTTAAGTGTGGGTAACAACTCCTTGTGCCATTTCATAGAGTGTTGGAATGGTTTGGGTTGGGAGGGACTTTAAAGACCCCCCTAGTTCCAGCCCTCCACATGGACAAGGACACTTTCCACTATCCCAGGGTGCTCCAAACCCTACCCAGGGGCTCTTCAACATTTCAGGTTGAAGTCACAATTTTTTTTTTTTAATAGACCAGGTGCAGGGNACCCAGGGGCTCTTCAACATTTCAGGCTGAAGTCACAATTTTTTTTTAATAGACCAGGTGCAGGGCTGACTTCCCCAAAATGTAAAATTTCATTAAATTGGGCAGAAATGTGGGGACCAGCTTTTCAGAACAGCAGTGGCATAGGCTGGAGGCAGATTGTTCAAGGACATGGATCCCTTTGGATTTCAGAGTTTGATGCTGGAACCAAAAGGAAAGGTCTAGACCCAGTCTCAGGAACAGAAAATATCCCATAAAATGTCCCTCATTTAACAGAACCTTTAAGGTCTGAAAAGAACAAGATCATCAAGTCCAACCTCTCCCCACACATTTTGCCCAATAGCTGCAAGTGCAAGTTTATGGAAGAAGCACCAGAATTTCCAAGGGAATGTTTAATGCAATTGTTTTATCCAGTACCTTTCCATGCAGGAAAAAGCACGTCAGCCAAGCTTTTCTTTTATGCAGGGAACACAACCAAGCTCTGACCTTGCTGACATTTAGGGGGTTTGATCACTGGCACTAAATGCTTAACAAGCAGAGATTTGATTGTGTGGCACAAAGCCTGCATAATTTGTTTTTAATAGTCTGATAAAATCCCTTGCACGGGTGAGAGATGCACAAAGATTTGGACAGTGGAGAGGACTCTCCCTAGAAAGATTTATATGATGTCTGTGTTATGGGAAGAGAGACGGGATGTTAAACTGCTGGGAACTCTCTGAGTAAGAGCTAAATAGAATGGGCTAAATATTCTCATTTTAAGGAGGACATGAAAACCAGATTCTAAAATGTTCATTTTAAAAGTGTGTTCTAAAGCTGTGTAAAAGTACCTTCTAAAAATACTCTTGGAGATATGGTTTAGTAGGCACAGTGGTGTTTGGGCAAAGGTTGGACTTGGTGCTCTCAGAGGTCTTTTCCAACCTTAATGATTCTGTGATTTTGTGAAAAATATGAAAGTATCTGACTCCAGTAAAGCTGTTCTTTGTCAGGTTTGTTATNGAAGTATCTGACTCCAGTAAAGCCAAAATTGTCACTGTGTGCTGTTCTTTGTCAGGTTTGTTATTTATTGATATCAGCCCCATAAACATCTCCAAACTGAGATGTTTGGACAAGGACAAACATCCTTGGACAAGGACAAGGATGCAGGACGAGGAGCACCCAGAGCAAGCCTCCTGTAGGTTTCCCCAACATTTTGGGAAGATTCTGAGCAAATAAAACCCTCCCTGAGCTGAGCTTTGCCTCTCACTGAGCTGCCCCCTTTGCAAGGTTTATCCTTCCAGGCTTTTATGCACCCCTGAAATATATTGGGGTTTAAAACACAAAGCCAGGCTGATCCTTGGGTACAGCCCCTCTTATTACAGTTCCACAAAGCAGCAGCAATACGAAATCATCCTGTGGGACACAAAAACTGACCTGCATTAGCTAATTTTCATTGGTTTTCATTCAACTTCATTATAATCATAAGCAATGGTCTGTTTTAAGAGAGTGGAGTTTTAATTAAGCTGATCTTTGAGGAGGAAGTTGATGGGATTACATAAAGAGAGCTCTTTTTCAGCGTAATGAAAGTTGGAATAACTTTACTAAATTCAATTATTTCTTCCCAACGCAGCATGAGAAATATTTGGGGAACGACTGAAACAATTCCTAGAGCAAATTATAGCCCTGTCAGAGAACAAGAAATCAGTGTGTCAAAACATGAGGATATTTCTGTACAAAGCATCCAGCAAGTGACTTCATACAGACGATCCCTGTCTGAATATTATATTCCTCATTAGATTTATCTACAGCTGGAAAGAGGAATATTTTCTGTTTGCCATTGGAAATTAAAAAAAAATAATAACCCAAAAGAAAAACGTCCTCAAACATAATCCAAGGAAGGATGCAGGGAAATGTTATGTTTTAATTCATCTAAGCTCACCCGGTGCTGTAAAAACCCAGGTACAGCTTTACAGCTTTTGTGAGCCCCAAATAACTACATTTTCTGCAGTAAAACCAGATCTATAAAATTCCACTCACTCTTCTCATATGTACATTTTTAATAAGTGGATTTTATCTACTGGTTCCCTGAAAGAAGGGCTGATATTGCAGCCACTGTCAGATCATGGACCCTGCACTGCTCATATTTCCAATTACACCAAATGGTGACGAAGGCAGAGCTGCTCAAAGATCATCCTGGTGAGCCCTGGGGAGACTGGCTGGAAAAACAGAGCTGGTGAAATTCCACCTCCCATGGATCTGGTCCCACTGGCATTAACACCAGGCTGGAAATGAAGGAACCAGAGGAACAAGGAGGGAGCAACAGCACTTGAAGGGTTTTTTGTACCATTTTCTAAAGCCAATATCACAGAATCCCAGAATGGTTTGGGTTGGAAGGGACCTTAAATCCCATCCCATTCCATCCCCCTGCCATGGGCAGGGACATCTTCCACTGTCCCAGGCTGCTCCAAGCCCTGTCCAGCCTGGCCTTGGACACTGCCAGGGATCCAGGGGCAGCCACAGCTTCTCTGGGCACCCTGTGCCAGGGCCTCCCACCCTCACAGGGAATATTCTTTCCCAATATCCCATCTAAACCTGCTTTCTGTCAGTTTGAAGCCATTCCTGCTTGTCCTGTCCCTGCATTTCCTAATGAAACATCCATATTTTTTCCTTTCTTCTTTTAAATGAAAATAGATTTTTTAAGTTTACACCCAGTATTTTCTTGCAGGGCTGAAATGTGCCGAGCAGTGAGCCACAAGTTTTTAAAGGATGCAAAAATCATAGAGAAAATTGACCATATTTGCTGGTTTTAATCCACTTTTTCTCTGTCTCTGTGAGAACTGTGCCTATGATGCAGCATTTATAGATTTTAATTCTTAATACCTTACCATTAACTACAATATTTAGACATTATGGGGTCAAGTGTAGCTACATTATTACCCCTATTTGTTTCATTTTTAATCATCTCCAACCCAGAATCAACAATTCCCTGCTTCCCTGCCCTCCTGCTCCAGATGGAGAGCCAGGAAGCAGCTGCTTGGATGGATATCTCAGTGGTGCTGGATCCTTCCTTGATGCAATTCCTGCTGATTTTCATTTCTTCAGCAAGTTTGAGCCAGGAAATCCTGGAAATCAAAGCATCATTGCTGCCCTTCCAGTTCCTATGGCTAATTAATAAGATTTTCATTGATGAGGGTCTATAAAAATCAAAATAAGAAAATTCAGAGCCACCTAGAAATGCCTCTTACAGGTGTAAAGCTTCACTGCAGAACCTTAGTAAGGATCTACTCAAATTACCAATAAAATCTGCTTGACTTTCTTGCCCACCCAGAGCCCTCACAGAAGAGGATTGGGGGAATTTCATCCCACCACAGCAGATTCGTGAGCACTTTTCCCTCTTTTTCATGATGATTTGCAGTGAATGGGTGGGTCAGAGCCCAGTGGTTTGAGAGAAGGAGATTGACAGGGCCTCACCTTAGAGGGGAGCTGAGATTGTTGCTCAGAGTAGATATTCAGCCCTTATTATTTAAATATTCAAATAATAATACAGGTGAAAAGGCTTAAAATAATTTACTATTTTCACTAGCTCTAATATTTGCACATTTGACTTTAATTTTCTTGCTCTTTAAGCATTAGTCACCTCCCCAACACATTAAAAATCAAGATGAAATAATGGATTTTCAGGTTTCTCGAAGGTAACTCTCATCTTACACAGCAACATTTTATTTTTCTCAGGGAATGTGGGAAGTTCAACAACTCCACACTCGATTTGAGTTCAGTAGAAAAACTCTACAGCTGAGACTTCTCAGTTTCTGCAGACACTTTTAATTTTTCACACTTTTTCGCATTAATTAATTTTGATGTAGAGAGGGGACCATTAAAGCTCTGACACAGGGAGCACAGCCAGGGGCCTCAGGGCTGACAGCGCTGCAGAGGAAATAAATTGTAGTGCTTCTGTGCACTAGAACAGCAATTTTCCCAAAAAGCAGAAAATTTGAAGGAAGAACAATGCCAGCAATTGCTCCTTTCTCCCTGTTTCCCTCAGAAAAGCGTTGTTTCCAAAAGTCAGATTGGCACAGAGCAGAAGATGGGCAAAAGTGAAAAATCTGTCACATAGGAAATGCCCCTGGAACTGGAAGTAGAAGTGAAGTCAGACTGAGGAAAAATGGAAGGAGGAATGGAGCAGGGTGTCCTAAGGCAGGGCAGGAACTGTTCATCCTCCCCCTGCTTAATTAATTCAAGAATTAAGTATCAGTATCAGAACAGAAAGTTCTCACAAGCATTGTGATGATGTAACATGGAAAATGCAAAATGAGGAAGAGTCAAGAAGTACCAGAAGTGAGTTTTATCAGACTCCACTGAACAGCACAGAGTGTCACCTACTGGCATTTTGTTTTCCCAGAGGTCTGGGAAAAATCCATGTGTTGATTAGAAAAATAAAATAATGATTCTGGAGTCACTGGGGACTTGCAGTAGCATGGACACACAAGGGAAAATAAATACATTGGAAAAAAGATGGTATTAGTGTTATAGAAGCTGCAGGAAATTCATGGGAATGATGGAAAATGGGTGACAGGGTGGCAGTGCCACCAGGAGAGGGCCTTGTGCTTGCACCAGTGTCGGTGCAAAGAGAGGGAATAGGTGACATCTGGAAGCACTTGGAAAAATGTGACCTCACAGAATCCCAGAGTCATTCATGGAAAACTCCTCCAAGGTCACTGAGGCCAGGCTGTGCCAATCCCCACCTTGTCTCCAGCCCAGAGCACTGAGTGCCACCTCCAGCCCTTCCTTGGACGCGTCCAGGGATGGGCACTCCAAACCTCCCTGGGCAGCCCCTGCCAAGGCCTGACCACCCTTTCCATGGGGAAATTCCTGCTGCTGTCCATCCTGAGCCTCCCCTGGCCCAGCCTGAGGCCGTTCCCTCTCCCCCTGTCCCCTCTGAAGAACCTGCCAAGCGTCAGATACAAGAAAGCCACGCTTGGAAGGAGTACCCTGGTGTGTAGCCACACCAATTTCTGTAAATGGAGAGGTTTTGAGCATGATTCTGTTCCAGTCTGGGTTTCTGAGCTCTCCCTCTCACAGCTGAGTGACTCCTGGCAGCTGACACCATTAGGTGACATCTGGTGCCCTGGACTTGCAGGCAGGGACATCTTTGTGGTCTCCTCCTCCACAGGGCACAGATGGTGGACATTGATCCAGTGACCATTTAGCACAACTGGGAGGGGAAGTAATGAAAGGACACTGCAATTCCCAGGCTCCCTGCTCCAAGTTTTCTCTCCCTTGAGGAAAATCAGTGCAAAATGTGAGCCACTTATCTAATATTTCACATCCAGGAAGGTACAACCACAAACATAACCCTGAAAATCTAGAAATGCACGACTGGTGTTTTCTCAGATGGCTTTTTTCTTTAAAAAAGAAATTTCAAAAATAGCAAAGGAAGAACAGGCGTAAAAATAAAAGCAAAAACCCCATCTCACACAAAACCCCGAAAGAAACAAAGAGCTAAGCAAGCTCCCCAAGTTTTGTGAGTAGAAGATCATGGCAGGGTTAGCCACAAAGCCATTAAAAAGTCTCACTAAGGTCACTGTGATTGTCTGGAGAGCAAAGGTTGTTCAGCAGTGATTGCGCTTCAAAACACAAAGCACATCCAATAACACCACTAGCTGTAACAAAAATAACTCCAATAAAAACCTTCATCCTTCTTTTTGCTTACATGTTTTTAAATTTCCTTGTCCAATCATTTCCAGCCGGGGCTGTCCTGGTGTTAAAGAGCTTCCAGTTCCATTACAGATAAAGCTCCAGCTATTGATCGGAGCATCTCCCACCCCAAGAACCAGGACACGAGGTTTTGAAACCTGGTTTTCTATGGCAGCAGAGCAGCTGGAAGCATAGGAACTGTTCAGGCTCCTCTCTGAGCATCATTCCTGGCTCCAGAGGTCACCTTTGCTGGGGGGATCATTAATAAGCCGCACATTTTGCAAGGATTAACACCCACTAAACCTTGGCATTTATTCCAGAGACGGAGATCAATGGGGCACTTTAGCACAGGACTAACAACATCCCTGAGCTGCTTCTTTCCCTCTTTAATCATCTTCGAGGGGGGGTACAGAGGCAGCAGTTCAGAGGGTTTGTTTTCTGGTTTATTTGTGGAGCCGGGAACTAATTAATCCCCTCGTTATCAAAGCAGAGCCTCTGATTGGGGTTGTCCATAACTCTGCTCCATCACTATGAAATGGAGACCTGAACAAACCACACAGACACAAAGCCTGAAGTTCAGGCAGAGGAAGGAGCTTTGTGGAATACAAACAAGGGATAAAGTAGCCTAATTCTGCTTCTTTGATGGATCTAGTGTGGGAAAAAAAAAGACCAATAGGCTTTGTACTTTGAATTGGGTCTTTTTACACTCAGCAGAAAATCTGTTTGAACATTTATCTATGTTAAACCTGCAGATCCCTTTTTTTTTACTGTCATCTCTCCATCATGTGTGTGTGTGTTCCAAGTAAAATAAAATCTCCAAAAATGACATAAGAAACAGCTATTCTATTTAAGGTGTTTTTCCTGTAATTGACATTATTTTTTCTGTATTAATATTCTTCTATATAACTCACAATGCTAAAACACATGGAGAAGGCACATAGTGCTCTCTCCAGTTGCAGGGTAAGAGCATAACAAGGATTTAAAAATAATATTTATAAACATATTTACACAAAAAGGTTATAATTGTGAACTTTGCTTCCAGAGCAAATTCCTCTCCTTTTTCTGGGAGGCTGCAGGAATAAGGAGCTTCATTGCTGGCGTGGTTGTACCACCTCCCTTCCTCGTGGTGGTCACTTGCCCAAAAGTCATCAAGAATTCAGGTTGGTTTGGTTGGGTTGGGTTGGGTTTTCTTAGCTGTTTCTCTGCTCCAGCAGCAAACTTTGGGAATTCAGAGTGCACTAATCCATTTTTGTGGGATTTCAAGACCTCTTTTTTGCAAGAGCAGATCATTCCCCAATGCCTGCACTGTTCAACTACCGAGCCTGTCCAGCAGCTCAATTTACTTCACAGCACATCTTAATTTTTACAAAGCAAGTGAATTATGACGGATTTTTGCTCTCAGGTTTCCAATATCTGTCTGTCTCTGACAAGACTCCAAGGAATATTCACAAGACAAAGGTGGTGTAACTCCATGAATCTGAAATTACATCACCTCTGTATTGAAAAACAATTGCAAGGTTGCATTCATGAAAAATAATGTTGAAATTTACTTTAGAATGTGTCTAACACGATTGAGGGGAAACTAAGCCAATAATTTGGGAAATGTTTACTGAATTAGCACTGTAAAATGAATTAATTAAATCTTACTTGTGCAGTACCCTGGATTCATAAAGATGAGCAACCTGGGATAGTGGAAGGTGTCCCTGCCCATGGCAGGAGGTTGGAATGAGATGATCTTGAAGGTCCTTTCCAACCCAAACCCTTCTGCAATTCTGTGATTTAGAATTTTAGAGTAACCAAAACTCTCTGCATGGTGTAAACACCAAAGAGCAATTTAGGTTGGTTAATGAATGAATTTTGGAGCAGAAGGTGGCACTGACTAAATAAAGGATCTCCTGGGATGGGATCATATTCCTTTGTTAAAAAAACTCCTCTTGGGCCTTAAATTTTGCCTTTGTGGTCGCAGGGATTTGCCCTTGAGCGAGTTGACGCTTGTGCACAGCGGAGAGTTTAGACCATGTTAGTCCTTGATCTAATTCAGTTAAAAAGTTGATAAAGACATCCTGGGTTTATCTCCTCTGTCTAAAGGAGAGATAGAAAAGCTGCCAGAGCCACAGGGAGCTGGAAGGCTCCAGCTCCTGAAGGCACGGTGACAAAACCCCACGTGTATCATTCCAAGGCATCTCCAATTTCCATCGAGGAAACAGAGGAGAAAGTGTCTTCCAGATTGAGTTTTTGCAAGAGACACCTTGGCTCAACTTCTAATTCCCTCCTGTCTCCCAGCCCATGCTCCTGATTCTCTCCTGTCTGCTTTATAGACCAGATCCTATCTCCCGGGTATTTTTAGCCTACGACAGCGTCCTGAAAGCTACACAAGGACATTGTGCACTTCATCCTGAGACAGGGAAACTTTTGTCACTCCAGAGCCAGCTTTTGAGGTGACTGGAGGCCCATCCCGGGCTGCTGAGGTTGCTCCAGGCTCAGCCCAGTTTGC
Organism: Aleadryas rufinucha; assembly: GCA_013397815.1. NCBI lineage: Eukaryota > Metazoa > Chordata > Aves > Passeriformes > Aleadryas > Aleadryas rufinucha. Next base: position 423,235 of record VZTH01002189.1, read on the forward strand.
AGTTGTCTGTGCCCTGACACTGTCAAAACTCCAAGAGGACCAGCCCTTCCTTAATGGTGGAAAAGTTTTGTTTAGGGGATTTCTGACAGCTGGAAACACAGCAAGATAATAGAGGTTCAGTTGGGTTTTTGATCATCAGTGTTCACTTTGGTTTTGTTTCTTTTTTTAAAAAAGTGGGTTTTTTTCTGATAAAATCTCGCAATTCTTCAAAAGCAAAATATTTGACAAAGAAATGTCGATCTCAATGAAATTTTGTTTTGACAGAGTGTTGGGCAAACCCACAACATTCGGGTAACACGTAAATGTTTTATTCCGACCTCTAGGAAAAGACTGGTTTAATATTCAAATTTATCATCACTTTCTGTGTCATTTCTCAAAGATATGGGTCGAATCTTTAATAGGGTATAAGATAGTTCAGAAAAATTGAAATCAGAACTTTACAAGTTCTAATAAAAAGAAAATTCAGCCATTGAAGTGTTACCATCTTTCTTGAATGAAAAAACTGAGACCGTAGAAGGGATTGAGTTGGGAGGGAGCTTAAACCTCATTTAGTCCCACACCCATCCATGGGCAGGGCCCCCTTCCACTGTCCCAGGCTGCTCCAAGCCCCGTCCAACCTGGCCTTGGACACTGCCAGGGATCCAGGGGCAGCCACAGCTTCTCTGGGAATTCCATCCCAGCCCCTCACCACCCTCACAGCCAGGAATTCCTTCCCAATATCCCATCTCCTGCTGCCCTCTGGCAGTGTGAAGCCATTCCCTGTGTCCTGTCCCTCCATCCCTTGTCCCCAGTCCCTCTGCAGCTCTCCTGGAGCCCCTTTAGGCCCTGGAAGGGGCTCTGAGCTCTCCCTGGAGCCTTCTCCAGGCTAAGTACTGCCAGCCCTCCCAGCCTGGCTCCACAGAGATCTCGAAACGAACATCTAACCTTTCAAAGAGACATTTCTAAAATATTTTTTTTCCATTCTCAACTGGAAATTGAAAAGTTTTAACAGCATTAATTTCCTCAGCAACAGAGAAATTCTGTTCCCAGTCTTGTTAGACAAGAAATGCATAAGGAAATTCTTTTATTTTGACATAGAAAAGGCTAAATTTTTAATAAACTTTTAAAATTGGCACGAAAACCTTGGGTTAATCTGTTGCAAGCAACTTTTAGTCTATTTACTCTTGATACCACTTAGAAAAAGCCCTGTAATTATTTAAAAGAAAATTTTAATGAGGAAATACCTAAAATTCCATTTTAAATTTTATTCCTAATTAAAAATGGAGCTGCTAATTATAATGCCTATCTCCTTTAGAAGGTGCTGCAAGGCTTAATTAATTGTCGGTAAAGCTCATTTGAGAAGCTCACAGGATGGAAGTGTAAAATTGTTTATGTTAATCAGGAGGAGGCTCTGAGAGCTCTGAACGAGGCTGGCAGGGGGACACAGGCACCTGTGTGGGCATTCCAGGAGTTCCCATGTCCTGGAAGACAAACCAAGAGCAGACCAGGATAGCTGAGGTGCTTCCAACACCATAAGAGAGGTCTCCAAGAGAGCTAGAGAGGGGGTGGGAACAAGGGATGGAGGGACAGGACACAGGGAATGGCTTCCCACTGCCAGAGGGCAGGGATGGATGGGAAGTTGGGAAGGAATTCTTGGCTGTGAGGATGGGGAGGCCCTGGAATGGAATTCCCAGAGAAGCTGTGGCTGCCCCTGGATCCCTGGCAGTGTCCAAGGCCAGGTTGGACAGGGCTTGGAGCAGCCTGGGACAGTGGAAGGTGTCCCTGCCATGGCAGGGGTGGCACTGGGTGGGATTTAAGGTCCCTTCCAACCTGAAACACTCTGGGATTCAGTGATGAGCACAAGTAACTTTTCCTCACCAGCAGAAGGACACTGCCCTGCTTGATTCTGCCTTTTCTCTCCTGAAACTGTCCCAAGAAGGAAAATGGAAATCTAAGAAGGTTGGAAGTTCATATCAGAATTTATGTCTGTGCCACTTTAGACAAGCAAGTGTCCCCTCCATTTTTTTTAAATTTGTTAAATATGTAACATAGGAAGGGACAGTTAAGTGCTTCAGGAGGTCAGTGAGTGCTGGGATGTGATTTAAGTGACAACTCCCACCCCACGAGCTGAACCTTACAGAGCTCAGGACGCGATTGTGGGGACCAGGACTAAACAAAACTGTTTCCACTCCTGTTCTAAACCTAATCCCGTGTAGTGACCCAGTTTTTGAGGAGAGAGGTTTGTGATTACCTGACAGGAGCTCATATTTGTACGAGAGGAACAGCAAGAGCACATTTAATCTTTCATGCTCCGCTCTGACAGCTGCTCTTTCGCTCGCTCAGCTTTCTTGAGGGATGAGCCAGGCAGAGCTAATTTTTATACATCCCAAATTTCCAGACAGGGATACGCATAAACTGTAGGAGCTGTTTATCTGATTGAGGCACTAATTGTGCGGGTCCTAGCTGGAGCAGCGCGGGGAAGGCAGCGCATTTCACGCTCCATCCCAGGGAAGAGACACGCAATGCTCGGTGGATAAAAGGCTCGTAGTCCCAGCTGGGAAAACAGTTCCATTATCTCCCAGCTGCACAGACCTTCCATACGGCTCCGTTCTGCCTCGCTGAACACTCTGCCTTGCCGAGAGCTCCACACAGTCCTGCAGAAAATTGTAAAGATCCTGAGACATTTCCCTGCTCGAAGCTGTAAGTACAGAGCCGTGCTGGCTGCTGCAGTGTGGATGGTGCTGGGGAGCTGCGTTTGCCGGGCTGGGTTTTTATCCTTCCTCGGTCGTTTGCATTTGCATAAGGGGGAGAGAAGGGGGAAAATTCGCTGCTTTATTTCTGCTGCGTGTCTGGAAATGGCTGATGCTCCAAATGTGTGCGTTCTGGGCAGAAAAGGACGTGTAGAATGGATTTGTATGCGTGTGAGGGCTGAGGCAAACAGAGCCCAGACCGTGCTGGTCACAGGCACCACAGGTACATTACTGAGGCTACCACAGCTCTGTGCTGCAGTGAAACGGGCAACACAGAGCATGACAGTGCTAATTTTGGCACTTTCAGATTACTTTCTACAGCATATTAAAAGCTGAAGTGGGTAATGGGAGCCTAACCTCATTTCTGCCAGCTGAAGGTGGAAAAGCAATAAACATAAATCTGCAGGAAAATGTAGGTAAGTCCTAAAAAGAAAGTTTTTCCCTGTTGCTCATTTGAATCATCAAAGGGAAATATAAAGCAAGTTCACAGCCTGTACTGAACTTTGGGTCTGCATCCAAAGATTTGCAGGAGTGTTGGTTTGGATATTGTTATTTACTTACACTGCATGACACAGCTTTAAAGGATATGACACTTCACCAAAAGTTTGGGAAGTCTGTGGTTCCAGAAGCAAGTGCCTGGCTAGAACTTTCTATTGAATCCTGTATTCCCATGGTGCTTTTGGGGTGAATCCTTGGATTCAGGCAGTTGTTGCATGTGGAAAGGGGCTCGTCCAGCAGCTTTTGCACAAGCAGGATACTCCAAGCTGATGATTTCCTGCAGCACTTATGGAGCTGAATGATCAAGCAAGATGCAAACACTCTGTCAATAACAGTTACTTGTCCTTTCATCAGCACTGCAACCCTTTGCAGATAAATATTATGAGTTAAAATCTGAGTATTTACTCCTCTGAAGTAGCATTTCCACCTCCCCTCCTTTTATTTTTCTCCCCCGAAGAGAGGAGCCTTGTGACTACCACACAAAGTTCTGAAAGTTCAGAGAATTTTTGTGTGTGTGCCACTAAACCCTGCGGTGTTTGTGATTCCAGGCACCACATCCCCACAAATAACCCATCCTCATCCGCCAGCTTTGCCTTTGGTGCTCCAGAGGCACTGTGTCAGTGTTTCACATTCCAGGAGTCTCTGCTTCACAGGTTTTATGACACTAAAAAGTCCCAAATCAGTACCTATATGAAGTTAGCAACAACCATAGATCACATTTTAGTGTGCAAAAAAGAAAAATAAAACCCCCCAATGTTTGCAGCTGTGGGTTTCAAATGCTGGTGAGCTACTGCTGGCCATGGATTGCAAGTTGTACCTTCCATGCTGAGGATAAAATGATAAATAATCCATAACACCTTAAGTGCTTTAAATCAAGCAGGAGCCATGTCTCTTTTCCTTTGCTTCCAGCTTTATGATCACTATTAAAATGGTTTGTAGTGCATAATAAGCTACCCTGAAATTAATTTCTTGCCATTGAAGCAAGTATTTCCCTCACAGAACAAGGTGCCAGTGTCCCCAAGGGGTCTTAAAACACCAAGTTGGGTGGCTCAAAGCACTATTTGTGTTTGGAATGAGAATTTTCATTAGAAGATATTTTGTGAGTATGTGGGAAGAGATCAGCTGTAAAATACAGCATCAAATTTGTATTCCCCCCCGCAAAAGTGTGTTAGCTGCGTGTTACTGCAATATTCCTTCTGTTTAAAACTGAGATTATTGCAGAAGGTTGCCACAGATTGGTCTCTGCTCACCTTCCTCAAAGGGGACAAAGAGACACAACAACCATCCTAATGGTGCCTTGCTTGTCCCCAGCCTCTCACCCTGTCCCTGGGGCAGGGAAAACTCTTGCAGAGGAGGAAAACCAGCAAGTCTGGCCCAAAAAGTCATTTATTCCTTCTTCTCAAAGGCTGCACTCAGAGCTGGTCACAGCTCTGTGCTTGGGCAAGTTTGTAGCCTCGTCTGTGCCAGACAGAACCTCTCCAGAAGTGGAGACAGAAAGAAATTCAGGCACAGTTTTACAGCCACAACTCCCTGGGTGCTAAAAACCATCCCTGGGACACTAAAAAAACCCCAGACACAGCAGAATTTAGGTGATTAGGTGACCTTATTTACATCCAAAAACTATCAGGCTGCACAAATCTCTTATTTACACAAAGGCTTCCCACAAGTGCAGAGTACGCAAGGAAAAAACACACACCAGTAAAAAGAGAACAAAGCATCTTCAAGTGCCTTAATCACAGTAAATAAGAACAACCCCTATCAAAATAGATCAGGGCACTGTAATTAAGAGTTCTCCATCTCTTGGAGGAAAAAATCCACACACAACAAGTGGGAGGCAGAGCATCAGCGGTATGCAAACCCTACCTCGGCACTAGGAAGGTGCTAAACACACCAGGCCAGCACAGACTAAAGAGCCATCGAGATATTTTTGCACAAAAATCCCCCATGGGGACTCGAACTCATCCGTTTCAGAGGCTGGAGGAGAAGTAGTGAGGAAAAGCTGGAATTTTTCCATACCTTGCTGCTCTCAGCTCTGTCACCTCTGCCCCTGGAAGCACCTCCAGCCGTGCCTTCTCCTGGTGGGTCAGGTGCAGCTGCTCAGCACCTCCTGCTGCTTTCATTCCTGAGGGCACAGGTGTTTCTTTCTATTTGTTTTGAGACTCCAAAAATGATTGTTCTGTCCTTATTGCAGCCTTCCAGGGCCTGAATGGGCTCCAGGAGAGCTGGAGAGGGACTTGGGACAAGGGATGGAGGGATAGGACACAGGGAATGGCTTCCCACTGCCAGAGGGCCGGGATGGATGGCATATTGGGAAGGAATTCCTGGCTGTGAGGGTGGTGAGGGGCTGAGATGGAATTCCCAGAGCAGCTGTGGCTGCCCCTGGCTCCCTGGCAGTGTCCAAGGCCAGGCTGGACGGGGCTTGGAGCAGCCTGGGACAGTGGAAGGTGTCCCTGCCCATGGGTTGTCCCTTCTAACCCAAGAAATTTTATAATTCTGTGATCTCACATCTTCATTCATATTGGGGTCTTTGTGTCTTGGGTTTCCTAAAAGAGTTAAAACTCCAGACCATGCAGTGCTCAGGGGAACCACTGAGAGAGAGGGATGGGGAGGAAGGAGTTGGGGAGAAGCATAATTTCCCTCACTTAGAGCCTCTGATGTATTTTTAGCCTCTGAAGACCAGAAGGAATGGATCAAGTGAGTCAGAAAGGCAGTTTGTTTTATTAAAATTCTTGACAGCATCTGCTGTAATGCTCTTGTTAGAAGAGATGGAAAACATCAGAAAGATGAGAGAAGCTGTGTTCTGTCCTTGCTCTTTACACAACACAATAACATGGAAAGGAGCATAATTGGCTCCCAATAACTGGTTTTATTGGCTGTATCCAAACTCAAGTGAGCCAGGTACACAACAACCCTCCCCAGGCCCTGATCCCAGCTCCCACCAGAGGCAGCTCAAACAAATGAAAACATTCTGCCTACTTTTCCTACAATAATTCCTCACTTTTCTTCAGGACACCATGATATGGTCACCAACAGGATCCATTTTCTATATAAGATTCTCCAGAAAAAAATATAATCGTTCCATATTTGGCAATGAATTCAGCTCTCCTGTGGCTGTGACCAAAATATGAGGATCCCAAATCCCTCTTTGTGGTGGTGCCTGCAAGGAATCCTTTACTAAAATTCTCTTATTAAACTTATCTCTCATTAAATGGGGGAAGACTGGCTGGCAAACAAGGATCCTCTGCTGTAAAAAGTAGTGTAAAAACCAAGTGTGTGCCTTTGTGCAGCACCTGATTTTAATTCCCATCCCTGTGATTTACACTGGGAATAGAGAACCTGGTTGGGGTGAAGTTCTGCACCAAGTTTCTCACTGAACTGAATGAATTTTCAGACTTTTAGTGGTTATTTCAGCTTCAAACACGCCTTTTCCTTGTGTGTGTGTTTGAGGTTTCACCACATCCCACTGCCTGGTCCATGGTGAGGTCTGGACATCAGGAATGGGCCTGCCTGGATCACAAAACACTTGGCACTGTTTGAAACCCTGGAGCACTGGAGCAATTGAAACCCATTTCTCCCCGACATTCATTCCCTCGCCGAGTTCGGTGTGTGTGTACCACACGAGTGGTACCTTTGGTGAGAGAAATGGGGATTAAAAGCACTGAAGTTTCTGCAACTTCATCTCTTCAAGCAGTTTCTGATAATCCTACCATGAAATTACAAAACCAGCGGGACCAGAGCAAACCTCCCTGGAAATTGTGCTGCCTCCATTTGTAAAGGAAGCCAGATAAGGTGTGGATTGTTATCAGCTAAATGAGACAGCTCTGTCACATGGACTCCCCAGCATCCCACCCCTGAAAACCCGGCTGAAAACCCTCAGTCACGACAGAATCTGGGCTGGTGTGCAGCGGATCCGTGGATCCCTGCCTTTCCCAGGGCGTTGCAGCTTCCAAGGAGTTTGTCCTTGAGCCAAGGAAAGAAAACCAAAAATGAAATTCTCCCCAGAACCAGCACAGAGCCACACTGGGCGTCCACACCATGACCTCCAGCAGAGGTGCTGATTCCCCCTCGTGCCTCAGTTTCCCTTCTCTGGTCTATCAGCTAGCAGCCACTGCTCCAGCTGTTCCTGACGCTTTAGAGTGGGATAACCTTGGCTGCTGACTGCTGGGAGCTGTTTTACACATGGCACTGTCACTGGTACCACAGCATTTAAGCTCCCCTTACACTGATGACATTGTGCTAATTTCCTTAATTTACCCACTTAGCCCCAAATGGGTTTGTTTTCCTTCAGCTGATAATAGCAGGGAGGCTCTGCAGTCCCCAGTGAGGAAATTTCTCTCCCAGAAATTGTTTTGCCTGCTGGTTGAGCAGGAGCACTTGGGCTGCTCAGCGGGTTAGAGGTTTTACCCCTGTTAAAGTCACTTAAACTGCCACCTTTCCCTCAGCACTGATGTCATTAGTGGTGACACATTGCTGCAGCCTCTCCACAGAGGTCACCCAGCCCTTTCTGGAGCTATCACACAAAGCTAAAAGCCAGATATATTATATTTAACCCTCTCTTTCCAGTGTTACTCCAAAGCCACTGGAGGTGCAGGTCTAATTTCTTCCCTGAACACACGCTGGTCTCTCTATTCCACCAAATCCATGAGTTAGGTTGGTATTTTAAGTCCTGGCTTAATTTTCCCACCCCAAAATACAAATAAATACCAATATTTGCTATAAAACTATAATGCCTGGGCAGCTGCATTTCCCATCTGTTTGGGAGGGCAGAGCCACAAGGGAAAGACTTGTCAGAGGGATCTTCTTCTACTTACAAGGAAAATCTTTGTTTCCTACATCATTGAAATAGGAACAGTTATTCATTAATTCCTTTGCAAAAGCCTGGGCTAGTGGAAGGTGTCCCTGCCCGTGGCAGGGGGCTGGGATGAGATGATCTTTATGGTCCCTTCCAACCCAAACCATTCTGGGATTCTCTGAAAAACCTTACATAAAAATAAACAGACTCATTATTTAAGGAGAGAATTCTTGTGGAGCTGAACGTACTCTAAATATTTGTTGTTGCTGTTTAAGTACCAAGCAGCTTTTGACCAGGATAAAGTCAGGCTGGTACCTGTGCAAACATTCCCAGGAAAAACACCTGTGCCAGGCTGGATGTGTGGGGTGGTGAGAAATAAAGCTCTGGAGAATAAGGGTGAGGAGGTTTGGAGTCCCCATCCCTGGAGGTGTCCAGGGAAGGCCTGGACATGGCACTCAGTGCTCTGGGCTGGGGACAAGGTGGGATCGGGCACAGCTTGGACTCCATGGTCTCAGAGGGCTTTTCCAGCCTCAGGGATTCTGGGATTCTGTGAAATGCCCTTGCTCAGGTGGGGCTTCTGAGGAGAGCAGAGTCCATGGCTGAGTCCATGGCTGAGTCCATGGNCGACCGAATCCTCAGCGCACTCCTGCTCAGGTCTCACACAGCCCTTTCTGTTCCCTGTGTGCTGGGGCAGCTGAACACAGAGCTATAGGTTTAAAGCACCATTTGGCCACTTTTCCATGTGTTTTCCTGCCTGTTAATAGGATTATCCACCCACTGTGCTGCTGCCATACCCCAAACATGAGTCAGTTCTGTGGGTCCATCCTTGCCATGGTGCCAGGGCTGCTTCATCCCCTTCTGCTGCCCCTCTCGAGGTCTGATTCCATCTGAGACATCACCTCAGCTTTTACTCACTGCCTGAAGCAAAGGAGAATCCTGGCTTATGAACCTGCTCACAATTGCTGCAGTTCCAGCCAGGAATAAACTGTTCTTAACCTAAATACTCCTCTGAGGACACTGAGCTTGGGGGAAGAAACATAACTGTGCTGTATCTAGTGCAAGCAGGGATAAGTGAGCCTGGATACGCTGGATAACTTGGGAAAGCAGTTGGGAAGAGAGGGGAGGGAAAGGAGAACAGTGGTGAATGCAGCTGAACGATAATGACCCCTTTAGATTGCAGTAAATGCAATGTTTCCAAATAAAAATAGACTATTAAAGCTACAAAGAATGGAAAGGCTGCCAGAGTGAAAGATTTGTCCAAAGGCAGCCCAAAAAAATTACCTCAAGGAGAAGGGAAACTGCAGTGTGTTAAAATCCCTTCCTCAGTGGGGGTGAGGTGAGGCTGTGGTTGGTGCTGGGCACCACAGGGAGCAGCACCCCTGGAATAATTGACATGGCAAATTAAAGGATGATAAAAACGATAGAGCAACGTGGGCAAAGCCCAGTGCAAGAAGAGCTGGTGAGGAGTTAAATTTGCAGGAAAAAGAGTTCTTCACTTTAATGCAGAATGCCCACAAAGGTGAGCCAGGATCCACCACTGAATCTAGGAGAAATCTTGATAACAAGAGACTTCACAGGTATTTTGGGATGCTGTGAGGAAAGTTATGGGAGGTGCTATTTGGAATTATTCTGTACTTGAGGTATTTGAGCATTAATTGCACAGCTTTACTCAGAGATTACTCATTTCCAAGTTAGTCCTACCGAAGGTGTTGAATAATGGATGATATTAAACTTTGGGTTAGGGATTCGGGGGATTGATTTGGAAGACATAGGTGAGACATCCCCAAAATCAAACTTCTGTCAAAAATTAGCAGAATAAAAGTTACGTTTGAAGTGCAAGAACTGAGAAAAAGCACCTTTCTCACTGATTCAGGCAAAATAAAAATGACTAAGCCCGTCACGATTTTACCTCTTTGTCTGGCTGACTTTCTCAGCAAGATTGATTCCAAATCCATCTAAGCCCTGAAAGGAATTAGCAGGAAAGCGCTTTGTTGGAGGATGCTGAGGGGGTGGGTTGAGCAGCAGGAGAAGCAGCAGCAATACCCAAAAATAAAGCCCCAGCCCTGACTAACCAGGGGGCCCTGTTAGGTTCACTGAAGTATGAGTAAGCCATAAAACCTCTCACTGGAATCAACAGAGGCAAAAGCAATACTTTGAAAGAATAAAATCAGGTTAGAAAGTATTTGTGAGATCATAAAATCAGAGAACACAGAGTGGGAGAGACCTTAAAGTCATCCTGTTCCACCCCTGCCATGGGCAGGGACACCTTCCACTGTCCCAGGCTGCTCCAAGCCCTGTCCAGCCTGGCCTTGGACACTGCCAGGGATCCAGGGGCAGCCACAGCTGCTCTGGGCACCCTGTGCCAGGGCCTCACAGGGAAGGATTTCTCCTCAGTGTGCCATCTAACTCTGCCCCGCTTCAGCTTAAGCCATTCCCTCTTGTCCTGTCTTTCCATGCTCTTGCACAAAGTCCCACTGACCCTTCTTGTAGCCAGGAGCAGGAAGGCTTCATCCAGAGAAAGGGCCTGGATTGGATTCAGAGGTAGATTCATACTTTTATATTTGACTGAATTTATACAAATGTATGTCTATATATATATTGAAAGTAGAACTTCATGAAGTAGAAGGGCTGCAGTCGTGCTTATTCTTGAGACACCTGCAATAAAAACTCCTGACCCTTGAAGCAAGGAGGTGAAGCACAATCAATCTGTTATTAGTGGTGTTAATTAGCATTATTCCATCCAAGGGTGTCCAAAGCCAGGTTGAGCAGCCTGGGGTAGTGGAAGGTGTCCCTGCCTGTGGCAGGGGTAGAATGAGAGGAACTTTAAGGTCCCTTCCTTAACCCAACTCAAACCATTTCGGGCTCCCATGGCTGCAGGGCAGTAGGAGCTGTGCATTTGGAGCAGCATTATTTCCACACCTGTTGGCAGGTGAGGCTGAGGCACAAATATTTTACCCTCTGTACCCTGGTGACGGATGGAGCACAGCAGAACGTGACCCAGGAGCAGCAAACCTTCCCTGCAGTCACATTCCTTGTGTTTGATCCCAGCTCCCAGACCAGGCCTTGCCCAGGGCTGATCACCAGGCCACAGCCTGTGCAATTAACCACTCCAATAATCAGCGTCTGCCTCTGATGAGTTATAGCCTGGGCTGGGGATGGTTCAGAATAAATGAGCTGGGATGAAGGGTGTGACAGGTAACAAAGCATTTGCAATGGGTTATACAGCTATTAAACCTAATGCAAAATAAAAAGGACCAGTAAAACATGTGTCAAAATAATCAGAAATAAAGCTACAAATCCATTTTAGGCCATGAGAGACTGAAAATTAACCTTGTTCTGCATAAATGCAGGAGGGTGTCAGGGAGGACACACAACGTGGTCTTGCTCAGGGCAGCTCTCAGGTCACTTGTAGATCAGCCACACTCAAGTTTTGGGCATTTGAGGGGGTTGTTTCTCCTGTCACAGTGCACATTTTGGCCACTCCCCAACTGCTGTACCCAAGCCTGCCTGGGCTGGCCATGGACAGTCAACAAAAGGCGCAAGAGATGCCTCCAGGAAGGTCTCAGAAGCTGCTGCTGCACTGATCAGCCCCCAGAGATTTGGGCTGAACTCTTGCTGTCCTCTGAAGCTCTCCTAACCCAGCACTTACACCCCAGGCTGGACAGGGCTTGGAGCCACCTGGGAGAGTGGAAGGAAGAGCTGATCTCTTTCTGAGTCACACACAGGAAGGGACAAGGGGATCTCTAGGCTGCTTCCAGGAATTTACATTCTTCAGAGATGTTTCTGGTGGCTACACTGTTAAAAAACCCTGTAATGGATGTTTCTGTTTTGCTTTTATTTCAGTGTTTTGGAGGAACAGTAATGCTTTGGGTAAAATTCAAATCAATGCAAACCTCATAAGCCAATAAAATTTTATAGATGGTTATCCAATATGTAATTTGTTACACAATTTCTCTGTGGCTTCTGTTTATTGAGACATAAAGACTTTGCTTTTTTTAAGGGAGATTTTATGTGAGGAGGGCATAGGAAGGAATAACCTTTCATACCTATTGTGCCATAAACTAAATTACTCTTAACCCAAACCATTTATCTTGTAGTGGCAGCCTAATGAGGCCAAAGGAAACAGAAACAAACTGCCTGGAATTTTCTTGAAGGGACAACTTTTATTTCCATCAAGCCTGTAGCTTGCCAGATTGCCACATGGATATCACAGTGGATAATATCAGATAATAGAACAAACAATAATCCAAGAAAATGATGAGGCTCTAAAGCTTGGGAAAGGGAGTTTTACCCCACACATCACAGGGTGGGAGTGTAGAAGAGACGTTTAGGGGTAGTTGTACACTCTGTGTTCATTTCCTGGGAGGAATTTCCTGCTGGATGTGAGTAATGGAGGGAAGGGAAGGAAGTCTGAGCAGCAGCTCGAATAGAGATCACCATGGCTCTGGTGATTTGGATCAGGAGGGCTGGAAAAGCTCTCGGGAAGAACGATCTCCACCCCAGCAGGGAAATTCACTGCAATGCCTTGTGCTTATGACTAAGATGTTCTTTCTCTAATACAACTTTTCTCTTTGCAATATCCTTCGGCCTGCACACAACATCATTTTTCCCAGTGTAATTTCAAAGCAAAGGAGCAAAACTTCGGAGCAAATGCGACCTTTCTCTTTATGTTTTCTTTTTTTGAGGCAGACACACAAACATAAAAGGAGCTTTTACTCAGTAGGTCCTGCTTGAAGTATGAGTGCACTGACCTGAAGATGCACACAGAGTAAAAGCCCATTTGAGGCTGTCTCATAAGTTAAGTGAAGCTCCAAGTGTTTGGAAAGCTGATCTAAATCTTGCTGGAATCAGTGGGATGTGTTTCTCTCTCCCAGGACTGAACCAGCCCTTGCATGCTGTTTATTAGCTCCATTATTCCTGGGTGGTTTCCCCATCACACGATGCAGTTGTGGCTGAGGGATTGGGCTGGGTACAGGAACTGAAATACATGGTGATGAGCTTGCACTCTGATGAGGACTGATTTGCCTATTAAAGAAAGAAAAGCTAAAGGCACTGGATCCCTTCAGACCACCAACTTGCTATTTCCCTTAAAGGATGACAGATTTTTGTGAGAGGAGCAGACCAAGAGAGGAATATAAACACTCTGTGTGTTGCTCTCAGCATAGAACTGGTGAAAAAAATGGATCTGTGTCACTATGAGATAACAACATTGTTTTATATGTCAAGCAGGAAAGAGAAATAGTCCATTATTTAGATCAGCACCAGTAAATGGATGTTTTTAAGACTGTAAAGCAGGGCCATCTCCTTCTTATCATCTCCATTCAATCTCCTAAACTCTTGCTGAACCTATAACAGGGCCTGGGCTGCGAGAGAGAGCGAGCCAAGGCTCAGAGTGACACAGAGTGACATCAGCAGGAGTTATTAGAGGAATTTATGAGCACAATCAGACACGGGCATGACAAGAAGTTGGGGAAGAGCTGCAGTATCCCAGGAAACAATCTGCATTTTTAAGAGCAGAGCTCCAGGAAGGTGTGATGAGCTTGACAAAGTGCAGACACTTCACTTTGGGATCCTCCTCAAAGTCTCCTCCTCAAAACCAGAAGCACTTTTAAGCCCATTAGAGACCAAACTCTATTTTGAGGTTTTCTCACTGCAGTTCCAAGGCAATGTGTAGGAACTCGTTGATGGAGCAGTTTTGCAGAGATGTGAGGCTGAAAATGAGGCTCTTACAATGCTTTTTCTGCAGTCGTTGGGATGGGTTTGATAGCCCTGGGAAAGCACCAGCTTGGGTTGGCCAAGGCTCCAAAGGTGGCTCCAAACTGGTGTCAGTGCTGGTGTGAAACTGGTCTGAACCTTCCTCAACTGGGGCATAACCAGTACAGCTTCCTGAGTGTTCAGAAAAGGATGTGGAAAGACTTCAAATGGAAACTTCATTATTAAGTATTTTGGGTCCCTGCCCCATGGAAACACCAGATGGGAAGGAAGGATGTAACCATGGGGGTTTGACTGTTCAGGTTTTCCAATCAAACTGTTTCAAAGGATTTATTTTTTCCTTTTGATGTACAGCCCAATTCAGCAAAACACCTAAATACACATTTCCAGTTGATATGAGAGTGATGCTACAACTACAGCAAAGAATGAACCTGAAAATATGTTAATTAGTAATTTCTGCTATGGAGCAGCCATTCCACAAATCTGGCATTAGACAGACCCTGAAGCAGGAAGCTTAAATTCTGAAAAACCTTTAAATTCAGTGTTTACCTTGAACAAATCCTTATTTTTCTCTGGAATATTAGCAATGTTAAATAGCCAGCCTCCAGTTTTGAAGGCGATTTTTCTTGGGCACCTTTAAAAATGAAGGGAAAATTGGGGATGTTGACTTGTTTTGTTTTTATTGACGTGGAAAATGTAAGGGTGATTCCTTGATAACAAATGCACTCAGGGATTTCTTGGGACAGGACATTTTTTTCATGTTCTATGTAGTGGGTTTGGCTTAAAACAAAGAACAACCTCTGTAAGAGGTTTGGTGAAATCATGTGCTTTAACAGTGACTCCAAAAAGCAAAAGTTGTTTAAGATAAGGGATCAGGGAATGATAAGAGGATGAGGAAAGATCCCCTTTGCTATGGAAAGAGATTTTGATATTCTTGAATTCCGCTGAACCAACAACTGTAAGAGTTTACAACAAATAGCGATGCAGGAATGAAACCAGAGAAATTTCACTTTTTGTGCCACCACAAAAACACAGCCTGGGATGGATCAAGGATGCAAGAACTGCTTGGGAAGTGCACAGAAACAGGATATAAAAGAGGAATGGAAAATACAGACCAGGGGGATGAAAAGGGAAGGAAAACCAGCTAAACACGGAGGTGAGTTTTCACCACCTCCCTTTCATTGGCAAAGAGCAGTATTCAATCCCTCAGGATTCTGCAGCATGGTGATTTCTCTGGTTCATTGTGAGTTTGGCCTGCACTTCTCCTGGGTGCTCAGGACTGTGGTGGTGAGGGGTGGGAATAATTCCCCAGCACCTCACTGCGATTTGGGCACTTAATCAGCAAAATCATTTGCATCAGGACTCTGCCAAGTAAGTGCTCCTCAGAACGGCCTTGGGTGAGACAGAGAGTGCTTAATTCACTGTTTCTTTTCTGCATCAGAACACATCATTTGGCATTGTGCAGGCTCCTCTCAATCATTTTTCTGTGATTTTAACAACACATTTTGGTGCATAAAGAGAGTGGGAATGAAAGCACTGAATAGGAGGGGATGAAAGAGTCTCCTTGGAGAGCCGATGTTTCGGGGCAACAGGTGAGAGTCCTTTAGCTTTCAGTGTCCAGTTTAATGGGGGAGGAAACAAAGCAGAAATTAAAAGGAAGCTCTGCCTCTAGGATTAAAAAAAAAATGCACTGCCAGGAAAAATCTCTTTCTAAATATTTATATCCAGTCCTGGCCTTTTGTGGCCCTTCACGTTTTTTGAATTTTAGAATGGATTTATTTTAAGTAACTGCATACATAAAGTGCATCCTAAATACATCTCTCTATGTATTAGGAGACTCAAAGTAAAATTATTATTCTTATAAAACAGATAAATTTAAAGAGTTCTTATTCCAAATATGGTTGCTCCTGGTTCCCAGCTGGTGCAAATTTGCATTTTTCCATGAAGGTCAAAGTTTTCCTACTCTCACCCTGGAGCAGCCAACCCTGTTTACCTGTCAAAAACCCAGAACACCTCCAGAATTTTAAGTTCAAGTTCTTCAGTGCACCCAGGAAGGGAAAACATTCCTAAATCCTGATTACTATTCCAGCTAACATTTTGCTTTTCTAACCTGTTCTGAGTTTCTAGGAATTGTCTGCTGCATATCCAGCAGATGCAAATGCATCAATCCCTGCATGTGTGACTTGTTTGGAGTGCAGGGCAATTATCCAGGAATAAAATCAATTTCTAACAAATCATCTGCCATGTGCAAAGCAAGACTCTAATAGTAATTAAAGTCATAAAATGGATTAATGTTTCTCTCTATCTCTTTCTTTTACCCACTGGTAAAAACAGCTCATGCAGGAGTTCTAGGAAAGAGCATGAACTGCAGAAGAAATTAATTAATAAACAACAAATAATCACAAATCAATTCATTTTAGGCCTAGGATTCCATCATGATTTTCAAGCAACTTGATGCAATGGATCTATGTCATGTAAACTGACTTTGAAGTGACTTTGAAGGAATTTAGATGTTCATAGGGAACTTGTAGCAAAAATAAAAACATATTTAATTGTATAAAAAAAGGAAAATAGATTAGACTTGCTTTAAATGTGCCAAAATGTTCTCTGTAATAAAATGAATCTCTAAAGCTGTGCTTCTGTTTAACTCACACTAACGTGCTTCTCCAAGATACTCAAATACACAGCTCATAATCAAGTTTTCTTCTCAAATTGCCAATTTAAATACACAAAATTAAGTCAATAAGTTGTTCCATGCCTTGAAAGACGACCATCTTATCAAAATCAAAGCAGTGGTTAATGTTGTCGAAGTTGTTACAGAAAGACATGGCTGTTTATATTTATTAAACCCTAATAACGAATTTATTTTAATTGAGAACAGTGGACCTTCTGTTCAGTCTGGTCAGATTCTGTTGAGCAGGAAATTCCCAGTTTCCAGTTCCTGTCCTTCCTCCTCCCTGGCTTGGCTGGTGTGGAGCAGCACCCTCAGTGCATCCCCTTCACCTGCCCAGCCTTGGGCCAGAGCATCCCTCTGCTCCTCCCTCGTGCAGCACCCAAACCCCTTCTGCATTTTCCATGGGGGATCCTTTAGGAACTCCAGCTCTTCTCCTTGGCTGTTGTTTAAAGGACTTCCTCCTCTTCCTTTCCTTCTGCATTCCACCAGGTCCCAGCTCTTGAGGAAAATAATTTGTATTCCTCTTCCCATCTCCAGATCATCTTGAAACCTGTCTAGACATTAAAGCAATCTGTTTGCTGCACTGATTATTCCACTTGGCTATATCCCCTATCTCAAAATACATAGATTATGCTGAATTAAGTCCAATTTCATCCAGAAACCAACTGATTATTTTCTTCCTTTTCCTCATTATCCAAGAGATTCTAAATGATAGCAATAAACAGCAACAGCATCAGCAAGGAGGAAGGGAATGGGAAGGATCCTCATTTCACACTGAATCATTTACTTGTTAAACAATAAGCCTCAAAATTAACTTTCCCTCCTGACACCCCTGCGTGCACATATGCAAATAAAATGATTACAGGCTTCATCCTGGGCAAAAATAAAGGTCATGGATGGTTCAGCTAATCTTAAAGTCACCCTGGAACTGCAGCCCTGCTTGTTCCTATTTATATTGGTTAGAATTCCACCTAATCATGGTTTAAATCCACGGCCACCCAGGTCAGCCCAGAACTAGTCCTGGCCACTTTATTTATTGCTGCACTGCAGTGTATGGCTATTAAAAAATCTAAATATTTCCTGACAGCTCTCAGGGGAAATCTACAGTTCATCATTTCCTTTCATGGTACTATTAATACTTCCTGACAGGCTGAAAGCCAGTTGTTAATAATTTGGCGGATTTCCAGCTTCTTGTCTAAAATTAGCTTCAGTTTCACTTTTTTTTTTTTTTTTGGCAAATCTTAAAGCTCTGATCCAGAAATTTCTGAGGCAGGAGTGACAGGTGGATGCCCTGGCCCCCTTCTGCAGGTGTTTGCCCAAGCCTTGAACTTCCTGGTTCAAAAGAGCATTGCTCCAAATCCAAAACTCCAGGGATGTCTTTATCAACCCCACATTCCCTTTGGGAAGAAAGTTTGGTGAATTGGTGGGTTCTCTGTGCCCAGAGGGCAAAGAAATTGCCTTTTTTTCTTTTTAAAGGTGTTGTGAAGGCCACCAGCTGAAGGACCAGGCATGCAACAAATGCAGCAGCAAAAATAAAAAATACTAAAGATATTGTTTTATTTGAAAGGAGAGCCCCATAAAGATATCACCATGCCTTTAATATGGATTTTAATAAAAGGATCTGGGATATTGGATGTGAAGAAGCAAAAGATTAAACTGCAGACACTGAATAAGAGATTTTAGGGTGGCACAAATGAAAGCACTGCTGGGATATGAGGCTCATAGAGGAACAACTGCTGCGTGAGATCTTGAAAGAGATGAAGTCTTCAAGATATCATTGTAAAAGTTTATCAACAATTCCTTTATTAACCTCCATATCTTTGAAGAAACCTGCAGTGTCTTTTGATGATATTCTAATTCTGATCCTCTTTTTACTGAAGAAATGGGAATTTCGCTGCTAACTTCAGTTGAAACAGAATCAATTTCTTAAACTTTATTACACTGATAATATTTGGAAGGAGGTTTTCTTAAGCTTTTACTCATAGATATGAAGTAGATATTAAACTTTTCACCGGGGAAGAATAATGTAGACTCTTCATTCCCAGTATTTGGGTGCCATCAGGATCTGCAGCTTTAGTGTTTGTGAGCATGTCAAAGGAAAAGTGATAATTTGTTTACAAGTGATATTGTCAGGTTTGGTAGATTTAACACTTTCAGATCTCTTCAAAAACTGTATTTCATAATGTATTGAGCTGAAAATTGATCCACGCTTATGCTTCAGCCAAACCTCGGAAGCTTTTGTATCAGACTTTTTCCATCTCAATGTTTGCTCAGTAATTCCTGCAGACTGCATTGAGTGATCAGGAGAGAATCTTCTCGTTGTTGGAAATTTTCTTTATGATGAAAACTTCTAATTCACATGGAAAACATTCTCTTCTGTAGTTCCCACAAATGTCTGAGGACTGCACTGATGTTTTGATCCCACCAGCACTTCCAGGACAGATTTCACACAGGTGTCGGAGGTCCATTCCCACATATTCAGGGTTGACAAAGATCTGGAAATTCCTGTACCAGGATGACTGGAACGACCCAGAAGTACTGAAATCATAATCCAAACCTTTAGATGAAGTTAATGTGAAGTTGCCATCACTTTGTAGCAGACATGAACATACTTCTGTCATGTCTTTAAGTATTTTGATTTGATTCTATGAGAGGATTTGGCCTTTAAGCAGTTCTGATACAGAATTCACTTTACCCCATTCAACATTATACAAATGTTCGATAACTGGGGTTATTCCTGGTTTCCTTTCATAAACATTTTGATGGCAGGTGACACTTCCAGTGCTGGTACTGAGGCATGGAAGAGGATCACACTGAAAGAACTCTGTCCTGATAAGAGGGAAAGAGACTGAGATGACCAAAGCATTGTGTTGGAGCGAAGGCAGTATCAGATCCTGCTGCCATCATGAGGAAGGAGCTCCAGAAGGGGCTAAGGATGGGTCAGTCCAGGCTCCCAGCTCTCCTTCCAGTGATAACCCCTGTGAAATGTCGGGGAACAGCTGGATCTTGACTCCCTCTGGAGTTAGGCTGTCACTGGGTTGCACATTCAATGTACTCTCAAGTCTGCAACACACGGAATAAATTCTGCCCTTCCTGTTGCACTTCATACAGAGAGAGACTTAAACTGCACAAAAAAAGGGAAGTGACATGGAAAATGGTATCTGAGGTTAATTCTTCCAGCTCACCTCCAGCATCTGTGTCTGCAAACACAAAGAGATGGAATCCCAGCAGCACATCGTTTTTGGGGAACCACTTCCCAGACCTCCTATGGATTCTCCAGAGCTGGAATGAGATTTGCCTTCCCTCAGCTGCTGGAAACATGGCAGTCAGTGCTAAATGCTGCTCTCACTGCTGCAAATCTTTCTTTCACCTTCTCCATTCTGCCCCAGGAAGCTTTTGAGGCTGACATTTTTCTATCTCTCAAACAACAGAAGATAAATTATTACTCTGCTTTGTCTCACTCTACTGCTGCCTCACTTCTGTTTAGTTCATGAAAAGAGTTCTGAGCTAGAAACCCACTGTAAAAGACACCAGTGCTTATCCCAACTGCAAATTTAATGCAGAAAACACATTTTCCAAAAATCAGAAGCAGTAATTTCTGCTCAGAACAGAAAACGCAGCAGAGCCACCCTGAGCACAGCTGTAGGAGGGAATGAGACCTTGTATTGCTTGATACCCCATTTCAGGGTCCAAAAGATGAGGAACTGACTCCCTGTCAGTGGGTGCTGCCTCCAGGAATATCAGTAATGAACAGTAATGGTCATGGAATATTTCTAAGCCACTTAAACTGGAACAGATTCTTTATACCTTCTATAGGGTGAAATGGTGTCACTAATTAACAAAAAAAATACTTCACTGAATTTTTTTAAGGGACACATGTAATGATGTGCCTCACTTAATTAAGGGACAAGTATTTTATACTGAATTTGGCCATTTTTACATATAAATGATGCTCCAAAAAGTAAATCTGTGAGATAGAGACTGCAGAATAGAAATTACTACAAACTAATATACTGGATTATAACTAGAGGTTGTCTTTGATGGACTTGACTCATGACGCTTTCAGATACAAATCCAGACATGATAAATGGACACAGAAACCATGGAAAAGGGATTATAAAGAGGAATGCACTTACTGGGATTTTATTTATGATTAATTCAGGCCCACAGTTCTGGCTGTGGGATAAGAGTTTCCTTGAGTGCCATGAACCACTCTGGGCTGTTTCAGCCTGAACTGGTAAAATATTTTATCCTCTAAAAGGGAATGGTGGATGGGTCTGGACTGAAGCCAACCCTTGGCACAGCTGCAGGTGTGCAGACACCCCTGGATCCCAGGATACTGGCACCCCAACATTCCCCACACTCACATCCTTCCTCCCTGGGTCCCAGAGCGAGGCCAATAGACCAGACAGGTTTATAATGAACAGAAAATCTTCACCACTCTTCAAACAAAACCAATTTCCATGCCAGTCTAATTCCACTACACCACAATGAGATAATTCTGTATTTATTTATCAGGTAGACAAATAGCACCATAATTTTATATATTAAAAAAACCCCGAACCAACAGTTGAGATGGTTGAACCAAATTCTCCCTTTGTATTCTATGCACATACACTGACTCACAAATACACACATCTGAGACCTCTAGGCTATAAAAAGCTGTCTCCATCCCTAAGTTACAGGAATCACCACCAGAAATGTTTGTTCGTGAGCAATGTGAGTGAGAGAAGCAAAATTTTATATTGCCCATGAGCCAGCCCTTTCAGGCTGCCTACTGGCATTGCAGAGTGTATAAGTTAAAAAAAAGAGTGTCAAAATACAACTCCAAATGAAGGGGTTGTGTGGGATAACTGCACCTGGGTTCAGCACGAGGGCTGGGATGGGGTTATACTCAATTATATTCATTATCACTTAAGCACTTTGCTGTTGAAAGACATTTTAATGCTGATTTGTCAACAGCACAACCCACTGGGGTTTCTATCTTTCAGCCTGTTTGGGTTAAATACAGCAATTTCTCTCATTGGCTCTTGCCTGTGGAGACAGGGTTATTTACAGCTGGGAACACCCACACAGCATTTGCCTACTGCACTGAAGCAGTTCAGGTACTCATGAAAGAGTGAATGAAAGGGTGGCACTCCCTGAGACCTTTCCAGCAATTCCAGTGGCATCCTGAAACACATGGACACGTTCTGCAGAGCACTGATGGCAGAGGAGGGCTTGCTCTTCCAGCTTCCAAGTGCAAGCTCCCTAATTGTTGCTGTGAAAATAAAGACACAGGGAAAAAATCAAAATAATTTTAAAGATATTTAAATCCTGCTGCATCTTGCACTTGACTGTTAAAGAAGTTGAGAATCCTTACAAGGATCCTTGGAATCATGGAATGGTTTGGCTTGGAATGGACCATGGAATGGACCATTGGAATGGACCTTAAAGCTCATCTTTGTCCCTGCCACGGGCAGGGACATCTGCCACTATCCCAGGGTGCTCCAAGCTCCGTCCAACCTGGCCTTGAGCACTTCCAGGGCTGGGCATCCACAAATTGCCTGTGCCAGGGCCATTTCAGTGGGGGTTAATCCATCTGGGAAGGTGAGTGAGGCCTCCTCAGACACCAGAGCAGAGTCCAGCCCATTTCTCATCAAATGTCTTAATTTGGGGAGTTTAAGACACAAAAGCCTCTGTAATGTCCCACTCTGTAGGATCTCAATGTCACCTGCAACACAACGAGCTGTTTGCTCAGATTTAGGAAAATGTTTTGAAAACACAAGATGTAAACCCTCCCCGAAGGCTTTATGCACTGAATTTGAATTGCAAATGAGCCACACTATTTTCCGTTTCCCTAGGAAAAGTAAGCAATAGCAGCCAGGAGTGAAAACCAAATGGAAATCCAAGTCCTTTTGTGAAAGAGGAAAAATAGGAGTGATCAGTATCGGAAACCTTTGTTAAAGAGCACGGGGTACTTTTCTCCCTCGAAATACGGTTCAATAATTCTAAATAAGCAGTAAGAACTCCAACAGCATGTAAATCTTGCTGGAGCCTGGAAAACTGGTCGCTTCTGCTCCTGCTCTGGTAGCTGCAAGTGTTTGCTATTCACTCTGTTATGGATATCTGGAAAATAGTTTGAGTGCAGAAAGCGCCTCAGGGATAAGAAGTTTGAAAAGAAAAATGTAGCTGTATATCATTGGCATTCATGAGAAAATTCACATTAGGTGCCTTCAAATCAGGTGCTCAGGAGACAATAGAGAGATCAGGAGCAATGGTGTGCCAGGAATGCAAGCCTGGCTGGGACAGACTCAGCTCATTTCCTGGCACACGGGGAATACAAAAGTGTGGAAGGCCAAATTCAAAAGATAATATAGAGGTGTGGAAGCTGGTGGGAGGGAAAGCTGAGGCTGCTGAATGCAAAGGCTGTGCATGCACTCCCTGGATTAGAGCCTTGCTCTCCACATCTCCATTCCTTTCTTCTCCCATGCGTGCAGCAGATCTCATTCTCTAGGTGGTTACACCAATAAATCAGTCCTGGAGTGAAGCTCCTCCACCAGCACCACTGTGGAATTTGGCCCCAAATCCCTGTTGTTAAACATTTTCTCTCCCACCAGGTCAAAAAGTTGCTCTTTTTGCAAACACAGCTACATTTTGCCATGGGTAAAAAATGTCAGTTTGCTGGAATTTAGCTGAGAGCAAAATCTCATCATTCCCAGTGCCTGACAGGTTTTACCCCAGTTCGATGTCACATCACCACCTGAACCAAGTTTTGCTTTCACAAAACTTAACAGAAAATTGTGGTAGAAGTGGGAAATGGGGGCTATTTTCATGGAAATTCAGATGACCTCGGAAGAGCATTTTGTCCTTTGTCACAGATTTGGTCTTGTGTTTTGTTATTCGAAAAATAAGCAGTTGTAGAAATTAAAGGTCTGGAAACCCAAAGCCTCAGCACCAGGCTGAGCTCAGTAAAGAACAATACATTGGCATTTATGTTAATGTGCTAAATATATGTCAGATTATTGTAATTAATAAATGAATCCATAGCCTATCCCCTTCTAAATTCCAAGGAAAACAGCAGCACAACTGCAGCCTTCAGCCACACAGCAAGACAGCCTTTCCCTCCGTGTGCTAAGTGCCAAGCCAGTACTCAAATCCCACTTTTAGATGGAATTTTTCAACATCCCAGATGTCCAGGAGGACATGTTTGGTGACAGCAACACTTTTGTGTACTTTCTTTCCAGTCCAGGATGTCTAGGAGAGATGTCCAGGAGGACATGTTTGGTGACAGCAACACTTTTGTGTACTTTCTTTCCAGTCCAGGATGTCTAGGAGAGATGTCCAGGAGGACATGTTTGGTGACAGCAACACTTTTGTGTACTTTCTTTCCAGTCCAGGATGTCTAGGAGAGATGTCCAGGAGGACATGTTTGGTGACAGCAACACTTTTGTGTACTTTCTTTCCAGTGCTGTTACCCAGAGTGTTTGCAAGGGGAAGCAGGTGCTGCACAACTCATCCACGAGCGTTCCATGCACAGCCACTGCTGACCTGGGGATTTTAGCCACCTTTTTCCATGTGCTCACCTCCTCTGCATCCCTGTGTGTCCCACACGTCACGTTTGGATGTGTCAGGAGCAGAGATCTCTCCTTCCCCCACAGATAAGAAAGGAAAATGACAGGTATAAAGTATCTGAGGACGGAGTTCTTTCCTATGGACTTGTTTTCTCTGATGGGAAAACAACAACAAAATGATGTTGCCTACTTCTGTAACAAACGTATTTGTATAAATTACAGCCTGCTGACAAATGGACACGCAATCAGGGTTTTTAGGGGGAAATGTAATGTTTCCCCCATGATCATATTTAACATATTTTGTTTTCCATCTATCTCTCTGCTCAAACTGTGGCATAACAATTAGAATAAGTGATAGCAGCACATCCAGAAAACAAAGGGTATGATGGCAGAATTTATCTTGTTACATTTCTTGATTTAATGCCAGTCTGGGATTTCTGGTCTGAACCAGATTTTTCTTATGCTATAAATATTTCAGTTTTTTCATTTATTCTTGATTTAGTTTGACAGTAAATAATCCCATGGAAGCTGCTGTTGGAAAGATGTTGTAAAAATTATTAAGTGCCTGCTTGCCAGTTCGGTCCTTGTGTTTGTCAGAGGGAAGGGAGTAAAACAGTTGGGTTACTTAAAGGAAATATGTGTGTGTTTGTGTGTGTATTTACAGTAATGCCCCATAATTACCAGTCCTAGGAGCAGGAGAATTGCAGTTCTGAGGAGTGATCCATATCCTGTATGAATACAAGGAGTTTGGGTTGTATATTCTGGATATTGGCAGCTGAAGGTTCTTGTTTCAGGGCTCCAAAAGACTCATCCATAACCCAAGGAGAGGAGAATAGAAAGCAGGGAGGGTTTCAAAAAGAGATTTCCTTGCAAAAAAAAGGATCTGTCCTCTTGGAAAAGGCAGGGTCTGGGCAGTTATTCAGCTTCTATTGGCTGTTTTTTGTTTGGAATATTTTTTGTCTGGAATGTCAGGAGGCATGTGATAACTCTGGATGGTTTAAGTCCATTTCCAATTTTCTTTGGTAACTCTTGCACCTTTAGAAGGGATTTCTGCACTAAATAACTCACACACCAAACGTGGAAGGACCAGAAATGGGATCTGTTTGAGAGATCTTGAGGAAAAGGAGTTGGGTGGGACCAGGGCTGGGAAGTGCTCCTTGTCCACGGCAAGAAACTCAAGCACAGAAAGAAACCCAGCACGGGAGGAGAATCCCAACAGAAATGCCAAGGAAAACACGTGGGAATGTGCACAATTCGCGGCGATAACTTCAGCAAAAGGCGATAAATTGCAGCCAAAGGCTGGCTGTTACCTGCTAACAGCCAGCTCGGCATCCCCCAGGATGATTTGTCAGTAAATGGGCAATTCGAGCCCCCTCACCCCGTGGTGCTGCTGCACACACAGGTCCTGGCTGCCTGAGGAATCTGCTCCCTCCTGCTAAGCTATAACCAGGGAAAAAAACCCTAAAACTGGGACACAGCTAAAGTCTCAAAATTAATACAGGAGGGATTACCATGACATCTAAGTAATTAATTAAAATCCTAACTTGCATTTTTTGATCTGGATACATTCTGCTCAGGAAGGACAAGGGAAAACAAATGTAAAGTGGTTTTTTTGTCTCAAATATCACAGATATGTACACGAGCTTCAAGACAAATATTGACAAGCAGGAGAAAGGGTGTGAAATAAATATGATGTGATTCAATAAGGAAAAGCAGCAGGTTTTCCACTGAAGCAGAAATAATCAATGCCTACCTTCAGCATCGACAGGTGGTTTAAAGGAGGGGTTGGAGTGGAACCTGAACTGAAGGCAAGTGTTTTAAAAAAACCACCAAAAAGTATTAAAAAAGAAAGGAAATATTGATTGAGGGTATTTAGGTGCAGTTACTGCTGCTTGGGGCAGGGTTGATGTACAAAGGAACAACCCAGCTCCTCCTGCTCTGCTTCTACTTCTACAGAATTATAACTCAGTACTTTTTAATCCTTTCCCTTTCAAACACTTATAAATTTTGCAAATGTTCTTCAGTAGATCTCAGCTGTGTGTGAAGTAGGACATCATGAAAGGCTAAAAGAAACTCTGGGTTTTTTCCATCCTTTTTTTCCAAAACTTAGAAGCTTGTCAAGGTTTGATCATTCCTCGGGTTTCTGTCTCCCCTGAGACCACCTGCAATTTTTAGGTGGAATTTAGAGAAAATATGAACAGAATTAAGTCCCTTAGAGAAGTGGGATGGCTTCCAGAAGGTTTGGATTTCTTAATTTTCTAAAAAACATCTCTCTCACTCCTATCAGCAATAAGTTCCAGGGCAATCCTGCATGAGATCTTTTCACACTGCTGTGAAAAATGAGACAAGTGAGATGAGAATATGGATCCACAAGTCTGGCTCATAATTGTAATTTCTCAGTGGAAATTTTTCCGCACTTAAAAGGTTTGGAATGATTTTACAATTTTGTAAACTCATTTTATTAAGTGATTTCTGGTTTCAGCTGCTTTATGAACTGATCCCCAACAGTAAATTACCCATTTGCCCTTTGGGAGTATAGGCCAAACAGATATTTTTTCCTGGCTTAATTTGTCATCTGTTGACTGAAATGTCAAAGGAAATTAAAGGAAATTGTTATGTAAATCCTTCCGGGCGGGTGATTCATTTGTGAAGGATAAAACCTCACACAGAAAAGGTGATTTTTTTCTTTTACATGGGGTGTGTGTGACATTGTGATCCCTTCTCCTCCCGTGGGAGATCAATCCACCTGCTCAGGTTACAACACATTCACCAAAGGATCCTGTCTGGGGTCAGAACCAGACCACTGTGGAATCATGGAGTTAAAGACAGATGTGGGCTGGGAGGGACTTTAAAGATCATTTAATTCCCCCCCCTGCCATGGCAGGGACATCTTCCATTATCCCAGGCTGCTCCAAGCCCCATCCAGCCTGGCCTTGGACATTGCCAGGGATCCAGGGGCAGCCACAGCTGCTCTGGGAATTCCATCTCAGCCCCTCACCACCCTCACAGCCAGGAATTCATTCCCAATATCCCGTCTCTGTTTCAGTTTAAAGCCATTCCCTGTGTCCTGTCCCTCCATCCCTTGTCCCCAGTCCCTCTCCAGCTCTCCTGGAGCCCCTTTAGGCCCTGGAAGGGGCTCTGAGGTGTCCCTGGAGCCTCCTCCTCTCCAGGTGAGCACCCCCAGCTCTCCCAGCCTGGCTCCAGGGCAGAGGGGCTCCCTGTGATGGAACAAGAAATATCTTAAAGTTTGATGAACATTAAGGAGTTGGGAAAAGCCCACTTTTCCAAACACCTTTTCTTCCATCCCAGCTCTGTCTGGCAGAGGGACCTCAGGCAGATTTTTCTTCCCTGCTTGGAGAAACTCCCTCCCATCCCAGAGATCTCTGTGCCATGGAGTGGATGGGAGAAACCACAACATCACCTGTGATTTTCATTCCAACTTTGTGTCATTTTGGAATTATTTTTATGCTGGGATGATCCCATCCAGACTATTTATTGCATTTTTAGTGTCTGAGCCTCCAAGCAGTGCAGTAGAATGTGATTTTACCTGGGAAAATTTGGGGTATTTATCTGGAGTCTGTACTTTAATTGCCCAATATCTCTTCCTGTTTTTGCAGAATATCCAGGTAGTCACAGGAAGACACACTTTACTTTCTTCCACTGATTGGATGGGAGGAATTTTTGACCTTGGAAAGTGGAGATGGTGTTGCTATGGAAACTAATAAGTCTGCTGCCATTCATGAGCTGCAGCACAGGTAAAATGTTCCACTATTAGTGTTTGTGATTGATAAATCTCTATCAGTGTCATAATTCTGGGAGAAAGGAGAAGCAATTACCAAAATTAACAGTCCTTTTTTGTATGAACAAGTGACTAAGGAGCTTTTCATTAGGACACGCTTTAATTTTAAACAACTCCAGATGCTGCCTTTGAACCAGGAAAACACTTTTCAAGATCATAAGAAAACTGGAATCCAGGTAATAGCTTTAAAAAATAGTCTAAGCTGTAACAGTGAGAAAGAAAAGCAATTGTTACTTGGGTGACAACATGAAGACATTTCTTGGCCACAGCATCAGCAAATGAAGCTGCATTGAAAACCAGACCAGTGTGGGAGCACTGAATTAAAGGTTTGGATTCCATATTTCACATCACACCCTCCAAATGCTTCCATGCAAGTGAAGTGTCTTGAAATCACAGTTAAATGAAAGGCAAATTAAAGCATTTATTTATGAAGTCCAAAAATGCGTGAGAATCATAAGGACTATCAATATAAGTTGACAAAAAGGAAAGAAAATCTTTCTTAAAACCCAAAGAAAATGCAAATATTTCCTCTTTGCCTCCTGCTGGAGCTATGGTGGACCCTCACCCTCCCACCCTGGCATCCTGACACTCCTCAGGCTGGAGTCAGAGGAGCCAGTGTGGTTGGAGGAAGCAGGACTGCGTTCCCCCATTCTCCTTCTTGAATATCCCTTGTGCTTAATTAAAATATCAACAGTTTGTAGCATATTGTGAGGTAAAATGTCCTTTTCTGCCTGGCTGGGCATTGCTCACAGTGAGGGTTTGGTATTCTGAGTTCGTTCCTTCTCTGAACCTTTCTTCTAATTAAAAGCATATAACTTGACAATCCTGCTTCATAAACCCATAAAAATGGGATTAACTCGTGTGGCTCATTACAGCCTCGTCTCCAAACAGGCACTGAATGGGAACTGAACTCTTTGAGGCTATAATGAATTTGGGGATGGACTGACCCTTCACACTTGGCTGTGATAGAAACCATGACAACTGACTTTTGTCTCCAATTAATGTATTGAACTCTAAATAGCCAGGATATTACTCATGTACTTACAAGGAAATTGTATTAAAGTAACCTCAAATGATACTTAAATTAATTATGTAGTGCATGAGTCAGCAGCTGTTTGAAGTGAAGAAACAGAGCAGAGGGCAGACTTCAGTAGCATTTTAAAATACAATTTAAATGAAACTCGATGCTGTTTTATCTAAATGTAAAATATAAACCTCGGGATAAAAAAATGTAAATCCCAGCAGCAGACTTTCTGTTAAATCAATACAAAGTTTCTATTTCAGTAACAAACAGCCAGCACGTTAAGGACTAAAAATCCGTGGTGAGGACTAAAAATCTTGGAATATATAAAACATTGTGATATATAAAATATTTCAAGTGAGCAGTCGCTCATTTAAGCCCAGCTTTGCTGAACTAATCACAACAACCACGTGTTTAGGGCCCAGATCTTCCCTTTAATTTCCCACTGCCCCACTCAGCCCCCTTGGGTACCTCTCAGGGGTCATTCCCTTCTTTACTACTCTGAGTAAAGAACTTAGACCAATGTTTCAGAGCACACAATTCCCCTGTAATTCCTTGATTTCTTGGGAAATAGATGGTGATCCTGGAATCTGAATTGCTGGAGGAGCAGGACAGCTGTGTGAGGGACAAGATATTCTTATACCTATAATTTGTATCTCCAAAAAGAACCTTTTCCTTCACTTTTTTTCCCCCCAAAGCTTTTATTTTTGAAACTTTTTGTCATCTTCATCATTCTTGCCAGAGGATCATCTTTAACGAGCCCAGTCCTGGGCTCTAAACCTGAGTTAAAAGGTTCCAGGAGCTCTCTTTTAGATGAACATGTTCAGCTTTTAAAGATTTAAAAATAGCTAAAAATGTAAATGTTCCATATTCCCAGGCACCAGGAGCAGCTCTCAACAGCACTTTTGTCCTGCTCCTGCTCTCAATTAAAGGAACAGCAAATGTCCCACTGACTTCACTGGGATAAGTTAATTTATACCTGGGTATAAATTAACTCCATTGGTTTCAGCAGAGCTCTGCTGATTTTCACTCCGTGACATTCTGAAATATGCCTGATGGCAACAGTCAAACTGCAGTTATGGCAAAACTTCTCTGATTTATCACATGGAAGGCTCACATCAATTTAGGAATAATAGAGCTGAGAGGGAAAATGAGGAACGGGTCCCGATGCTGAGCAGAGCAGTTCTGTAGGCTGGGCATGGAAAGGTAATTCAGGGTGTTCGATGGCATTGGTCACTCATTTCCTCCTTGTTTCTCCCTCAATTCCACCTGACATGCAGAATGAAAATGATTTTGACCTATAAATTAATTTTAAATCTCAGGATTAAATGTGCTGTGCAGAAGAGCTGGATATTATTACCCCCCAAAATGGCAATTCAATTACTCAAAAATCAAACTGCCCTCTATATTCTCTTTATAGGGAAAAATCGTGGAAAGAATAATGTTCCCTCCAACTCTTATTTTCCAGCAGAGCCTTTTTATGTGTCTCAACGAGGGTCTTTAGGGTTTTCTTGCAGAGCCTTAGGGGACAAAATAAAATAAAGTAATGCATGCACAGTGACACAGCGAGGGAACAGATTTGATTTTTTTTTTCATAACCCATTGCTATTTAAATGAGATAATCTGATCTAAGCAGAGCACCAGAGGCAAGAAAGGTGATGAAGATAAACTCAGAGATCATTACTTTAAATTCTGTGTACTTGCTATAGGGATGTACAACAACCATCTCCTGATGTCGCTGAAATTTAAACATTATTTGATGTGAATATGTTGAGAAGGAGCCTTCACTTTCTGGATTAAAGATGTAGACAGGATTCTGAGAAGTTGAAATGAACAGACCTGTCCAAAGTGCTCAATAAAATGAAATAATTGTCTCTTCACACCAACACTCTCTCACGTTTTCCTCCTATGGCTGCTCCTGGGTTGTGCTGCTTCCTCTGGAGTTGATGTGTGAGGCAAGTTGCCAACAATATCTGAATGAGAGAAGATTTTATTTTAATTTTTAAATCACATTTCTGCCTTAAGCATCCATCAGATGCACCTCAGGCTGTTCTTTGGGTGTGGGTGCCACATCAGGTTGGAGGAAGAGTTTCCCCATCTCTCTGTCTCTCTGGTCCCTCCATTCTCTCCTCTGGCAGTAAGGAATTACCTTCTGATTATTTCTGGTGTCTGTCTTCCTCCTGGACAGCTTATCCACATTTTTCTGTGTTCCTCCTGTTCCTAAAGGGAAATGGCACCTCTTTGACCTGATTCCTGGAGGCTACTGCCCTCCAAATAAATCCACCCATGGAGAGGTGGCCTTTGCAACTCTCCTTTGTTCTGCTGATGGTCTTGGCCCCACCGTGGAAGCAAAGGGGTTTTCCAGGATTAAAGATAAGGAAAAAGGAGAATGGCAGTAAATTCTATCAGGCTGTTAAAATCAGCTGTGGACAATAGAAATATTCCAAGCCAGTCTGACCTGCATTTTGGAAATGAAGCATTAACTGTATTTTCACACAGCCCTTTGGCTTCTTGCCTCCAAATCAATCGAAGATGCAACCACAACCTCCCAGGCTGGGTTTTTGGCCCATCATTTTGAAACTGTTAAATTAGAGAGAGACATCTCCTGATGGAAAGTGTCCTGACCCTCCTTTGGGTCACAGCAGGATGAATTTTGAATACATCACATCCCACGCTCTGCCTGCAGTCTCTCGCAGATTTATTGTTAGCATAACAGCACCTTTAGGGATGGAACAGCAGACCATATATTTTAAGACAAGTGACATCTTTGCTATTTCTAACAGCAAAATGTGGAGATGAACTAGTCCAGCCTGGAAATGTTAAGGTTTCTCTGAACAACCAGAGGCATTTGGAGATCTGCTGATGAGTCAGACAATGACAATAATTAGGTGTCCCTTAGACAACGTGGATGTTTTCATGGGTTTGGGAAGCAAAAAGCTGGATTTCTGTAAATGACTTGCAAGACTGTGACAGGACATGGCTGGTGCTGCAATGGCCTTCCCAGGAGAGGGAGGAGTGATGTTTGAAGAACTTTTGTTTCCATTCTGTGGGGTGCCAGGAGGTTCAGCTCATTCCCCGACATCAGTGGACAACAACCATCCTCTGCTGCACCACAGCCAGCAAAAGAGGGAACCTAATGCCCTGAAGATGCACTGATATATTTAGGGAATGTGAGGGGATTTGAAGCTTTCCACCAGACAGACAGAAACCCACCTCAAAGCTTCGTCCTGAGGGGACACCAGTGCCACGGTGCCACGTTTGCCAAGGACTGCCCACCACCCCAAACCTGGGTGCAGGGAACCACGTTTAACATTCCCTACCATGGGCTAGACTCACTCTACAGAAGAATCTCCCTCATTGTGCTTCACCTCACAGAAAAACCCCTTTTCTGAATTCCCCTGAGTGCAAGGACTTGTGGTGGAGAAGAGGTGAGAGCTCAGGTGCTGCTTTGAGGGTGCACTTTGAGACTGGAGCCTGCATTGATTTCGCTGCCAGGGAAATGTTATTTACAGCTCCTGGAGTGAGGTGGAGATGCTGGAATTCATGGAAGTCATCACCAGAGTTCGATGTTTTCTGTATGGCTCCAGTGTCTAAGTGCTGTAGTCTGAAAGACAGAGAAGATCTGGTTTAAATAATTATTGTTTCCTAATCTTTTCAGTTAGTTACTTTACATTATTTTTTCCCTTTTATTTAAATTTTACATGATTTCTTTCTGTTTCATATCAAACCATTTCATCTCCCAGCACAAAAGGCTCATTAACTTTGTAAAGTAACATCCTGGTACTTTAGAAGTCATTAATTTTTTTTTCATTTTTTTTTGTTTGCAACAGCTTCAAAGACAATTCAATTTTACTTTATTATCACTGCCAAGAAGTTGAAATTAGCAGGTGATTAAGCACTTCAAATATTTTGAGCATTTTCTATTGTCAACAATGGCAAATTTAAGTATAAAGAAAATAAACTTAAGAAGGCACAATAATATATTACTGAAACAGTTTCTTGAAGCTCAAAATTTTCAATGAAAATTGCTGGTTTTAAGTAATTGCTTTAAACTTAGACTAGGTTTAGATCAGATTTTAGAGATAAATTGTTCCCTAAAAGGGGTTGAGGCCCTGGCACAGATTGCCCAGAGAAGATGAATTTTGAGATCCCCCATTTCAGAGTTACCAACATGGATTTCCTTGGAGTTTAATGGCCAATTCCACTCCCATTTTATCTCCACAACCAATGTCTCAATTAAAGAATTGACACGTGAAACCTTAGATTTTATTTTGGAGAGAATGACGGCCATAAAATCATGGAATCACTGAAGGCTTTGGGTTGGAAGGGACCTTAAGGATCACCTACTTCTACATGAAATGGAGAGAAACCCTGCTGCAGTCTGTAATTTTCCACTAGCAGAAATCAGAAAAAATTAATTTGTTTTCAGAAAACAGACTTGGAAATGCATTAAAATAATTATTAAATCTGTCTTGTTTTGAAATGAAAGCCCGGACCAAAGCTCCCTGCTGTTTAATATTCCCAGCCAGCAGCTCTGCACACCCTGACACGGGTGAAGACCTTGCCCACAAACTTTTAAGTGCTGCAACAATATCTGCGACTTCCACGTAATCACAGGCTGATCATCCCTCCCATTGTTTGCAGAAGCTGGAAAATAAAACGTCTGGAGTTATTGATTCGCTACTTCTTTTTCATTTAGCGCCTATTGATCGCTGTTTATGTGTGTGTTTCTCGTTGAGCAGGAATTAACATTGAAAACTTCTTGGAATTCACTGCATTCACACCTGCTTGGCATTCCTGGGGAAATCTTGCTGCCACGGTCCCACTCCAGCTGGGGGTTTCAGAAATCGGCGTTTTCTCCTCTGGTCTCTTGGCAGCAAAAAAAATCATATACAGAAAGCTTTTTTTTGTGTATTGCTATTATGGATGGCACTTGCCTGGGACAGGAAATGTGGTTGTCACAGGGTTTGAGCTCCCTGAGTCATTTCCAACCCCTCAGGATGATTTAGGCCGTGGTTATGGTGCCTAAATTACAAAAATAATCCTCTTGGGGTTGGGAGGAGTTTTTTCATCCCTATCTGCAAGAGGAAATCTTGTGATTGCCACGAAAATTGCTTGTGGAGTGTGGATGGGAAGCCAGCTCTGGGATGCACACTGATGTGTGATCTGAGGGAAATAGGGATGGATGAGTCCAGCGGGGCCATGTGAGGGCTGGATGGATGGAAATATCTGGGATAGCTCGGAGCTGTTCTCTGACTGAAGCTGTCACAGCTGGGCCGTGTGTAAAGCACTCCTCTCATTGCTCTTGTGATATTTAGATCCCACAGCTTTACCAGTTTTACCTCCAAACACAATCAAAATCACAAGCCAACCACACATTTCCCAGGAGACTGAATTATTGTCCTGAACCAGCCAATAGTAATGTGGATGGATTCTTTTTGTTTACCTTACATTTGTTTTTCACCCTCCACAACTCCCCTTTTCTCTATTACTTCACTCATATTTAGGATTAAACTCTTAAAAAAAAATTAAAAATTAAAATCAATGTTTAATTGTCATGGAATTGCACAGTTTCAGGAACTGGAGAAACAACCCCACATGCACCATGTGAGGATTTATGTCAGCAATTGCTCTGGTTGCTGGCACAGTTATCACAACCAGCATCCAAAAGCAGACAAGGCTCTCTGAGGCTTCTCTTGCAGGAGGTGAGAGAGGAACAAGAGGGCACATTTTGAATGTGAAGGCAGAGTTCAGGCACAGAGGGGACCTTCATCCCCCACTTCCCTGGGTTTCTCTGCTTCCCTTTAAGTGTAAAGCACACCCAGAGGTGCCAATCCTTGTCCTATGGGTCAGACACTGCCTAAATTCCCACCTACTTTGCAGCAAGAGGAAAATTTATAAACTTAATTTTGATATATTTGTTTGTAGACCCTTCTAGAACTTTAGAAATAGCCTTTTTTTTTCCTTTTGCACAGCATAACCAGTCTTTTGTCCTGTGTTCAATATTAATATCTGCTTTATTGTTCTATTCTAATTACAATGTCATTATTAAAGAGGCCCTATGTTTTCCTGTGACAGATATTGCCTCTCATTGTTAGTGGATCTTGGTTATTCCATGCTTATTGTTATTAATAATTTGTAGCAATTGGATTGGTATTAGAATATTACTTTGCTAAATCACTTTTGCTGCTAATTAAGGCACTGTGCGTGACATTGTTTAGCTCCAAACATCATGGTCCTGCTTTTCAGCCTGCTCTAATTACCTGTAACTCATTCATTTCTATTTAGAAATCAGGTCTTTTAATCAAACTCCTTCGAGCTCTGCCTTGGTGGGAGCTGCTCGTGGTGGGAATGAAAAGTTCTCATGGACAAAGATATTTGTGATGACAAATGCACCTTTCACTGCAGCCCTGGAGCTCCTTAGAAATAGAATAATTGTCCTCAGTGCTCCCAAACACAATAGAAGGAGGAGGGTTCTGAGGGAAAAGTGAAAGATGACTGGAAAAATCCAACTCTTCAAGGTATCAGCAAGGAAATCGCTGTAGCTTTAAATTGTCTTCTGTGCACAAAACGTCTGTGAGATCAGATCTGTCACACTGTTTGCTGGGGGAATATTTCCTCTGAACAAGCAACATCACTTCATTATTTGCCTGGGAACTTTATTCACTTTGGCTGCCAAACAAACAGAAGACACACAAAGGTCATGCTTGAGTCATGAGTGAAAACTCACATTAATGGCCAGGGGGCTTCCTGGTGTGTGTCTGGCATTAGCAGGACTCTCTCTTAGTGACAGAACCTCTGACACATCCTGAATATTGCAACAGTTTGAGGAAAAGCAGAAAAAGGGGTTTATTTCTGTGCAATTGTTTCTGCAGCCATTTTAGGGGAGTGTAAAAAAGGTGTAAAACCGGTGCAGATCTTTGTGCTGAAGTTGTGCTGGAGCTGTTCTGCAAACACACCTGCACACCTGCAGCAGCTTCACCTTTCTTTTATCATGGAATCACAGAGTGATGGAATGGTTTGGGTTAGGAGGGATCTCCAAGATCATCCCATCCCACTCTGCCATGGGCAGGGACACCTTCCACTGTCCCAGGCTGCTCCAAGCCCCGTCCAACCTGGCCTTGGACACTTCCAGGGATCCAGGGGCAGCCACAGCTGCTCTGGGCACCCTGTGCCAGGTCCTCACCACCTCCAGCACCAACAACATCCCAGTATCCCAGGGAGGAAGGCTCTGAGGCAGGCAGGGATTCAGGCATGGCTCCAAAGACAATGGAGAGTTATTTCTGTGGGAGGTTGTCTCTGTGCATTGATCTCCAGCCTGGGCGGATTGTTTGCCACAGGATTTCCTTAAAAGCAGATGCAAAGCTCGTTATCATTTGGGAGAATTGTCTGGGGAAACAGCAGCCTGCTGTACAATCAGAGCACATTGTCCCTTGGGATTGGCTTCTCCTTTGTGGAATTGCCAGGTGCTCTCAGCCAGATTGGGGTTTGTCTTGTTTCACTGCCCAGCAGGTACCCAGGCTCCTCCCAACCTTGGGACAGTCTCCATCTCACTGCCCTGAGCTCACCCTGGAAAATTTAGAGTAAAATCTATCCAAACTTTGGCCCACATGCTCAGAAGGCCTTTCCCCCCAGCCCCAAAGTGATTTATGGAATGCAATTTCTTCATCCTCTAACATTGTCTCACTTCATACATTTTGTGCCAAATCGGTTTTGATGATTTATTACTTTTCCTACAGCTTATAAAAAATGGGTATCAATACAAAGTCAACAAAACTGCAGGGGTTAATCTCTAGTAACTTACTGAGCATTAATGAGATTCATATTTCAGTCATATTAGTCTAAAGCTACTAAAATCACTGACAGTATAAGGCAACTTAAATCAGAATATAATGTGATACCTCCAGCTGCTGTTTCTTTTTAGATTTATTCTTATTTACACTGAATATGGTAGAAATAAAAGACTTTTCTCTGTGTCTTCCTTGTACATTTGTGAGTTTGCAAAACACAAATAGTTTGCTCTAGGCCAGAGAAAATGTAACCGTTTCTGCAATAGATACTGAATTCATATTTGCCTGACAAGTGACCTTATCAGCTATAACTTGTCATCTCCTAATTAGTCTACATTTATTTTATTCACTCAATTAACCCCCAGCCTCTCCAGGAGATAAGTTGGCGATACACGAAATTATGTGTGGTGCTGCAATTAAACTGGTGCTGCACATGTACTCCACAAATTTGCCTTAAAGAAAGGTAAACCTCATTAATATCCCACCAGTCTGACTGCAAATTAAAACAGTTTTATTGCCAGTGATGCCACTGACTTTCAATGTTCACTGTCAGGGAACAACAGTGTCTTTTCTTCAGAGAATCTAAGAATAATCACATAAGACTGAGAGTGCACAGTGAGATTTAGAGAGCAGAAATACCTACATATTATTAAACCTCTCCTTCCCAGAGAAATGCCCAAGTTCTTAATTTTTAAAAAATATAACTGTGATTTACGGATTAACAGTGACCTGAAAGGTGAGCACCTAGAATTTTTATGGAAAAGAGTGAAAACTTATGAAGAGAACCCAGCCTGATTCACGTTTTGTGCCTTGAAATAACTTGAGTTAAGAGTTTTGGATAAAATGTGAACCACGTGATCAATGGAAATTCATGCAAATTTTAAGGAAACCAAACCTGAGTCAAGGTTTCTGTGCCAGTGTGATATGTGCAAAATGCTTGTGCATGTACACAACTCATTCATAGGAGAAATTGAGACAAGAGAATTGTTGTCAGCCCAAAGGTGGATGTCCACTGCAAGTCAAAATAATAAAACAAACATTTGTTGTATTGCACTGACATTTTACTCAAATGCCTGCATAGTTTTCAAGACATTAGGGATGTGAAAACACAAACATGCAGAAGATAAGTGTGGTGAAACAGGACGTGTTGTAAACTCAGTTGGGTGCAATTATTGAGGAGAGGGAACATGGAACACCCTCCTCTCTTTGCTTTAAAACTCTGCAGTCTAAACCTGCTGAAATTAGAGCAGAATCCATCATTGATTATGTCATTCCCCAGAAATATGGCCTTGAGCAGGTTTGTCATAACTCTGCAGGCGATGCTGCGCCGTGGGCACGGCAGCCATCAGTCAGGGGGATACAATTTCCCAACGACTACAAGTCAAGCAAATGTGTTCTCAGCCTTGTGGGACAAGTTCTGCTGCAGATGGATGGCACCAGGCTGTGATGGATGGGCAGGAGCAGGGCAGCTCCTCACACACCTCTGTGGTGTGATCAGGCTTTAATCCTCGGGAAAGGACAGGCTCTTCAAGTCTGAAATCCCACAGAAATCTGGGAAAAAGGGAAGTGCTGGCTGCCCATCCCTGGCAGTGTCCAAAGCCAGGTTGGGCAGGGCTCGGAGCATCCTGGGATTGTGGAAGGTGTCCATGCCCATGGCAGGGGTGGGGCTGGATGGAACTGAGATCCCTTCCATCCCAAACCATTCCATGGTTCAATGATCCCATGATCCAGCCCGAATTCAACACTTGGCCTTTGGTCTCTACATCCTGAAATTCTCCACCACCTCTGTATTTCTGGATTTATTTTGATTTATTATCTCATCCTCACGTTATTTTCACTTTTTGGATTTTATCTTTGCATTTCATTCTATTTTGTCTTTGCATTTATTACATTTCACTGCTCACATTACCCCCACAATTTAAAGACTCTGTCCCAGCTCAAGTGATGAGAAACTGCCCCCACATCAAGTGTCCTCCTTCCATTGGCATCAAAACACTTTCCTTTTTTTTTATTTTTCCCAATCTGCTGCAGTTTGAGTTTCACCACTGGCAGAGATGAGATGACTAATCCAATTTCCCTCTATGCAGAGAGCCTTCTTGCATTTCTCTCTGCAGTTCCACTTTTTCCCTGGATAGCCGTCATTTAATGCCCCGTTATCTTGGATGGCACTCATTTAGTGGTTTATTAAGCAGTAATTCAGCAGCCTGTTATCAGTTCCTACTAGAGCTGGGGAAAATATGCCAGCCAAGTACGTGAGATTTCCACAGAATTACAGCGGTTTTGTGATTTTTGGATTAGAGAAAAATTACCCCAAAGTAATAGATATGAAATGTTTTCCCTGCATTTCATTATTGGCCCCTTGCTAAAGCTCCCATCAGGCCATTCTGACTGTAGATTGTCTGGTTTCTATTTCTGTTTCCAGCCCAAGCAGCGAAATTTTACAAAATCACAGAGAACTCAATGGACTGAGAAGTCCTAAACCTGGACTCACTTTTTCTCCTGCACTCATGTCCTTTCTGAATGTTTCCATGTGGGTAAAAAGACATAAATTAAGTTTTTAGAGCTTCTTAAAAGCCAGGGAGTTGGAATGAAATAATGGGCAAGGGTAGGAAGCAAAGTGTGCCTTAAATACAGCAGCGTGGAGGGATCAATGTAAATCCCAGCAGGAAAAAAATGGGTTTGTGAAATAATTTTGATGATAGAATAGGTAAAGGCTTGATTAGAAATTACAACTTGTAAAAGTGGATGAAAATAGGAGTATTTTTTATGAGTAAAACATTCCTGTTTCCTAAAATTGCTGGATTCTAACAAATAATGAAAGTAGAGATAAAAAGGAGGAGACGAGAGGGTGATGGAGCAGCTGAACCGGCACTGGCCATGGAACATCTGCCAGAGCTATGGAATTTTTCATATCTGCTTATGGAAAGCATTTCTGGTTCTGGTTTCCCTCTGGAAACTTGCACAGGAGATCCAGGAGGACAAATGGTACAAACTCTTCCCATGGGCTGTCATTCCACGCTCTCCAGGCTCCTCTCTGGGGTGAGACCCTCGGGAAGGGTTCATGGGGCCACCCCAAACCGCTGGGTTTTGGGCTGCTGCTGTTTCTGTGCAGCACTGAAATGGTGTCAAACACAGACATCAGGAGGGGACAGGCAGTGTCTGAATGGGAGAACTTCCAATTTTCCCTGGATTTTCAGCCTGCTGACATGGACAGCAACATTTCCACTCCACGTGCCCCTGGCTCCCAGCCCTTCCTGCTGATCCCTTCCCTTTCCATCTCTGCTCCAAGGCAGAATTTCAGTGCAGCCCCATCAGCCTGCCTTTTCCCCCCTCCCTTCAGCTGGGTTTTATTTTGTTGCTCATGCTGTCACTTCTTTTTTGGTTTTTTTCCAGAGAACACATCAGATAAAGGTCATTTTTCCTTGAATGGAAAAGCACAGTAATTTTGACAGTGAGACATTCCCAGCTTGTTCTACATCAGAAATGTTGATATTAGCTCCTTTAAAATAGAGACTAGAGACAAAAATTGCCTGAGCAACTCAATGGCTGGCAGTTATTTCCCAAAAAATGAGCATTTGCAAAGTTATGCTCGTGGCTTCTGCTAAATTCCAGGCTGCCATTCCTGAAAGGATTTTAACTTCATTTGTGTTTGCTCAGGAAAAAAAAAAAAAGATCATCATGAAGGTATTAAACAGCCACAAAAGATGATGGCTTCAAACAGTGTCTTTTGGCTGATCCATAATCATTTGCTTTGGCAATTTTATTGGGGAACATTAAGGCTGATCACTAACTCTGTGTTCCTAATTATTTCTGAAATATTGTGCTGCTTTCTGTGCTGAAGTGCAGAACGAGCAGAGCAGTGGGCTGCTTGGGATTGCAATGTTCTAACTGGGTTTTAATCAATGAGTGATAATGAGAGCTTGTGTTTTGACTTTCCCTTCTTAATTGCCAGTAATAAAGCAGATCCTCATTGATGATATTTAGCAGAGTTCAGTTTCATTCATCTCTGTTTATTCTATTTATTTTGAAAGTGCCTGGGAGCTTTCAGTGTGCTAGACACAATAACAGAATATACAATGCTAATGATATTTGCCTTGCCTGATATTTTCCACAACAGAGGATGATGCTGCCTTTTCCTGGGGAGTGATTGCACCTCCCTGTTTCTGGCAGGTTTCTGGAATGCAGTAGGAGTCAAAGGATAAAACCATATCCCATGAAATCCCAACCACATTTTGCTGTTTAAATCTCTACTTCCCTTCTGCTGCTCATGATAATTGGGGATTTTTTTTTTTTTGCCAGGATGCCAAAATAAGAATTAAACATAAATATTCTAAGAATAAGGAAAGTTCATCTCACCCAAACAGCCACAGCAAAGCCACAGCAGGTCTGATCTACCTCAGGTCGATCTTCACTGGCCAACTGTCAATTTTTCAACCTGATTTTTGGATAAGAAAGACCCTTTTTTTTCTAAAAGTTTAAGTTCCAAATTTAGTTTTGATCCTTGAAATGGATGCCAGTACTGTGATGACAAATGCATGCAAATCAGTCAGCCAATACAAGAAATATTTTGATAATATCCTGCCTGAATAACCTAATTTAAATCAGGACCTGCCTTAGGTATAAAATGTTTTAAATATTCCTTCCATTCCTCTTCAATTAGATGTAAGAAAATAAAGAGTTTTTTAATCTTGCCTGGATCATTGCTTGAGATGATTTATATCCCAAGATTTTCTTCCTGAGTTATCAATCATCTGAAAGCAAGAAGTAGGTGGCAGCCTGAAATTTCTATATCAGATCTTTCTGTGTCCTGAGGAATTTCTGCTATGGCAGAAACTTGGGCTACAAAAATAAATGGTCTCCACATGTTTTTCTATTATCTTCATGATCTCAATTATTTCTAAGTGTTATCCCAGGATATAAACGTTGCTATCTGCATATAAAATCATTGCTGATGTCAAGTTCTTACAGCCAATTCCTGACTGGTTTAATTCATGCCTCTTGTTTAAGTCCTAGTGAGAAAAACAAGCAGCTGGGATGGAGCCATTTTGTTCCAGTTATTCAAAATAAATAAACAAAACTTAAATAACTTGTACAAGGAGCTTTAACAGCCAGCTGCATTATAGTGCTGTAGAATGGAGATTGTATCTGGGTTTCTACAAGGTCTGGGACTCTCAGTGCTGCAGAACCGAAACACAACTTCACATTACAACACTTTCCCTGTTGAGCATGAGTGGGAATTACCAAGTGTGGCCTCTGGAAACAAAGAGGAATCATTCCTTGCTTTAGTAAATCCAAACTATTTTCAAACCAGCCCTTTTCACGATTTCTCTCCATTCCAGTGTGGCTGCATCTTTGAGTGCAGCAATTCTCCTTTATCTCCATCTCCAGAGTCACCAGGTGGGATGAAGGGCTGCAAAGACTCAAATGGGTCTGAAATTTCCCCAGATTTCTTTATTTATTTCCTTTTTTTTCTCTAGAAGCAGAACTGCAGTTTCTCATGCTGTTATGTGCTTATTCAAACCATTGTTTCACTCTCTTCCCTCTATCAAGTTCACATTAATAAGGCATTGACAGGGCTTCTATCAGTGAAATTTGGGAGTCACCACACAAAATTCCAATGACAAAAATCATCTGAACTTAATTACTCCCCATCTTCTAAGAGAGCAAAGCACAGCTGTGTCTTAAACAGAGAAAAGTTAGAGAGAAACAAAGGGCTGGCTTTATTTAAGTGGCAGGATATTAAATGATATAGCTGTTATCTTTTCCTGTCATATAAATTATTGAATTAAGCCTTCAGTCAGTTTGGCAACAGTGCCAAATGAATATTACAGGAGTACAATGCAGCAAACAGAATCTGTCATTGGATCTGGGGCTCCCTTAGAACTGAAATTACAGAGAACAAAATGCTTGTGCACTAGATTGGAAAAGGTTCATTATTATTTATTCATCTTGCCCAGTAACACAAAAAACTAATGAAATTTCATTGAGAAGGGCGCATGCCAGGATTAGTATCCATCAGCAAGGCACATCCCTCCAACTTCATCAGGGATATTTGTCTCCATAATTAGATGTCTGCTCCACAAGAGCTCTCCATCTGAAGGACATGCCCAAGTTCATGACATGAAACAAATCAGCCACGCTAATGAAAAGGTGATTTTGACCTCTTATTTCGCTTGTCTACCTCTCCCACAATTGCGCAAAGTCTTCGGAAAATCTTTTCACAGAGCCAGAAAAAGTCAGGCCCAGGTAGGAAATTCAGCACTGTTGCTCATATGTTTGTTTATTTTTCAGTAAAACATTCCATTATTAATACAGGTGACACATTGGTGTATTTATAGCCCCTCTCCTGGAGCACCCTTCCACCCATCCCCACAATGAATTGTTCATAAATCTGTGCTCATCTCCAGCTGAAAGCTTAAATCAGTGCAGCTCCACTGAATGCTCTCCACAACCCATCCATTAGGAGCAATTTTCCTTCTCTGCAACTTGAACTCCTGCTCTGGAATCTTTAGGGAATA
This sequence comes from Aleadryas rufinucha, assembly GCA_013397815.1. Taxonomy (NCBI): domain Eukaryota; kingdom Metazoa; phylum Chordata; class Aves; order Passeriformes; genus Aleadryas; species Aleadryas rufinucha. The sequence continues at coordinate 466,321 of VZTH01002189.1, forward strand.
CTTGGGGGTTTGTAGGGAACATGGTATCCTGTAAATCTGAGGTTTGATTGCTGTACTCGGGGTGATATCGGGAGAAAACATCACATTTTGGCATCTAGGGATCCATCCTAAATGATTTTGGGATTAGAATGTGTGTATGTGTTAGATGGGTAATAAATTCACTGCTACCCAAATATATTCCCAGAAAGTGTTGAAGCAATACTGGTCATTATGGAACTTTTAAAAAATGTTGGAAGCATCACATTTTGACAAAATCTGTTGTCACTATATATATTTAATTGAAAAAGGCTCATAATTCTCACAAATATGACAGGTTTTGCATAATACTTCCTTAATTATCACCTGTGATATATTACACCCTAATTTTCTATGCTAAATTCAGACAATAATGGTTCTATTAGGAATTAAATCCATATTTTACAGTTATATTGTTTGTTTTCACACCCAAGGGAAATGTGCACACAGCTCATAACCTGAACATGTTTGCCACATCAGCCTCAGCTCACCCTACCTGCCCCACCACAGAGATCCTGTTTAAATAACAGGAAAATATTGGAATATTTGCCTCATTTCTCAAGGAATACAATTGACAGCATGCAGAATCAATTTATTGGAAACATTTCATATTTCTGTGCCATTTAGGGCTGGAGGAACCCTAATTAAATAAAAGTTATATCTCCAAACTCAAATCAAGAGTGGGGTTCTCCAAGTGAGCCGCAGGCAACTTCCACCCCCCACACATGGGAAGAGGGGACGAAGGAAGGGGCACTTGGAGTGCCAGCTCCTGGGAAATGCCAGATTCCAGCTGTGCCTCCTTTCATCTGCTTGCCCTCACTATTTTTCAAATCTCAGGGAAAGGGCACCATATTCCCAGATGGAATGGCCTCAAGTTGAGCATGGGGAAGTTTAGGTGGGATATTAGGGGATATTTCTTTATGGAAAATGTTCTAAAGGATTGGAAAAGGCTGCCCAGGTCAGTGGTGGCATCACCATCCCTGGAAGTGTTCAGAAAAAGTGTGGATGTGGCACTTGAGGACATGGTTGAGTGCTGAACGTGGTGGTGGTGCTGAGTGGATGGATTTGTTGCTTTGGCAGTCTTTTCCAGTTGCAATGATTCCACGATTCTGTGAAAGGGATGCCTTGCACTCTTGGCTGTCATTTTATAGACATTTTAATTTATAAACCCTGGGCTGCAGTGCCAAATTTCCCATCATTACTGAGAGTTTTTCCAACTCCAGCAGTGCCAGGGCTTCCCCCCATGTGCCTCCTCAGTGCCTCCCTTCTCCCAACATCACAGGGAGCTAAATGTCTCCCTGGTTTGGTGTCTGCTGACAGAGGCACTGTGGAATTCCACCAGCACTCCCAATTTGACTCTTTCAATAGAAGCTGAGACTTGAAAGGAGCCCTGTGTCTCTGGAGCTCTGCACATCAACATCTGAAGGGAGAAAACACATGAAAGTGGAAGGCCCTTTGGGAAAATCCTACAGGTTTTAGGTTGCTTCTGCCTGCTCAAGCCTATAAGATCTAATCTCCCTTTCTCTGTCGCTGCTTCGCTCTCAGAGCTGGGTGTCACCGAGAGGGAGCGAGGGGATCCTGCCTCTGCTGCTGTGCTCCTGACGAGTTGTTTCTCTTCCACAGAACACTTTCATGGCCCTTTTCCTGCTTCTTCTATTCCCAACTTCTCTTCCAGTGTTAAAATCTGACTCCTTGAAGGGGTGTGTGTTACTTTAGGTGGTACCAAGCAGTGTCTCATCCGTTACCTCTCGTTTTGCTCCTGCCAGGCTCCTTTTAAAGTCCTTGAGCTCCCTGGTCCAGGCCTTTGAGGAGGGAAATAATCATTTGATTCTGCTTCTGACAAGATTCAATTAAAACCCCCAGTGCTCTTTGCAGGGAAACACTCCATGACATTTAAAAATCTGTGGACCCTATAAACTCCCTGTCTTCCAATTAAAAATTACCAACATCTTCAGCTGAAAAATTAAACAGATTTTGAATAAGTTGGATTTTTCATAATTTTTCTGCTGTCATTAGAAGGGGGAAGGGTCTAATTCAGCTGTCCCATCCCTTTTGCTGGAGCTGACAGGTGTTTTACTATCATACTGATTTAAAAGAGGCCTCTTAATCAGGTGTCAGCTTTGGCCCATAAAGTCATATTAATGTTTTGGATCAGATATGAAGCTCTATCTAAGGCACATTAAGAAAGATTCATTAGAAACTCACTACCCCTGGAATTTACAGCCTTCCTGGAACTTAATAGCCTGGATAAATTCCTCCTTATCTGCTTTGCTTATGTGAATTATGGCAGTTTTGCATTTAGAAGCTTCTTATGATCTTCTGTAAGGATTCACTGATATGGTACATCCAGAACCATGGAAGGGTTCAGGTTGGAAGGGACAGTAAAACTCATCCCATTCCACCCCTGCCATGGCAGGGACACCTTCCACTGTCCCAGGCTGCTCCAAGGCCCAATGTCCAGCCTGGCCTTGGACACTGCCAGGGATCCAGGGGCAGCCCCAGCTGCTCTGTGCTCTCAGCCCACCAGAACTCCCCATTCCTGGTCTGGGAGCAGTGAATCCTCTGGAGTTTGGATCCTTGGAACTGATTCTCCCAGGCAAACCTAAAAGCTTCCCCTGCAAATAGATCATGATATTTCTGGGACACTCTCAGTTCCCCCAAACAGATTTTGTCTGCTGTCACCGATCAGTTGGAGTAATGGCAACTCCAACTCCACTTTGCAAAGAAGCCCTAATGGGAAGGAAGATCTGTGTAGGAAAGGGATAAAAGTCACCTAATTTACAATATTGGCCTACTGAGTTATCCATACTCACGTTACAGACTGGGCTTGGGCCAGCCTAAACTGCTCTTGGGCTGTTCTCCTTTGCATTTCCAGCTGGGCAGAGACCTCACAAGGAGCTGAATATGAAGCCAACCAGAGACAGAAACAGGAAAGAACAGGGAGCAGGATTTGGCTGGAGATTGATTAAGTGTGAACTCCAGATTTCTGCTCATTTCTCCCTGTCTGGATGAGGCAGAGCATAAGTATTTAAATATTTCTTGTGGCTGAGTAAAACCTCTTTAAGTCCATTTGACAGGAATATCAGGGTGTGACATATCCACCCCCTGCCCATAAAGCAGTGGCAGGAGCACAGGGACACCCCCTGCTGATCCCGTAATTATGGAAAAAGCAGCGTTCCTCCTCTTCCATCAGCACTGTGTTAGTCCCTGCATTGGCTGAAGACAATATCCAGTGATGAATGAAGGAATGTTGATTCATTTTCCTGCTTTAGCTTGGAATTCAGGCTGGCATAATTATGGTCTTTATGGAGATCAAACTGATTTGGCATCATAAAGAAATACATTTGAACTTCTTATCAAACATTGCATAACAAGAGTTTATATTTACTTTCAAGCACCACACTGAGGATTCACACATGATTTTTATGTATAGAAATGATGCATTTAATTAAATATTCGTATTCCAATCGATTTTTAAAAAAACTGAATTATTTAAATCATAACACAAGCAAACAGCCCTACGAAAATGCATTTGTCATGTGTATCTCTGGAGAAATCATGGGGATTGTATTGAACCTGGAGGATGGAGAAGAAATATATGGCCATTCTCTATAGGAAACACAAAAGGATGCTTCAGGAAATTAGAAATGACCAGCCTGACCTTTTCTATAAATAAGAGATGGACTCCTAGGACACCATTGGCTCTGAGAGTGCACATCATTTCTCACAAATTTGATGTTATTCTCTGCTGCAGATCAGCCAGCAAGAAAAGGATATTAAAGAGAAAACAAAACAACAGCAAGAAGCTGCCTTTGCTAAAATTCATGGGCAGTGTTTTTGTGACAGGGACTGTGACACGTCTACAGAGAAGGAGCTGTAAAATATTGTGTCCTTATTCTACACATGAAGGGCCTGCTGCACTAAGGACGTGGGAAGGGGATATAAAATTAAGATATTCAATAGTCTGCAAATGACAAATGAGTCTAAATTCCATTTAGGAAAAAACATGGGAAATTAATCCCAAGTTTCCCAAAATATTTACATTTTTATGAGGTGAAGCAGGGATTTTTATGTACATCAGGTAGTTCACCACTGGCCCAGCCAGGTACATGGATTTAAAATGCAGAACGATGATCCCTGGGTCATTTTGGGGCTTCAGAAAAACTTCTCCCTGGCAGTTCTGGGAAGGTAACGAGAAGGACTGAGGAAATGAACCCAGAAGGGAAGAAAATTCCTCCCAAAGTACAGACAAGTCAAAGGGTCAATTGTAGAAACAGTGAAGAAAGAAGTCTTCAAATTTGTCAAGGGATTAAACCCAGAAGAGTGGCAGGAAAAGAAACAAAGATTATTTAAGCAGACCCAGCCACCACCTCAGAGAGCTGCTCTGCCTTGCCTTCATGGTTTGCTGAAGAAATTGTCTTCTCCCCTGCTCCCCAGAACAAGAAGATCACCATGAAAAATAGAAATAGTCCTGGTTTGCCTCGCAATAAATCATTTCATTTTGAATATGAAATAAATGTTGATTATTTAATGCTACACCTGTTTTAAATGGAGTGAAAAAAAGGGAGGGAAAAAACCCACAAACACCAATTAACAACCAAAAACCCCATAAACAACCCCAAATCCAGGCCAGTATAAAAAAAGAGAAGTACATAAAGTATACAAAAATAATATCTCAGAAGATGGGAAGGGTTAGAGGAGGAGGAGGTGAGTGATTCCCTTAGACTGTGCTGTGAGCAGGGAACACCAAACACAGGGAGCACAACTCCACAATTCCATCCTCTCCTGCTGCCAGTCCCGATCCACAGCGCAGGGATGAGGTGGATGGGCACATTTAATGGTTGGCCATAGAGCTTCCATGGGAAATATGCAAAGAAGCTTCACTGTCACCTGCAAAATAAATCACCAGCACCTGAGCTCTGCGATTTTATTATCAATCAGCCTTGAAATATTTCCTCCTTAATAGTGCAATGTCTGGAGGTAGATTCTCTGCTGAATATAATAGCAGGCCTTAACTTGCAGCTGAAAGTAAAGGACTCCAAAGGACAATTTTATGTGGAAGGACACGCTAAAGACACCTAATCTTAAATTATTGTTTTTCTTTTGCAGGGGAAGAAACCCTTCATGGGCCTATTTTTATCCAAGAGCCATATGATATCACTTATTCCATGGGCTCAGCAAATCCAGAGATCCTCCTGAACTGCACAGCCAAAGGATATCCACTGCCATACTACAGGTGAAGTCAACCTTGGGGAAATATTGTCTCACTGGCACTCTTTGAAGTGTGTTTGAGTCACAGCACCGCTATAAATAAACACCCCAAAATGTGCTGAGTGCTCACAGCAAGAATAGACAAAATTTAGAGTAAATTCGAGGAATGAAGGAAAAATATTTTTGCTGCTTTGCTGTAAAGAAAATTAACACAGGAAAATAAAATAATTGAAAATCGTCCCCAAAGTATTTTAAAATATACAGAATTAATTTGAAATCCACAGAACAGCTGTGAAAAATGGGAAAATGGAAGTGCTGCACATCTGCACTTGACAAAACTTTCCATAGATTAATAAATTCTTGGAAAGCAGAAGAGCAACATCCTTCCCCTTTTCTAATTCTAACATTTCATGTACACATTTATGGTGTTTGTTTATCTCCAATACATTACAAGACTCACTTCATAAAACCTTGGCATAGAGCATTTTTTGTTTATTCAGTAACTATGGATTCATAATTTACAATATAACTTGTTGCCCCAAGGATCTGGAAATCCAAGTTGGATAAGAGGAGAAGCTGCAAATCTAGGGGAAAAAAAAACAGACATTGTGCTTTCTTCAGAAAATAATGGGGAAAGTAATGGTTGAGGTGGAGGAAAATTATATATAAAAAATAAATCATTCATGCAAGACGTGAAAGAAAATCGTGTCCTATCAAATTCTTAAAGAATATTTATTGAAGAGCTTTTAACTGCTCCCACCACAGCCTCCCCTGGAAAGTGCCACCACTGGATATCAGCTTGGCTTTGGACTTCAGGGCTTGATTTGTCCCCAAACATTTTGCTGTGAAAGGGATCCTTAATTTCCTTTATGAAAGGAACCCTTAATTTCCTTTATGAAAGGAACCCTTAATTTCCTTTTCACAGTACAACTTCTCCACCTATGAGTAGAAATCCTCACTGATTTCCCAGCCCATTTGATCTCCCTGTTCTCAATACAAACATCAAGTGGTTCAGGCCATGAATTTCAAGTCTTTCCAGTTCATCCACCCTTTTGTTTCACATCTACTGAAGCAGCTTCCTAGAAAATTCCTGGACTCTCTTATCCCCCCCTGGATTCCTCCCACCCACAAAGAGCAGCCTCAGCAGCTTCCATCAGGCAGGAGAGCTGGGAAGCCTCTCCCATCACATATTTGATATCCACATTTTACCTTTATTTTTTTCTACCCACCCATTAATTAATTTCCCTGGTTTTCTGCACCATAAGGGCCTTTTGCAAAGCCTCAGTGGCTCCAGGGAGATGGGATCCACACCTGGGGATGGATCCTGGAGGCCCGAGGTCAATTAGAAGTTATCAGACTATCCCTGCTGCAATTACACCGCGATTTGGAGGGAGCGGGGAGCTTTTCACTTTGCTTTGATTTCACCACAGCTAATGCTGGCTTTGTCAGATAAGGATTGAGCCCATGTATTTAAAGTTATGACAATTTTAGATAAATCAAGCCCAGTATGAAATTTTAATCATCTCCTTTGCTGAGTGGTGGCAGAGAACAGCAAGGATTGCTGGAGGTTTCTCTTTGATTCAGAAATACAGAGCCACTCCAACAGGAAGAAAGTTAGATACAAGTTAATTTGCTATTTAGCATTTTTTTACATCAAGAAATATGCTGATAAATGCCTTTTCTTGAAATAAAAAAAAATGTTTAACATTTCCTAAAAGTTTTATTTTATTAGGTACTCTTTTATTCTTATAAACTTGTCGAATATAGTGGTATTTTTTTTGCAACTCCTCCTCAAAATACTGTGTGTCTGAGAAGCACAGTGCAAGAATTGTGTAGAACTGTAGGTGGAAGGGCTGAGTAATAAAAATGAGACACAGTTTTCCTGTTGGAAGTAACAGAGAACACAGATTACACTGGAAGCAAAAATATGGATGGAAGCATCTCTAAAACCATTAATAAGAAATCTATATAAATGTTCTGAGAAACACAATTTTATCTCTTATGTCTTTTTTATAAAGTCAGAATTGCCCTTAATATCAGGGACATTATTCCAGGTGTTTCCTGGTGTGATGTTGGTGGTAAATAAACACAACTTTTTAAATTAGACTTATCATTTTTTGCACTTAAGCTTTTTTGGTTATGGTCACCAGAGGGTTTATCACCAACTAACTCAATGGATTTTACATAATTTCTTTTACTTACAGCCTATGCATGAACACCCTGCAGTGTTTCCAGCAGTATTTTGACATTTTTTGTTTGATCTCAGGTGCTCTCTTTTCCCGTACTTCCATTCAATATCCAGAGCAATCCCACAATCCTGCATTTTCATGCAAGTTGGTAACTGAGGGTGTTTTCCCCTCAATAATCTTCTCAGAGAGGAGTCAATGGAACCAATAAATAAATCCAAGGGCACCATAAGCAGCATTCATTAGAACAACACTTTAATATTTCAGCCCAAGTCCAAGTGCTGCGCTAAAAGGAGATGAAGAGATTCAAATCCAATCCAAATCCAAGAAGCACGGGAATAACTGGAACACACAAATGCAAGGGAGGGAACAGAGCACAAAGTCTACAAGGATTGCAAATGACATCAAATATGTTCATAATCATTGCATCAAACTGGAGAATGATTCCCAGTAATCCCAAAAACCCACCCTTGAAAAAGGAATTGCAGCCCTGTTCTCGTGTCCTTGTTCCCTGGGATGCTGTTCTTTGGATCAGTGCAGGTTCTGCTTCCAGAGTGGGGTGGGATTAAAAACTCCTTCACCCTCTGGTGTCTTGTTCACAGCAAGAGTTTTTAAACTTCCTCTTTTCCTCCTCACTGCAAATGCTGTACATGAAGGGGGGGTTGCAAATCTTTTCCCAATTACAAGAAAGCCTCAGGTGGCTTGGCAGGACATTTCCATTGGAATGTAAATAACCTAAGAAATATGAAACACAATGAATTCTTAAAAATATTGATATTTTTATAATAGCAGCACACTGAAAAGATAATTTATTAAATCATGTGAGCACATACCCTCTCACAGTCCTTGGGCTCCTGGGGAGCTGATCAATTCAGCATCAGAATATAGGAAATTGTTTTAAGTTTAGCTTCTGAAACAACTGGTGAAAGAAAAACAATCCAGGATGTATTTCCTACAATTGAGTAAAAGTATTTTCAAATGGTTGCATGAAAAAATTCACAAAAATATGTGGATGATCCCTGCCTTAACAGGCTTATGTTAAAAATTCCCTAAAATAATTATCCAGATTTCTGTGTATTAATGCACTGCAGAACACACAAAGTCATTAAATCATTGTCTACCACATGAATTCATTAATTCGCTTCCCTCAGTGATGTAAACATATTAATTAGGGAAAAAGCCCACACCAGGAGCTGAACCCCTGATCTATATGCAAAGTTTAATAATCATTGTACCATGGTGATTAGAATGATTATGGGGATACTGTGAAGAATTCATTTGCAGCAACTAAGCCAGCATCTTTGCATTTGTTTGGAAAAACAATTATAGATCTTAATTGGGAGCCATGCAATGATGACAGCAGTTATTTCAGTGATTGATTCTGAAATTAAAGAGAACTGGCAAATTAAATACCAGAATATCTTAGATTAGAAAATGGAAAGCTTTAGACAACTTGTAGCAAATGTAAATCCTGAAATATGGCTAAATCCTAATGCTGGGATGTGATCCCTTCAGAAACCCAGACAAGGCTTCCTCATCTTTGCAAGAAAATTTAAAAAATAAAATACCCTAAAATAACGGCAAAAACTAGACCAACTAAAGCAAATATTAAAAAAAAGAAATCCAGAAGAGGTATAGAAACACAAAAAATCAGCTGGAATTTGTAGGAAGAATTCCTGAGGGTTGAGCATTGCATCCAAATCTCTCAGTGTGGATGAATTCATGGAAGGGGAGGCAGCGACCCAGATAAATTATTTAATGTTGGTAGAATCTGCACACAGAATTCCATTGATTTCTTATTAATCACTCATTATCTTTCAAACCAACAAGTGCCCACTTGAAGGTCAGGGCACTCCCTGTGTTTGTGGGGATTTCCCTGGGAGCCCAGAATTGCATTTCACAGCCCAGTGTGGGAATCCTCCTGCACAAAAACAACCCCTGAGCAGTGTGAGCGTGTGGAGAAAGGTCTGGGGGTGACTGACAAGTCTTGTGCTGTGTATCCAGGTCAGATTTCCAGGGATAAAGTGAGTTTGCTTCAATTTGTTACCAGGGAAAACTGCCCTCACTGTCAGGAACTCTGCAAATAAGCAGAAATGGATATTTTTTATGCTGTGATCCTTCAGATAATTAACAAGGAGATGATTGCCCTTGGTTTGGGCTCTTCCAGGAGCCCAAAGTGAGCCACTGACAACCTTTGTGTGGTCCTTCCATCCAATGGAGGGCTCAGAATCACCCTCAGAGATCAACAGGAATGATAAAGGCTGAGGAGATGGCTCTGGATAGAAAATCAGGAGAAGAAAATACCTGGTTGTGTAGTTTTGGGGTTGCTGACCACCTGAAAAGTGGCATCAGCAAACCCCAAACTTGCAGGCCTCAGTGGCTGAGTCCTTTATCCTTCCTTTGGCCCTCACATGAGCAAGGAAAATGCAACCCTAATGTGACTAATGGCAAAGCCACAACAATTCCCTTCCTGGAAAGCATAATATTTATTTTCTTTGAAAGAGAAATTGTATTTTGACATCTGTAAACAGCTGGGTAATGTTGCAGACACAATCCATTTTCTGCTTAGTGGACTAACAGGGACAAATTATGATTTAAAATAGCAGGGCTCTCGTCATTAAATGATCAGTCTCAGACTTGCTGTGTAAAACCTTCCCTCTCAGCTTTTGTTCTGCCCTCTGAAGTGCAATCCTTCCTGATCTACATCTCCACAGCATTTTTGTTGCCAAATTCATGATTAATCATTTGCAAAGCACATTCAGGTACCATTCACATTATAAAAATAATGTAGTTGTAGACAAGGTATAAACCCTCCTCCTGACTGAATGGATAACTTTGTGTGAATAAGTTATAATTACTTTTTGTGGACATTTGGGTGAACACTGGTGACTAAAGTAAAGATTTTCCAAAGAACACCATTATTGCTATCATTAAGATTGATGTAAGAAGCAGTCATGTGTGAAAAATGATCTAATTTTGTGATATTTAACTACATTTTTATCATTACAGGTATGCTACAGCACACTATTTAAGATAAATATGAATAGGCTCTGTAAATTATAAGCATAATTTGATTTTTTTCCCCTCAAAGGTGGAAGCAAAATGGCACAGATATTGATCTTACCATGAGTTATCACTACAGGTTGGTTGGAGGCAGCTTGGCAATCAATAACCCACATAAAAATCAGGATATTGGAACATACCAGTGCTTGGCCACAAATTCATTTGGAACAATTCTGAGCAGGAAGGCAAAGCTTCAATTTGCATGTAAGTTGGGAAGATCATATTTATTAGAGCATTATTTTCCTGTTAATTCTGCACATGGACTGTAATTTATTGGGTAATTAAAGGATCATTGGGGATTGTGTCCAAAAAGTTTGACTTCCTTCAGCACTGCTTGTTCCTAAAAAACCAAAATGTTCCTAGTAAATATTAATAACAAAACCAGACATCTGATGGCTGCTGCCCTCGGGAGGCAGAATAAAAATCAGGAAATTGAAAGGTCAAGGAAGATGAGCACAATTATTTTCCCTTAATAAAGGTGTTTCCACTTTTTAGGACAGTGGTTTTGTTGTTATCCCTCAGGTAGCTACAGCTGGCGGGGGGGGGAAATTGTTGCAAAAAGTTGGGATTTGAGTTTTCTGTAGTTAAAGAGGTCTAACTGAGACACAAAAACATTGCTCCCCTAATTGGCACACTGATATTTTCTTACATTACCGAAGAAACACTCTTTTTCCTTACACAATGTGTAAAAGTGTGAGCTGCTCTCTGAGATATTTCATATTTCAGCTCCCTCAGGTCGAGCACGTTGTCTGTCTCGAGATGATTTAAAATTTATTTCATCTTTGCTCCCCGTTTCACTTCTTCACAACTTCACAACCTTTTTCACAAGGTTTGGACGTGGTGACCGAGTTCTGTGAATGCCCTGGGGAGAGGGGCAACAACAGTGACAACCAAAAAACTCCAGATATTCCCTCCAGCCTTTTTTTTTTTTTCCAGGCTAAAGCTCAGAGCAGTCTGTTGCTGAGAGAAAGCAGTTGTTTTCAAAGCTCATTAATAAAACATGTGTCTAAAGCCAACCTTGTGTCGCTATTTCAGACACCAGCAAACGGATTAATTATTAATCTTGTTCCATTTCTCACAGCAAACCTCATGTCACAGGGGTTACACAAAGGAGACATCAGAGGTCAGGCTGGTTCACAGAGTCTCTTTCAGCAGAGCTGATCAAAAGGTGTATCACTGGTACCTCATTTAATAATGTTTTACCCTGGATTTCTCAAACAGCTTTGATTTCCGAGAGCTGGTCAACTGTAAAAAGAATAAAAATTTGAGTCATGATTTTACCACTTTTTTTTTTGCTGAAACATTTTTTCAAGTCAGACTTTCTGTGTGGGAAATTGTTTCGAGATTTGGAGGTGAAAATGGTTTAGTGACAGAACAAATTTCATTTTAGAAAGGAGCAAGAATAGATGGCCACCTCAAAATTGTCCATGGAGTCTGTAGTCCCCAAAGAACCACGGCAGGCCAGAGAGGGAGCTGGGAAAAGACCTAAGGAAAGGGAATATCTTTAAATGAAGGCACAAATGAAGTGTAAAAAAAAAAATTTAAAAAAGGGGGGAGAAAGGAAAAGCAGGAATATCTGTGAAAGAAAAAAGGCTCTGGTGATTATTCAGCATTTCCTATCAAGCAGTTCCTTTATTTAAGCTTTATACTCCCACCCAAACACTTCCCAAAGGTCCTGCAGGGAGCAGATGCCAGAGCTGGGTCTGGTTTGCCCCCAGCTCTCAGCCTGCTCTGGTCCTCCAGCTCTAACAGCACCACAGAATGCTAAATTTATCCCATAATCAAGCACTACACCACTTTTCCAGCAGTGGTGACAGATATTTACATTGCTCCCCATGGAGGAGAGAGAGGACAGACAAATCAAAGGCTGTTATTTACACTGACAAGCACAAATTTACAGGAAAATGCTTCAATTTAGTGGCATCACTGCAGAACTGGGAGTTTTGTCTTACAATAGGAAAAAAACCCCACAGTACATGGAAAACGTCATAATGACCTGATGAGAATAGTGGAACAAATTACCTTGAAACACTCATTCCACAGTCAACATTTCCTTGTTTCTTATTTTCGTGTTGCCATCCAATTTAATTCTTTGTTTCAACCGATACTTCAGGCTATATCTCCAAATCCAGGCAGGCAGCACGTTGCTGTTATGACACTTTCATTCAGCACCTCACGAAATGGGATTCTTCTCTGGACTGGAATGCCTGGTGTATTATTGCAATCTCTCTGATAAAGAATTGAATCAAACCTATTATCCAAGTAACAGGGTTTATGTGTATTTGTCTCTTTCCTACAAGGTAACTAACTCTGAGTTGGAGTTTGAATTAATGATACCTCCAGAAACCTATTCAACGTGTCAACTTAATATGTGAAAAATACTTTTTTTCTCTGTTCTAGATAGGAAGTTCTCTGAGAAGCAAAATAAATGCGGGATGAGATTAGAAATATGTCTTCAGATTCAGCTGGAGTTTGGTGCTTACCCTCTATTAAAACCAGAGCTGTCAAAGGCAAGCTGCAGGAGGAATATTGTACAGAAGGCAGTGGCATAGATTATTAAAGCTACAAGCTGAAAATGAGAGACAGCGCCAGGGAGAGGGAGCGCGTAAATGCATTAGCGGGATGCACAGGATGGCAGGCCCTCGGCATCCCTGCTTCCTGCACAAGGCTTGTTTTGCCATAAATAAACTTGAAGGCTCCCTATAAACCCTGCACATCTCCTGCTCCCCTGCCAGCTGTACGTTTGGAGCAGCCCACGTGTGTTTTGCAGGAGCTGGGGTTGTCGAGGTGGAAGTTGTTGCAAAGCTTTGGTGTCGGGCCTCGGCTTGTGCAGCCAGAGCCAAACCCAGGAGCAGGGTGCCCATCCAGGCTGGAGCCTGGGGTCACAGCCTGCCCCCCACAGGGCTCTTCCCCTTCCAGTTCAGTGGTGACACCCAGCACAAGGTCCCCTGGAACGCTGCAGCTCGGCCTGAAGGGAAGTCAAAGGCCCGGGGAGTTCATCTTGGAACGAGGCCTGAGTCGGCTTGAAGGAAGAGATGAGGACATGGAAACTTTTCCTCCAGCTTTTACACAACTTAGAATCACAGAATCATTAGAGGACATAGTTCTAAGCTGCACCAGGAGAAGTTTAAGATGGACATTAGGAAAACATTCTGCACAGAAAGAGTGGTTGGGTGTTGGAATGAGCTGCCCAGGGAGGTGGTGGAGTCACCGTCCGTGGAGGTGTTTAAAACAAGACTTGATGTGGTTTCAGGTCATAGGTGGGACTTGGTGGTCTCCAAGGTCTTTTCCAACCTAGTTAATTCTGTGATTCTGTGATTAAGAATGGAAAAGACCTCCAAGATCACCCAGTCCAACCTTTGCCCAATCCCCCCTGCTCATAAACCACATCACAAAATGCCACATCTACTCATTTTTTGAACACTTCCAGGGATGGGAACTCCACCACTGCCACGAGCAGCCTGTTCCAAAGCTTGGCCACTCTTTCAGTGATGAATTTTTTCCTAAGGCATTTTTGTTTAAGGCATTTCATGCCTTAAAAAAAGACAAACAAAAAAACCTGTTAGGGAAAACTGCTTCAGTATGGTTTCAACCAGAACTTTCTCCCAAGGCACACAGGGGATTTGCTTTAATTATTTCCTCAGTTTTAAGCAAAAATAACTGTGTGCAAACAACTGGTCTTGAGGGAAATCCCCGTAACAGGCTGCATGAAACAGCCTGTCCAGGCCTGTTACTTGTTCTTTTAGCTCTCAAACACATCTATAGCACAGGCATTAAGGGATATGCAGGAGAAATAAGAAGTGCAATTAAACAAACTAGAATAAAAAAGGACTCCACTATGAAAAAGAATTACATGTGAACCTAAGTCGTAATTATTCAGGGCATAAGCCCAGAAAATTCAGTATTAATTGAAAGCATCTTGCTGCTTTGGGATCTTAAATTCGATTCTCAGTCAACTTTTTCTACCCTTGATGATAAAAAGTCATGCTGATTGCAGCTTTCTCAGACCTGAAATTCTGAGAAACAATGGCAACAATCTAAATTCATGCCTAGAATTAGTCACTTTGCCCTGAACCACACAGGAGGGCACACAGTGGAGCCACTAAACCCCATATTTTGTAGTTCCCTGCAATGCTACAGAGCCAGGAGGGATTTCTCCTTGGAGTTTTTGGGCTCCAACCATATTCTCCTGGTTTTCAAAGTGGTGCTCAAGGGTTTTGCTTGGTGCTTATTCCCAGCAGCATTTTTCCAACACTGCCACCATCCTTGCTCTTGGTCAGTGATGATGTGCTCACAGCAGTGTGGCTCAGAGTGACAGTGCTGGAACTCTTGGAATAAAATCTAGAGCTCCCAAGAGCTTTCACGTGTTTTTGTCAGAGACAGAAGACACGGTTTTGCTGAAATAACAAATTAGAAGCAATAATTCCTCCTGGGCTGAGCTTTTTGCCATTCTGAAACACAAAAATAACAGTCCATCGTTAGCATTTAACCATTTCAGGGAGGAATATGTTAAACCAAATCAAATCCATTTAGTGCTTGCTGGATGGTGACAGGCTGAGCTTTGGCAGAGCCCTGTTGGAGGGGCTGGCTGGGAGATGCTCAGCCAGCATGAAAGCCCACTTTTCATCTGATTACTTCATCGTGTTATTTACCTTTGAGTGCACACAAATTACAGAAACATCACAAAGCAATCCAGCAGCCTCAAGATGTCATAACCCTTTTCACTGGTAGTGTATGCTTTGAAACAGAAAATGGAAAAATCAATAGGCTTGGATCAGATAGGCTGAATTTGCAAAGTCTGGACATGCATGAATTTAAGGCTAAATGGCACCTACACTTGTGGCTGGGTTGTGTTGTGGTGCTGCGTGTGTCCAGAAATCCCTCTGCAACAATTGTATTTGATTAAAAGGTGTGCTAGCTGTTGTAACTACCACCTGGAGTAAAGCTCTCTGGGTCTTTAAGCTGATTGTTAATTCATCACTGCACACGAGGGCTGGAATACTGATCAGGCAGTTGGACTGTAGGAATGAACTCTGGCAGTACCTTTCTTTTTCAAAGGGAGGCATAAAGTGCTCAGCCCAGTGCTCAACAGGCACTCAGGGATGACCAGCTCATAACTGAGGAGCAGGAAGGAGGAAGAGCTCAGCTTGCCAGTGCCAGGAAAAGGTCATCATCAGAAATACAAGATACATCCCCATAAGTTTGACTTGGTTTTCCACATTCCCTTTTCCTCTTTAGGGACACATCAGGTAAAGCCAAAGACTTGTCTATATCCACATGGAATGGCCTGGCTGGAAGGGACATTAAAGATCCCCTGGTTCCACCCCTTGCCACCTTCCACTATCCCAGGCTGCTCCAAACTCTGTCCAACCCGGCCTTGGACACTTCCAGGGATCCAGGGGCAGCCACAGCTTCTCTGGGCACCTTGTGCCAGGGCCTCCCCACCTTCAAAGGGAATACTTCCTTCCCAATATCCCATCTAACCCTCCCCTCTGCCAGTTTGGAAGCCGTTTCCCCTTGTCTTGTCCCTCCAGGCTCTTTTCCGAAGCCTTTCTCCATCTTTCTTGTAGCTCCTTCAGGCACCCAAAGCTCACAATTAGGTCACCCAGAAGTTCTCTTCTCCAGACTGAACAATCTCAAGCCTCTTTCCTCACTCTAACATGATTCTCTACCCTACAAATGCTGAGTGATGCGTTGACCCCACCTCTCTGCTTTAAAAGGATGGCCTTATATATATAATCCTAGAGTGGTTTGGAAGGGACCTTAAAGCTCATCTCATTCCAACTCCACCTCCCCAGGCAGGGACACCTTCCTATAATGCAAAAACACATCTCAACTGCAGATATGTGGAGAATCAGCCATAAAATTCTCCTTTCCATGCTCTGCACAGCCCTCCTGGTGGTCCTGGTAACACCTCCCAGTCTGCATCTTCCCTTCAGCAGATGACGAAGAAATGCAGCCTGCAGTGGGAGCACTCGCTGTGGATCGATCCTGTCTGGAGGATGGAAGTGCTGCTGTCATCTCTTCCATATGTCACTACACAGGCTCACGGCTCAAAATTGCCTTTTGGACTTTGAAGCACAGGTACAGAATCCAATATCACTGCAGCAGCAGCAGCCACCCTCCCCGGTGTGGGGAGGTGAGGGCCAGCTTCTGAGCAGAATGAGTTACAGGAAATAGACCCTGTATTTTGTCAAAACTCTGCTTGGAGTGAAAAGAAAGAGAACTTTCATTTATCACTTCTGATTGTTATGGACACTCTGTGCCAATGCTCCAGCTCTCTCTGCAGCAGTTCCCATGGCAGGAGACCACACCAAGGTCTTTGCTTAATGGATGCTCTCCGTGGAGCAGAGCCTGCAGCCTCAGGCATGTTTTCTTTTTTTCCTCTTTACTCCACAGTGTTTCCTCAGAAAATCAGGAAAAGCCTGGTGAGAACCACTGTTGTAAGGAATATGACATTTCCAGGAACAGCAGCCCCAGCTCTCCCAGCTCTCTTCACAGGAGAGGTGCTCCAGCCCTCTGATCAACTTGGTGGCCTCCTCTGGGCTGATTCCAACAGGGAAGGGTCTCTAAGGGGTCTCTATCCTGCTCTACCCACCCCAAACTGGGGCACTGGGCATCCTTCAAGGCCACTTTGAGCAGAACACATGCAGAGAACCCTCTGAAGTGATGCAACTTAATCACTCCAAGACCAAAACAGCTGCAAGACCTCACCACGCTCAGCCCATCTTCCTGCATCTCCATTGAGCTTCCCAGTGCTCATTTCTCTGCAGAATTCTGTGCACACAGAGCCTCTCCCAGACTCCAGGAAAAGCAGGAACCTCCACTCAGCAGTGAGGAAGCAGGAAGCCTGGAAGGGTTTCACCTGGCTGCTGACAGGACAAGGCAGGGTGATAACAGAGTTTCTATTTTAAAGCGCTGATACCACAAGAATAGGATTATGCAAATCTCCTGACATTCCTGACGACACAGAGAACAGCCTGCAATGTTAAAACCAGAAGTTATGGGCGTGTCTCCATAAGGAAGGGGGTTTGCTTTCTCCATCATTCCCTATTTTAGTCTTCTCTGCGTTCTCAGAGCCCATGTGATGTCCATTGACACCAAGTGCAGCCACGACCTCCTCTCTCCTGTTAAACACGTCCTGAGGCTGATGGGAGCAACATTCCCTGTTTATTTGATGTTGTAACAGACCAGGCAGCATCAGAAATTCCACTTTTCTGCCCCTCCAATGGTTTAAACCTCTCTCTCAGAGTGCTTAACCACTGTGTTCAAGGCTCTGCAGTATCAGCACTTGGTTAAAGCTGCTTTATTCCAGGTTAGTTCCTTAGACTTTTATTATAAAAGGAGGTTTTTTTATCTAGGAAACAGAGATCTACATTGCAGAGAGGTTGTAAGGAGCATTACAGGCAGTGAACCAGGCAGATAAAGAAGTAATAGGGAACACAGAAGTATTTGAAGATTATCTTTTAGTTCTATATTACTTACTCTTCTTTAGTTCCTTTACAAGTGTTTATCCTAAATCAACCCATTGCCAGTTGTATTGGAAAAGCAGTATCTGTGATTGAGATATGCTGGGGAACAAAGCATCCACAGGTCCTGGAGCTGATAGATTCTGATTGAGAAAATTTAATACTTGGGAAGGATAAAACCAGTCTATATTTGCAGTCTGGGTGATTTGCTATTGTATCTGCTCTCCTTTCATTCCAGACAAGATGATGTAGATTCCAGTAAATTATTGAGTGAAATATCCACGATGTTCACGTGAGATTCTTCATTTTTTGGTGTGACAAAAAAAGTTATGGTGCAGATTTGCAAGGGGAAAAAAAATACTCAGTTATTTGGAATAAATGATTGGCTTTTTTTCTAATAAAAATAATGAAATTAATTGATTAGTTATTTTTGCAGTGAAGGTTGATCCTGTGTAAATGTTTTAAGGTACCAGATGAACTTGTCTATTCTGTAGCTCATTTTGAAGAAGGAGATCAGTGTGTAACATTTGGACTTTTCATGGAGTGAAGGAATGAGGTCACAGGAGTTGCTTTTCTCAACAGGAAAACCACATCTGGTGCAGAGAATGCACTGAGCTGTAAATATCCATTTCTAAATGCTACAGCAAGAACAACAAATAGTGTAACCTACACCTGAAATCCCACTGACAAGATTCACATCCAAAAATCCCCTACATCAATCACTCGGGTAAATCTTGAACTTCCCATTGGAAGGAATTCTTTGAGGGCTTTGCTGCTGGAAAGAGGGAGATAAAGCAGTGGTGGCTGGGGGTAACTCAGGGTAATTCTGCAAGAAGTAATTCTGTGCTGGATCAAGACCTCCAAAGGGCTGGGCAGGAATTTGGGAAGGGCTGAAATGGGCACAGACACTGTCAGCAGTGTGTGAGAGCTCTCTCCTCCTTACCACTTTTCCTCCCTTCCTTGCCATTTTTTATTGTCTGTATTAGAATCCTTGATTATTATTTTGTTGGTAGAAACATTATAAAAAGAATTAGTGGCCTGAAGTGGGACTGTACCCATCAGAACCCAGGACAGGGATGCAAGAGGTTCTTCCTGCAGGATCTGGGCACAGCCACATGTCCTCAACAACAAGGCCAAGGTCTGAGGGTAGGGAGAAGTTCCTGAGCCATCTCCATGTAGTTAAACACAGGTTGCTACAGGTGGGAGCAGTGGGAAATATGGAGGAGACAAGGGTTTGGATAAGAATTAATCCCCTGCCAAAAGGACATTTGCCACAGCAGCCAGGGCCATGTCCCATGGAAGTCGGGCAAATCAGTGTCGTTGTGGCAGGGATAAATCTGGCCCTCGAGGTTCAGCCCAAGAAGAGAAATCTGTCTTTAAGAGCTCTCCAATCTGGAGAAAACTCCTGCAGACGGCGAAGTGACTCTGGTGATGACAGGTGACAAATGAACTGTGCCGTGACAAGTGAGAAAACTGTTCAGGAATATAAAATATTAAACATTTATTCCCTCTGTGCCCCTCCCTGGGAGAGGGGCAGCTCCTCAGCTGTGCCTCTGGCCTGCAGATGGGCTTTGGAGCAGGAGCCCTAAGGCTGCATCAACACTTTACTGCTCAGAGCAAGTCCTGTGCTCAGCTCAGAAGAGAAATTTAATATTTTATGCTGCTAACTCTGTAAAAGCAGGGGAAAAAACAACAAAGGCCAGATGTAGACCAGCTCTACAGCTTCTCAGCATATGTTTCCATGCTCTGAGTTTCTTGGTGCATGAACAAAAATCAAGCCAGCTCAGGATTTTTCCTGTCCCTCAACTCACCCTCTGTTTAATTTAATTGTGACCTTCCACTTTTTTCCTCTAGAGAAGCTTGATATTACTTTGTAAAGGGCATTTTCACTCTTTAATTGAATAAGACAATCAGGCTATGGCAGGAATTATTGTTCCCCACCTTGAAAATTAGTGCCTGGATTGGCCATTCAGATCATTTAAGCTGAATTGAGGACCCGGGGCCTGTGTTCATCCCGAAGTGTAAATTACAGGTCCTCTCTCTTGGAAGCTCCAAAGTAATTTAACTAAATAAGGAAGCACTGATGAATGTCCTTGGATGATTACACAGCTTTGGAGAAGGACAGGACCCAGTGATTGTGGTTTTCCCTCTCCTTTGACAAGCAACTCCATCAGGGAGTTTTGGGGGACAGAGCAGCTTTCCTTTTACCCACAGTGGGATGCACTGTTCCCCTACGGTGGAAATGAGAACAAAAGTGGGAATTCAAGTTGATTTTTAACCTGTCCTGGTGAATGGAGACACTCAGGCATTGCCCAGGCTGCTCCTGGCTGACTCAGCTCCAAATCTTCCAGACCTGAGGTGTTAAAGGCTCACGAATGCCTCAAATGGAGCAGGAGAACTCAGCAGGTGTTGAGGAGAAAATCCAAGTATTTAAAAAGCAGGAAATGGGGAATACTAAGCGGCTTTCAGACACCTTAATTAGAGATAACACCACTCTTAATCTCAGAATTGAATTCATAGAAAATCAATTAGAACATTAAAAAAATTGAGATTAGATGCTAACAGGGAAAGATTAATGTATTGACAGCATTATCGAGACAAAGGAACTGTCAGAGGGTTTGTTCAGCAAGTTTGTGCAGTTTGGAAAGCTGAAAAAGAGAGTTTACTTTGCAGTGGAAGTTGTAGGGAAGGAGATTAGCCATGCCTTTGGGAGATATTTGGAAAAAGAAGGATATTTCCATAACACACCCTGTAGTACCCAGGCTGAAAGAGATTGGTGCTCATCTCTACAAGGCAATTCAGTACAAAAATACTGAGAAGCAACAAGCAGGGACAGATGTCCAGCAGGGGGGCTTCTGGACTGGTCTGGACAGGCACAGCCTGTAGCTAAAAGGGCTTCAACCCCAATTTTTTGGGGCTTCCTTTATGTGACAGAAGAAAGAACAAACCCCAAAATCTGGAAGTATGGGGCCTTCCAGAATTTGAGATAATTTTAAACACCCAATAGGCTTCCTTTTTATTATTTGTGATCATAACAGACCTAAATTCTCTGATTCAGGCATCAAATTCAGAGCCAAAATGGGGCTCCTGATTCATTACAGTCAGAGCAAAGGAAGGTAATTAATTGTCAGCTGCTAACACAGGTGCTGGAAATACTCACAGCAAATCATATCCACGAGCTGCCTTGGAAAACTGCTGAGCTTGTCCTTCGTATCCCATTTCCCTGTGAGGAAATTCCTGTTGTGCTGCATCGCTGCAGGAACACCACTCCTGTTGCAATATATCACAGGCAATAAGAGACACAGAAAAAAAGGAACAGGAGTGATCTATCACAATTTGACACAGCCACATGGAAATGTGAGGAATTGTATTGATTTGTCCTCAGGAGCGTGGCTAATTTGTAAGGAGCTCTTACTTCTCATGCCTTAACATTCATTGCACATTTCAATAGCAAGTAATTACAACCATTATATTTGGGATTATGTAATGACAAAACATTTATGAGGGGGGAAAAAAATCAAAAGTTCAAGAAAGCATGAAATCACATTAATTCAGATGAACTGTTGTAATTATGCAAGGTGATAAATTGGAGTTTCTCTAATTGTCTGTAACAATTTCATATATTAAAACACCCAAGTTTCCTTGGAGAAGTTCCATGCTCCTTCTTAGGATGGACTGGTTTGGAATGGATGGGTTTGGATGGATTGTCCCTGAGCAGGTTCAGGAATTTCAAACACATGACTGGGAGGTTGAAATGAACGAGTTATTTGTGATTCGGTTTTTGTTCCTATCAGACATATTTAAGAAGCAGTTCCCCAATCCCAGCAAAACTGACCTTGTGTTCACTGTATTGTGTAGTTAAATCTGCCACTCTGACACCTGTAAGGCAGTTTTATATTTAAAAAATACCCAGATGTGTGGGTAACAGTGGTGGTGGGGAAATTAGAATAAATATATTAGTGAGCAGTCAGCAATTGGATGTTGCTTGGAGCAAGCTGGTCTAGTGCAAGGTGTCCCTGCCCATGGCAGGGGGTGGAACAGGATGGGCTTTAAGGCCCCTTCCAACCCAAACCACTCTGGGATTTATGATTATCTCTATTTTTATGAACTTTAAAACATTAAGGAAAAAGTAATGCATGGCTGAACCTATTAATTAACCTATTAATTAACACAAGTGCTTCAGCAGGAAAGATTTCTGTCCATCACTTCCATTCTGTGTCTGTCTCCAGAGGCCATTTTTTCAGGCTAACACCTCACCCCCCCTGGGTTTGCTTCTCTCACTGGCAGTTTGTGCTCAGCAAAGTGACACTGATGGTCACCTTCATCCAGCACTGATATTCTTCTCAACCTCTGGTTTGATTCTGCTTAAAATATGCCTGGAAGGCTTTCAGGCCATAAATCAGGATAAAGGCAGGTTGGGCAGGCCTTGGAACAACCTGGGATGGTGGAAGGTGCCCCTGCCCATGGCAGGGGTGGAATGGGATGAGCCTTGAGGTCCTTCCAACCCAAACCATTCCATAATTCCATCATAACATCCTCGACCCCAGTGGGTAAAGTTGGGTCACACCAGCTGAAGGAAGCTCTGGCCCTTTCCTTCTCCCCATTCCTCCCTTCATTCCCAGTGAGGAGCTGACAGCCTCCTCCACCTCCAGAATTCCCGCTCCCATCGGAGAAAGCCGTGCCATTCTCCAGCTCCATCCCACAAAATGCCATATGTTTGGGGTGTTTT
Organism: Aleadryas rufinucha; assembly: GCA_013397815.1. Classification (NCBI taxonomy): domain Eukaryota; kingdom Metazoa; phylum Chordata; class Aves; order Passeriformes; genus Aleadryas; species Aleadryas rufinucha. Next base: position 488,994 of record VZTH01002189.1, read on the forward strand.
GAGCACAGCCCCTCCTCGCTTAGCTCTGCAACGTTCCCAGCCGGAGACGAGGCCGTGCCACACACAGCTGAGTCCATACATTCCCACTCTTCCTGGGAAGCATCACTTGTGCATCTGAGCGTTTCGCTTGGCCCCCACGACCTCATTATCACATCCAACTGATTAACTGTGCTCTACCAAGAGCAGTCTGCCAACACGCACAGATCACAGGGAAAAAAAAAAGTGGTTTTTTGTTAAAAAAATCGCGGCTGAGAGAGCAATGGAGTGTGAGGGAACTCGTTGTTCTTCAAGTGAGATAAATACAGACAAAGAATGAAAGGAATTATGTAGGAACGAGGTGATAATTTATTTATAGATCTCTGCAGAAACACTGAAGTTAGCAAATATACCATCTGTTAAATAGTCATCTTATTCCTAAGTGCATATTAGCAATCTAAGTGTGTGCCAAACACCTGATCTTAGCCTTCTTATTTGATACTCCTTTTGACAAGCAACATTCTGCTTTATTAGGTTATGTCATGTTATGTTATAGAGCTGTGCTAGGGAACAGGAGCTGGGAGAACACCGTGGTTGTGCTCTCTTGGTGCAAATGCACACCCAGGGCGAGGAGAAGGGGTTTGACAGCAGCCAGAATTTCAGAATAACAAGAGCAAAGCAGAATATCTGTGTTTATAGCCACAGGTAATTTATTTTTTTTATATATGCACTTAACACATTTCAAATTGCAATAAATCATTGAAAATGCCACCCCATGGGTGGGAAAATGGATGGAGAAATCTTTGTGGCAAAGACAAACATTATTTCTGAGGGTCCACCTCTTCCCTCTCTCACCCATCTGGACTGCAAAGCAGAAATAGATTATTTTATAGCTCATTATTGAACCCATTTGAATGAGGTATCACAATATTCCATGGGAGATGCTGCCTGCCTGGAGGAAGAGTCCAGTAAAGATGAAAACAGAAGCAACACTGACTCCACTAATGAATTCTCTTTATCTATTTTGCCTTGGTTTGCTTTTTCAGAGGTTTGGGGTTTTTTTGTTCTTCAATGATTCTTTATTACAGAGAGAGGCACTGAATAAATTCACTTTGTACAATTATCTATCAAAATCAATCAGAGCAAAAAATCATTTCTGGCTTGGCCTGTGAAATTCTGGGGAGGTGAGGGTTTCTAAAGGATGCAGTGTGATGAAGACCATGGAGTTAAGCAGTGGAATGGATTTGCTAAAGAAAATGTCTTTTCCTAAAGGTCTTTAAAAATTGGGTTAAATAAGGACATTGCATATTTGTCCCTGCCATGGGTGAGATGAAGAGATTAAATGATGATTTATGTGCCTCCACAGCTGCTTTTTTATACCTATGATTAATAAGCATAAAGGGATGGAAATCTTCTCTCCTGCACTGGAAAATCCACGTTGCTTTTTGTAACAAAACTACAAACGTGCCATGAAAGAGCCCAAACTCCTGCCTATGGTTTTGATCCTCAAGGCTGAAAAGTGGAGATTGAAAAGGCACAGCCAACGTTTTTTTCCTGCATGGATTCAACTGAAAGGGAGTGGGTTGAGATGGGATATTAGGAAGAAATTCCTCCCTGTGAGGGTGGGGAGGCCCTGGAATGGAATCCCCAGAGCAGCTGTGGCTGCCCCTGGATCCCTGGCAGTGTCCAAGGCCAGGCTGGACGGGGCTTGGGGCAGCCTGGGACAGTGGAAGGTGTCTCAGGGGTGGAGCTGGATGAGCTTCAAAGTCCCTCCCAACCCAAACCATTCCATGATTCCATTATATGATCAAAAATGGTCCCTGCTCCCTATAAAACAATGGATCCCTAAGAGATCTCATCCTCCTGCTTTTAATTATTCAAGTCAGGGACACTTGTCATGGTTTTCATGGAGAGACACAGACAGGTGACACAGCACCTAAAATGAGAGTAAAAATGATAACATGACATATTGTGTCATTAAACTAAAAATTGCTACTAGCAGCTCATTACTTTCCAAAATCTATTCCCATTTCAGAGCAAGGTATTACACAGTTAATTCTCAATTGTCAGGAAAACCTTTTCCTCCTGCTGCTCTGCGCTTCCTTTATTTTTTTCCCCCCCTCCTTTCTCGGGTGTCTCATAACAAGTGAAATTTTGTTCTCAGCAGAAAAAAATAGGGCTGATTTACCACAGTGAAAATATTGGGAAGCATTACTTAGACTGCACAGATTTTCCACACTGCCCAAGAATTTTTTGGGTTTTTTTTTTTAACTCTATTTTTAAAAAGAAATTACATTTTTTTTTTCGTATTAGCAGCTGAGGGAAAGAGATAGCAAAGGGAACTGTGACCATTTTTGTTGTTAGTGCCTGAACCCTAAAAAAATTTGAATTTTTGCACTTTTCTGGGGTTTTTTTGTTTTTTTTTTTTAATTTAATATAATAAATAAGAGAATTTGAAGGTCTTTTTTCCCCTTCTCCCAGAGCCCAAAGCTTCAGACCAGGCACCCCAAGCAAATCTTGATGGCTGTTCAAGGGACCACTTTTCCACACAAATACTTCGTGCTGGCCTTTTTCTTCTCAGAGAACAATTCCCAGGAAAGAAAGAAAATGTGGTAAATTTTCTCAGATGGAATTTTCAAAATGACTGAATAAATCCACAATTTCAGAGGCTGGACTAAGCCTAAGTATGAAACCAAACTCTAATTAAACATATTACACCCATCTACTATTTTCTCTTTTGTTTAGAATTACAGGATGGAATGCAACTAAATAAATAAATTTTTTTCTATTTTTCTTGGCCTTTCTTGTGTTTTTTTTTTCCCCTTGGACTACCCATAATCCAAGCAGAGCTGTAGCCAGCAGGCAATTAAAAGAACATCAGAGTTTAAAACCGTTTCCCAGTGTATTGACAGGCCCCATCTATTGTGCCATGACAGCATGAGGAGGTGCTACAGGTGCTTAATTCAATCCAGCCCCCTCTGAGCAGACAATGTCTTCATAGGAGACCAATATCCAGGAGATGAAGAGGAGGAAAAGAAAAATTAACTGTGTAAAGTTCAGCTAAGGGGGAGAAAATTGATATATTGACATAAATAGCTGAGGCTGTACAGGTAGTAATCGTTATTGCTCTGACCAGCGAGGGCTGTTTCTCTCTATTGAACTCTGGCTCAGGCTGGTGTTCAGCTGATGAAAAATGGAACAATTGTTTGAAACAAGAATCTGCAGCAAGGTAAATAAAACGAGCTTAGAGCAGGCACTTTGCAGCTCTGTGGTATGAAGAGGTTTAAGGGGAAGCTGATATTTATTGTATTAAAGCATATTTTGAATGCGTTTCGAGCAATCATTTGCCAAATGGTTCTGGCAAAATGGGAAGGCTTCTCATTAGGATGAGAACTGGATCAAAAAGTAAATAATCGATATGTTTTTTAAAACACAACTTTTGTGTCATGTTTTGTAATTGAATTAAAGCAAATTGGGCTGACAATTCTTCAACACCTCAGTGAAACGTGAGGAAGCAGCAGATTGAATGTGGTGTTAGATGTGGTGAAAAATAGACATCAGGAGCCATAAAAATCCCCTGTGGGAGATGGGCATGGGCATGTTCATATAGGAGATCTCCCACTGAAAGTCCCCTTTTTCTCCCCTTTAAAACCAGTGCTAAAGCTCAAGGCAATCAAAACATATCCAGGTACTGCAGCCAGTTTGGGACAGAGCAGAATCTTTAAGAAAACAACACATTTTTGTCATCATTTAAACCTACCCTCTGTGGGAGTCCTGCTGATCTTTAATTATCACTTGTATATATAGAACACAGCTGTTCTTTGTTTCTAAAGGAAAGGAAACACTACAAAATGCATTTTTTTCCAGCTCATATAGACTAAGTCTTGCAAGTTCCAAAAAATGATGCTGGAAAAAGTCACGGAATAATAGACTGGCTTTGCAAATGGAAGTTGTAAACACAAATTCCCAGAGCTGCAGTAGAGCTGCTGTAGGAATAAATATTTTGTGAATGCCAAAGGACCCAGTTATGGTTGGACTGGATGATCTGGGACATCTTTTCCAACCTTAATGATCCTGTAATTCCATGATATCAGGTCGGACGAGCTATTTTTCCACACGATTTCTCAATGAAATTCTATTCTGCTGTCCAATATGTGACTGTTCTTGAGTGAATAAATTGGATGGATTGGAATGCAGTAAGGAATAAACCTGATGGATAATAACAAGGCCTTGTTTTCTCCTTCTCCCTCAAGACCTGGAAAACTTCGAGACGAGACCAAGAAGCCCGGTGTCAGTGAGAGAGGGACAAGGAGTGGTCCTGCTCTGTGGAACTCCTGCCCACCATGGAGGTACGGTGAGGGACAGCCCAAGCAGCCCCTGCTCTGCCTCAGGAGAAGCAGAATTCCCTATGGGATTACCACTGGAATTCGCTTGTGCATCAATTACTGGGTTCACAACAAATTTGGATTTTGTTTCTTTAAAAGACACTGGATTCAGACGTTTTAGGGCACTTTTTTATTATTTTGTGAGGGTATAGAACCTGTCATTTCTTGGGTGGGACACAGCAAGGACAGCATGAAGGACTCCAAGACTCTCTGCTGCCATTCCTGGTTATCCCTGGGCCTTGGTCCTTATGGAATGGCAAAAGAGCAGCCCTCAGCAATTCTTCCTACACCAAAACTACTCCAGGTCTCCATGGAATGTCTCTTCCCCCTTTAGTGCCTGCTGCTGCAATGCTCTCATTTCAATCCTGCACCAGTCACATTGGATTTGTCATGAAGGCTTGGCTTCTGCTCTTGAATCCCTGATTTAATTCCTTTCTGATAATCATAGAATAATTTAGATTGGAAGAGGCTTCTGGAGAGGTGAACTGCCTGATTAAAGGGGGGCTGCCCAGATCAGGGCTCTGAGTAATTGCCAGTGCTTCAGATGGGGAACGAAAAGGAGTTTTCTGATGAATTGTTTGGGGGTGCTCACCATAAGACCTTGGAGATCTTCCTTTCTGGGTGGCGTAAATCCAGGCAAAAGTGTTACCCTAGTAAAGCAAATAGCAATTGATAAAGGGGAAATATCAATGACATAGTTACCAAATTGTCTTGTTCTGGACTTAAAGAATCAGCAGTTCTTGGATGACTCATGTCCTGCTGCTGGCAGCAGTGACCCCACATCCACAGGAGCTGCAGTTTTCCATGGCCTGCTCCCAGCAATCCTCAATTCTTCTTAAAGAAATAGAGTTATAAGACAAACTCCCAGGAGAAGGTAAATAGTGGTCTAGAAAGAGGATACAGGATTTCAGAGAGGGAGAAAAACCCATCAATCAATAGAAACCCCTCCAGTCCTACAGAGAGGAAGTGGCAGTTCACTGGGTGTTTACAGCCATATGAAAGGAGGATATAATCAAGGAGACAAAGTGAAACCTGGTCCTTAAGGGTAAAAAGGCTTCAAAGAGTTCCTCAAATGTATCAGTGGGACAGGCAGAAAGACAACACATCCATCCTAGAGCCAGTGAACTATCCATTTTCCTCCTGCTGCAGGGTAAAATTATGATTTGACAAATAGGAAGGAGGAGAAGAAAACATTCAGAACAAATAAATGGTTACCAGGTGAGCTCCCCCCGATTAATTGAACTGACAAAATGAGATCCACGAGCAAAGCCCTTACCAGAGTGCTCCTGCAGCTGGGGCTGGGAGCTGCTGACCAACAGGCCTGGAAAATCCATTCCCTGAAATAATAAAGTCTCTAGAGAGCAGAGCCTGAGTCCTTTTGTCATCCCTAAATGCTGTGTTTAGGATCCAAAATTATCTGCTGTGGGGATGAAGTACATGGTGTGAGCCATGGTAAGTCAGAGACCTGTTCAGGATGCTTGGGAAGTTGTTCTTGCTGAAAAGGATTTATATTTAGGGGTGGTTTTTTTTAAATTGAAACCCTTGCCTCCACTTCACAATACCTACAGGAGGAAGGATTACTAACTGTGCTTCTAGCTCACATTACAAGCGTTCTGTGCAGCACTTTAAATGTGCCAGGAATTAGAGAGATGTCAAGGAATTTGGAAGATAAGCCCTACCAGCAGGGAAAGAGTTGCCTTTCCTGTGATGCAATGACTTGAAGGAAGACAGGAACCCTCTGTACAGCAGTTATTTGAAGCAGCTGCTATTAATATAGGAAATTTGAAATAGGAAGCACTGGGTAAAACCTCCTGCCAACATCTAAAAGTCAGTATAACAATAGAAGAAGAGGAATAGAAATAATAGAATGGAAAACAAGGAGGGTTCATTAATTCAGTTCCTCCCATATAACATCCAGAAGATGGAACGAGAGCTCCACAAGTGTTTCTGCCACCTGTGGTCTCTAAGGAAGTGTCTCACTTCTTTCTACCCCTCACATTGCCAAGTTTATCTGGTCCTGCACCACAGAGCTGGAGTTAAACCTCCTGCCCACAGGAAAACTCCGTAGAGCTTATCAGGACACTCAGCTGCTTATCAGACACCACAAGTGTTGATCCATGGTCAAAAATATTTAAAATATTTAAAGCTTAATTGGAATTAAACTTGATTTTCCAATGCATTTGACAAGGAAAGATGTGCTACTTCTTTTTTGTATGCTGGTTTCTTAACTGAGAGCACTGCTAACCTATTTTTGCACAAGAGAAATGAGTGATTCATTTAAACAGAGGACAAAAATATATTAGTCAGCTATAAAACAAAAACAAACAAACAAACCCCAGCAAGCAAACAAACAAATGTACAAAAAGGCTGCTCCAGCAGCTTTAAACTACCTCAGAGGACAAAAAGAGAATTCCATATTACCATGAACTAATATTAGGACTTTCAGGATAGATCAAACACAAGCATGAAAGAAAAAAAGACCCACTGAAGTTTGTATCTTAGATCAATTAAGACATTAAAAATTACAGTTAATAAACACAGAATCACAGACTGTAATTAACTTTTAAAGCAAGAGCAGGGCTGCCCTGGGTTACTGACCCACCCCACATCCCCTATTCCCTCGGCCAGCCCCTCCTCACCAATTTATGCCCGGGTGTCTGTGTTGTTATTTATGAGGCTCATTACCACACCTTACACAGTTCAGCTGTGCCCTCCCTCTGCCTGTCAGAGACACTCAGCAGGGCAGGGGGACCAGGCGAGCTGGGCTTTTTTTCCTGAACCAGCTTCCCTTCTCTGCTTTCAGTTCTTAGGTCGGCCCTTTTTTCCCTGTGCAATCAACATAAGTAATATTTTACTAGTGGATAAAAGCAGTTTATAGAGAGCTCTGAGGTAGAGAAAGGAGGGAGGAAGCTGGAAGCAGCTTTAATTTCTGTAGCTACACACGAGCTTGACCTGCCCGTGCTTGAGAAGCTGCTGCCTAAATGGTAATACTTGACACAAGAGTGTGGGGTGGACTGTTGTTCATTTATTTTCTTAGAAGCAAAGCCTGATCTAAAGCCTGTTTCCTTCGAGCTGGCTCCCCGCAGAGCTTTAAGGAAGTTGCTAATCTTGTTAGGAGCAGCAGGATCACTCTGAATTTGCATTTATTTGTGTGGAAGAGCTGCCAGGGCCGGGAGTGGGACAGAGGCTCTGGGCTTTCCTCTGTGCTGACATTGCTGTAGGGAGGCTAAACAAAGCCCAAAACACTCCTAAGGAAGTCAGAGCCCTAGGGGGGTAAAAATTCCTAATCCTCAGCCTGCAGAAGGCTGGGGAAGGAGGTGAAACTGGGATTTGGAGAGGCTGGGATGGGATGGGATGAGCAGCGCTGTGAAAGGGCCTTTGATTTCTGCATTTTATATTAAACACTGCACTTGATAAAGTGCATAATCTGAAAGGGAGGGTTTGAAGTGTCTCTCCCTTTATAAAACTCAGTGCCTGAGTCGTGGGCTGAGAGTCCCTTTCTCTCTGCTCCTGTGAATCTTTAATCCAGCTTTCCCACAGCTCCGGAGGGAGGGAGAGTCCCCTCCCTGAGCCCAGCCTGGAGCTGCTCTGCTGCAGATCCAGCAGGATTGATTGGGATTTGCTCGGGCTGAGGGAAGCACTGAAATGTTCAGTTCCCTGGATCAGTATATCAGGAATGATTATCAGCTGCTCCTGTTTCCCAGCCCAGCTCTGAAGGAAAACTCTTAGGGGTGGGAGGTGCTCTCCAGCCTGGCCGAGCTCAGGACTGCACACCTGGAAGGTGAGGTGGATCAGCAGCTTTTGGGGTCTCTGTGGTGAGGAGGGACACCGACACCACAACCACTCCCCTTGGATTAAAAAGCCCCAAGCAAACACACCCTCATATTGCAGCACTATAAAATAGCTCCTGCTCTGCCATAAAAGTGGGAGCAAAGGGCTTTTGCTGTTTTCTTTTGCCCAGTCAGTGGATCTGCTCATCTGGTTCATTCCAAGTGACCCAAAATGGAAGATTTTATAACACAGTGCTGGATTTTCTACTCTATTACCTGTTACTGTAGTAACTTTCCAAGAAAAGACACTGAGTAAGGGAGTAGGTTGCTGGTATTATGCCTTAAAAGCACAAGAAAAAGTTCAATCTCCGAAGTTTGGCTCCTTTCTCTTGAGATTTCATCTAACTCCCACTGAAGTCAATTAAAATTAGGGTTCCTACAGAGTTTAGTGGAGCTGAATTAGGCTCTAGGCAAGGATGGCCTGCGGATGGGTGATGATGAACCTGCAGTTAGGAGAGGGGGAGTGTTTCTATCCCTTATACTGGGGGAAAAGGGATTTAAATATGACTAAGAGGGGCCTGTGCTTGTTCCCAGTTAATGGGAAAATTCATCAATAGTCCCTGAAGCGATGGCAGGGAGCAGAGAGGGAGAGAGGCACAGAAACTCCAGAAAATGAAGTCAGCTGGAACCCCCTGAGAACTGAAATCAGGACAGAGAAGGTCTGGTTCTCTTTTAGTGATTAATTAATTCACAGACTGACCTCCTGAAGAATGCCTGTGTAGCATAAAGTTGGCTTTAATAGAGTTTTGTTGTATTTTATTCCATCCTGCACAGAAGATTTAGCTGCATCACCTGCTCCCACGGCTGGAGTTTGGGTTTTGGTTCCATGCCATAAAATGTTTTAAAAATCCTTCCTGGGAATCCTTTTGAAGTCTTGGCAGGTACAGGGATGCCCTTAGAGGGGGTCAGGGCTTCCTTCAGCTCTGTTAATTTCCACCACCACAGCTTTGGCAGGGAAACTTCCAAACTGCTTTTCCCTATTAGTCATTTTTAAAACTGCTTCCAGGTTCTCTTGGATGCACTATTTTGGCATGGAAATCTGGGCATCCAAATGTCAGGTTCAACCACTCAGAGTGGTTTTATTGCCCAGAGGTGCCTCAGTGCAGGTCTGGGTGAGGAGGAAGGCAAGAATTCCAGCTGGCAGGAAAAGCACATCGGGGTACCAGCCCTCAGTGTTTTGGGAAATCTGGGGACAAGGCAGATCCCAGGTATCTCTTCCACAGACGTGTTGACAACATTTAATTGAACATAGATTAAAGTATTTACCTTGCAAATCGACAGTATTTTCTGTAGAGCTCCCATCTTGCAGCTTAGAGACCTTCAAAAAATGAGTTGAAATCAGAATTTTGCACACTTCGGTCTGCTGGCCCAGACAGCCTGCATCAGCAAAACCTGTGCCTGAGACAGGAAAATGGTCTGTGGAGCTCTGCAAGACAGATCACGTCATGCCTACGTCCCTCATTTCTGATCCTTCCCGTAGGAAAACCCCTCCATCTCCAGATTTCCCCCTGTAAATAGATGCTTTAAGGTACCTCAAATTCCATGGGCAGGTAGGTGTGCCAACATGGGGCTTTAATCTTGTGAGTGAGCACAGGTAGCTGCACACACCTCGGGTCACACTGGGAATTAATTGCTGCATCTCCCAGGTTTACTGCAGACCTCGGAAAAGTTTCGCATTATCTGCAGTAAAACGGAGCCTGTTGCAGGATTTAGCCAAGTATAGAAAGTGTCATTGATTGCTCCCTGGAGATGCATCATTTCTAATGAGAGTCCTAAAATGCTGCAAGCTGATAACATAAAACTCCACAGAACTACTGGAGTTTGCAGACTTATTACCATACTGCTCCCATGCTGGAGCTGAGGGGGGAAAGCGACGTAAATAATCTTTTTGGAATGGGGTTGTTGATGGGGGAAATGTGTAAAAATGAAGCTGTTGGCAGAACACTGTTAGCTTATGAATTATGCATTTAATTAAGGGGAGCTAAACTGGTAGATTTGGGAAGTTCTGATTTACTGTGGCTTGTAAAAGACAGGATGAGTCCTGCTCCTGCTGTTGAGTGCAGAGCGGGGCTGGCAGGACGCCCTGGGTGACCCCACACTGGGGGATCAGCTCTGAACCTGCTCCTAGCGCCCAAGGCTTGGCCCAAAAGCAGGGAATGGTAAACTCATAAGGACATCTGCTTTTCCAGGGTGAGCTGGTCAAATAAATCAGTTTTAAGTTGCCTGGTCTTATAGATCTACATTATTAAGGTTTGCATTATGGAGCACCATGTGGGAAAAGGGGGCAGAAAAGGGGCAGGAAGTGAGAATAGGGCAAGAAGCATGGAAGATAAAGGGATGTTCATTATCAAATGTGCAATAGGATCAAGTACTAAGTAAACTCCAAAATACGTGTGTGCAGCTCAGCTCCTCCCTCCATGAAAATCCAGTGATCAAGCTCCATGTCACCACTTTAACTTTTCCATATTGAGAGTGAAGAAAGGAGCTGTAGCACTGAGCAGCAATTTGCCCTCTGGATTTTCAGAGGGAAAGTGCCACAAACAGAAATTATTTACTAAAGCAGCTTTCCCACGCCATTGCAGCGCTGCCACTCCTGCTTAGGAGCAGGCTAAGCGGGAAAAGGAGAAGTAGCAGGGGACAGAAACTGCTGCGACCTCCTGAAGTGGCTTGAAACGAGCTGGAAACTCGAGCAACGCTTACCTGGCCTGCGCTAATTTGTGCGTCCCCGGTGGTTTTCGCGGCAGCGGGGAGCGGGCTCCGCTGGCAGGGATGCGTGACGTGCGCCTCGTGTTTTCCAGGCTTGTCCTACACGTGGATCTTCAACAACAGCACCTTGTATCTCGGGGAGGACAGCCGGCGCTTCGTTTCCCAGGCAACGGGAAACCTGTACCTGGCCAAGGTGGAGCCGTGGGACGTTGGGAATTACACGTGTGCCGTGAGCAGCGCCGAGGCACGGCGCCGCGTGTGGGGGCCCCCCACCGCCCTCACCCTGCGGGGCGATGGTGAGTCGCCACAGGGGCTTGGCTGCTTCACAGCATCCAGCTGCTCCTTCTCCAGCTGTTGGGAATTCGCCCCCGAGGAGGTAAAACAGCCCCAGTGAAGGCTGTGCAGCAGGGCACAACCCCACAGCGAGGTTTGAGCTGGCAGGGCAGGGGTGAGGAGGTGAACACGCAAAGAACGTTCTCAATGTCACCGAACAACAGGAGAACGTCACGTGGCACGTTAATATTTCCCACCTCGTGCCCGTGTTGAGGTTTAAATCCAACAAATCTTTCTAAATTTATCATCTAAGTATAGCTCAAATAGCAAATCCAGAGAGCTGCCTCAAATCGAGCCGCCGAGGTGAGGAACTCCCCTGCATGTGTACAAATGCCTTCCTGGCAACACTTGTAATTAAATGTTCACAGGCAGAAATACAGACCTGGAAATCTGTACACAAAGTTTGTTTTGTGAGTTTGCCCACCTAAATTTCAATATACTCGTGCTGTTTGCAAAGAAGTGGTGACAATCAGTGACAAAAGTCTGTGCAGAGTTGGATCTGGAGGACAAACAAAACTCAGCTGTGCATTATGGAATAATGCTTTTGCTGCGAGGCTCTGCTGTTCAATAACATCAGCAGATCTCACACAGCAAAGCTGCACTTCCTCAGCTCCCACATTAATAATTTGGCACGAACTGAGATTGCAAATGTTCAAGATCTTTTCTGATTCTTTTATTTCTTTTCATCACTCTATTCCTTTTCTCAGACTCCTTCTATCAGTCTCTCTGTCTTCTCCCATTCACTCTGGTGGCCTCTGGATTGGCTCCAACGCTGGCAGCCTCTAAGGCAACAGTGGAAGTTGTATGTGCAATATTATCCAGATGCCTGTTAAATATAAAACAAGAATTGGTTCATTTTCTGTGTGGGATCTGGGCAAAGACACTGCAGGAAAATGCCTGATTTATGTTCATCCCTACTGTTGGAATGAGTTTCACTGCGAGACACATAAAAGACATTTAAGAAGTTCAGCTAAAAGTTTTCTTTCCTAAATCCATCCCAAATCTTCTGCAAAATTAAATGCCCTAAATGAATACTGGATTATCTGTGATTTATCAGATGTTCAGCCAGATTTTCAAATGTGATAATTCCATCTAATTACATCGGCCTTCCTCAAGTCTGCGGCTCACATTTGGATGTTTTATAGAACTTTTAAGTGTTTTGCAAGTAGTTTGGACATGAAATTTTCTCATTTTCTTGCACACAGGATCAGCTCAGTGTCCTGAGACTGACTAGTGGCAAAAGCATTGCTTGATAAGAGATGTGAACCCAAAATTATCTCTAAAACCTTGATGCAGAGCAGACTCGTAATGTAAAACTTGGATAAAGTCACGCTCCTCATCTCCTAAATGCAGGGACTTTAGAGATTTCACAGAATTTCCAGCACAGGCTTGAACTCCACCCAGGAGGTCAAACCTGCTCCATCATGTGCTGCTTGCCATGGGTAGAACAGAAGGCTCTGGAGTGATTCATGCCACCCTTGCTTTTACCCTGAGATTGTGTTGCACGAGGCAGGCCTGGGGCTCAGCTGGAGCGAGCTGTTTCGATGTTCCTCAGGTGTGATGGGGGAGTACGAGCCAAAGATTGAGGTGCGTTTCCCAGAGACAACCTACGCAGAGAGGGGCTCCTCCGTCAGACTGGAGTGCTTTGCCCTCGGAAAGTAAGAGTTTTGGTTTCATTAAATGTGGGGTTTAACACTGCTGCCTTCGCGTTTGCACGTCGGAATTATTCTGGTCAGAATGGGATTTGTGAATCTCATGGGTTTTTAACCTTGCTTTGATTGTTTCTGTGCCGTGTGTTCCCAAGGAAATGAGACAGAATGCTGTGCTGTAACTGAGGCTCACTTGGGTGCAGCTTGAAGCAGGGGGAGGGAATGTGGGAAGAGGAGGGAAAACTGGAACAAAGATTTTCTTTCTTGAGAGTAGTTTTAACTCTGAGATGAGACCTGAGTCCAGGTGACAGCACTCAGTGTAACTGCACAGTCACACCTGATAGACAGCAAAATAGGAATGGCTTTTTTGCCTGTGTGACATCACAGAATTACATGGTGAATGGCTTGGGTTGGGAGAACCCCTAAGGATCATCCAGTTCTACCCCGTGCCTTCAGCAGGGACACCTTCCACTGTCCCAGGCTGCTCCAAGCCCTGTCCAGCCTGGCCTTGGGCACTTCCAGGGATCCAGGGGCAGCCACAGCTGCTCTGGGCACCTTGTGCCAGGGTCTCACCATCCTCACAGGGAAGAATTTGTTCCTAATATCCCATCTAAACTTATTCTTTTTCAGTTTGAAGCCATTTTCCCTTGTCCTGTCACTCCAGGCCCTTGTCAATAGTCTCTCTCCATATTTCTTGTAGCTCATTCAGGAGCTGAGAGGTTCAGCCCAGAGCTGCTCTTCTCCAGGCTGAACAATTCCAGCTCTCCCAGCCTTTCCTCCCAGCAGAGCTGCTCCATCCCTCTGATCATCCTGGAGCCTCCTCTGGGCTCTCTCCTTGCTAAGACTCAAATGTGGGGAATCAGGTTGTGTTTGAAGAGCAAGGGGGATGGATCTCCTGACTCTCCTGTCTCCAAAGCAATGCTGAAGAGCCCTGAGAACACCCAGCAGCAGCAGTTCCTTCCAAAAATCCATTTTCCTGCATTTTTCCAGGTTTTCTTGCACTGCTGTGCCCGTTCCCAGCCGCAGTGGTGGCTCAAGCAGCTGCTGTGCATTCGGGGAGCAGCTGGGGGACTGAATCACTGTAACCAGCCTACAAACCCCAGGCTTTCCAATGAGCATCGTTTTCCCTGGAAAAGCCCAAATAACCCTTAGATTGTTGACCTCTATTTAGTTTAAGTTCACTTTGACAATCCATTTTAAGGCTGTAAGCTTTTGAAGTGTTTAGAGCTTTCCCAGAGGTTAAAAGTCTGACTCGCAGACAGCACAAATTAATCAAATGTTCCTCTGGAACCTACGCTGGGAAGTAGAAAAATAAAGCAAATAAAAAGTTAATAAGATTGAAATGGCCTTGCCTTTCAGATGAGATTTCTATACAAACTAATACCAGAGCTAATTTTTATTAAAGGTATATGCACTTTTTTGGCCCAAAAGCAGTACCAGACTTTAGCACTCCTGCTAAAGCTGCTTTTCTTTCCCAAATACTGTCAAGCTACTTCTCTTTCAATACCTCCTTAATTGTGTGTTAGTCTGTGCAGGCTTTACATTTCAAGTTGTCATTTATTTCCATCTGTTGCATGGCAAGCACTGAACAATGACAGAGAAAAAACAGTAAATGAGCTGTACAAAGCAGTGACATCTTAGGGAAGGGGTAAAGATGGGTCGTGTTCATGTGATTTGGCCATTTTAAGAACATCTTAAGGAGAAAAAAGGGGACTGAAAGGACATGTGGATAATGAGATCCCTCAGGGAGACCCTTTCTATGCAGTGCTGAGGGATGGCTGAGAGGGTTAATGCAGCTTTAATGTAGATTTTCTTCCTCATGTGCAGGACTGCAGCTGAAAGCAGTGCTGCCATACTCCCCTGGAGTTATCCTGCCTAAATACCAGGGATCCACAGGCCAAAATCCATTTTCCACACACTCTCTGGAATCACACTGCTCAGTGCACCACGTGTTGGAGGTGCTGTTTGGGGCCAGAGGCTTTTTGGTGGTGATACTGGAGAATTTCTCAGAATTTCTCCTCTCAAATTTTATTTTATAAGTTCAGTGTCTCATACAGAACCGCACAGATTTCAGTCTGGTGTTTTTTCTCTCCAAACAGAGCCTTAAAACACCTTTTCACCAACATGTCCATCAGTGGAAAAGCTTTATTTCAGAGCTGGCATTTAGATGTGAATAAAGCAAGCAAAACAGATTGCAGGTGAAACACTCTTAACTTATTAGATAAGGCCAGATTTCTGAAGGTATGCAGGTGATTAGTGGCATTGTGAAAAGCTGGAAGTTTCCTGCCTCCAACTGTTTGCAATTGCAGGCAGAACCATCTAAACGCAGCAGCGTGGCCGCCTGCACCTCCCGATTCCCGAATTCCACTGAAACCCTGGCCCCTGCTATTGTCTGTTTATGTTAAAATCAATTCAGCCCAGCATTTGTTGAGCTGTACCTCTGATCTGCCACAAGCACTGGTGGTTATTATCTCGCTTGGGTTTCAGAACTGCTTCCCCATTATCCATAATTTTCTATATTCACACGGTTAGGCCGCTGGCTCAGACAATGCCGCGGCTGCTGCTGCCTGGGCGCGGTGAATAACAGAAATCTTTCACACCGAAGGCAGATCATAGGCAACCCGCTGGGGTTTTGGTCTGCAAAAGTCTTAAATGAGAGTAGTTTTGTGGTATTTAGAGAAATAGCATCTCTTTTCTGTATGGAACAGCAAATCACACCAATTGGGCCTCGCTCAAAAGGCACTTCCGCAGTTCGAACGCGGCTACGAGAGGCCAGACTCATGGCTGAGTTTAAAACTCGGTTTAAAATGTCTCAAAGATACCTTTTTTTCACGTGGGGGAACTCAAAGTCACCCAAAATGTGCTCCTGTGGGACACCCTGGGGTAGGTAAATTCCATATAGCTCTGTTGCAAAGCTCTCTTTGCATTTCACATTAAAATATCACTAATGATTTTTACAAATCATCTACTAGCCCCAGAAAACCTTCTTGTTTTGAGGAAAGTAAGTAAAAGGGGGTCCAAGTGTCAGTATTTATCCTTGGAAAGAAAGTTTGGAGGGATGGATCCCAAATGGACAAAGGATTTCAGGCCAGTCCTT
This sequence comes from Aleadryas rufinucha, assembly GCA_013397815.1. NCBI lineage: Eukaryota > Metazoa > Chordata > Aves > Passeriformes > Aleadryas > Aleadryas rufinucha. The sequence goes on from VZTH01002189.1 coordinate 504,970, forward strand.
GACTTTGAACTTTATTTTGTAGAGCAGACACCACAAATAGAAGATTTTGAAAAGGAAATTAGTGCTTGCTGTGATGGAAATATCAGATAAAGTGCAGCTCTCTGATGAAACTAAACAAAAAACTGCACCTTATGCTTAATCCTTTAAAAGAGGGAAAACTGAAATATGAAATAGTGGCTCCACTATTTCAAATCCTGCAGCCTGTGGCAGTTTAATAGAAGAGATGAGACTTTGTGTTCTGCACCAATATTCATTATGATGACAGTGTTTAATATTATGCCAGTATTAAAAGTCCTGCTTTGGATCAAGCTCTATTAATCATGCCATATATCCAAATTATTGTTCCCTGTCTTTCAGGGGATTGAGCACCATGGAAAGAATTATGTTCAGTTGAGTTATACTGTGCTGCTTTCTGTAGATTTCTTTCAAAATAATTTTTTTTTTCTGTTGCACAAATAAGAATAGTCCCTGGAATGAAAATAAGCAAAGTAGTTTCCATGTCTGGTGCACATATTTATTAAACTGTCCGTGGTTTATATTTTTCTTCATTCCCTTCTCAAAGAAAGGGAAATAATCAGTTCAGAATCCCTGCAGATGGGCTGTTGCCAGCTGAGGTTGTAGAAAGCATATGTGAATAATATAAAACAAGATTTCTTTCACCCCAGAATATTCATTTTTCATGGGAAGATCCCACCTATTCCTCTCACTGTATTCATGGAAGGGTTTTTCTAGCAGCTCCTGGAATAAGTAGATAATCACACAGCTCCGAGGGGGTTCCAAATAACCATTTTTACTAAATTTACATAAAAATCCCACACTTCACCTCTGCTATACTCTCAAGTTGTTTGTGTAGGAGGCTTTAAAAGGCTCGATTACAGATTCTGAAATCAGATATGGGAATGACCTTTGGCAGCACAGGTGAAGTTGTCAGCTCCCACCCCTGGCCAAACCAAGGCCTGAGGATCTGTTCTTTCAGGGGTGAGCAGATCCCCTCTCACACGGCTCAGGCTGTGCCTCCAGGAGAGCGAGGCTCAACACCTTGCAGGAAACGGCTGTTTTCAGGTAATCCATCAGGAGGATCCAAAATTAAATGCTTTAATTACGGTGCTCCTCGGATCCTAATTCTTCCTGGTGTCAGCAGCGACGCGGCTTTCAAAGCTCAGCTCGGGCTCATTTGTCTAACGAACCACGGGCTTCATTACCCCAAATGCAGATTGAATTTCCCTTTGAAGGGCCCCCAGATGCACAGGACAAAAGATGAGGCACGGTCCCAATGCATCATCTTTGCTGAAAAGGGTGAAACCTCCCTCCTGGTGTGGGTTCTAATACTGCAGACAAATTAATTTCACGTTCGCTGTGACAAGAACTTGTCACCGAGCACAAAATATTTTCCATCTCCTTTTCTTTCCCAGTTAGTAACTTATGGTTTTGCGATTCTGCCGCCTGTATGGTGGAATATAAATTAAATTAGTGCTCCTGGATGCTCTGAAGGTTTCAAATAAACTGCAGATTTATGTACTAAGACACTCATATTTATGCAGTTTTGTTATTTACTCAGGAGAAAGCCAGACTTTGTCTGTGAAGTGTAATAAATTTGGGAAGTGCACTCCTTGTTTCTTTATGTATTCCAAAACTTTTCTGGCCTAAGCAGTTATGGTTTTAATCTGGTTATTGGGAGGGACTAAGTGACAGAAAGACCCATGAGGGGCAGGGCCACCCCCAACCTGCATGGGCAGGCACTGGTCTGTGCAGCAATGTCAGATCCTGATTTTCCAAGGAATATGAACATGCAAAATAATCCCACAAAAATTCACAAGGCTGGATTTATTGGACTAGGTTTTATATACATTTACCTACACCTAAAGGACAGTTCCACTCCTTGAAACATCAATTTCTAAATAGATGATCTGTTCCAAAACCCAATTTAATCAAACTGGTTTTATTTTTTTTTTAACCTTGAAAGGTTTCACATGGCCTGAGTAAGAGTTGCTGTTAAGAGATTTGGTTATAAAGATGTAAACTGGCAGCAGAAAAAGGTTAAACCAGCCTAAAACCCCTGTTTTCTGGAAAATACAGTAACTGAAGATGCTGGGAATTCTATAAATGAGGTATCAATAAAGAAATGCAGATACTCTGTGGGAAGGCCTATCCCATGGAATTGGCTGAGCTATGGATCCTCCCAGATTCTGCTCCTTTACCTCCAGTTCAGGTGGAGCTGCTGTCCTGACACAGGAATTCCTTCTGATAAAATCCAGGCTCCCTGGCAGGAAAACAAAGTGCTGTTAACTATTTATTGTCTTTAAACACAGCAAAGCTGATGAGTTCCACGGCTTCTCTCTCCTCCTGCTCAGCTGACACCAGGAGTGAGTTTCAAACACCCTCATGTTTGGCCAAAAATGAGCTCAGCTCGCCTTGAAACATCCCCAAGGATGTCATTATGAGTCTGTGGTGTGGAGAAGGAGAACAGGGGAGTGCCTTCAGCTCCAGCCTTGGCCAAGCTGACTTGACAAGTTGACAGAAGGGGCCTTTAACCACCGAGCGCTGCCTCTGGCCTTGGTGTCAGCACACAATTCCCTCGCTCGTGAACAGTCAGTGCCGAGAGAAAACAAATGGCTGAGACAATAAGAAATATGGAGATGAAGCTCTTTCAGGTGGCAGAACGCATCTAATGATTGTTTTCTTCTCCCATACGGCTGTTAGCTCCCTTTAATCTCTTTGTTGCATTAAAAAAATAATAAAATGAAATCCAGAAGAGATGCCTTTAAAGCAAGTAGTTCAATGCTCCCGGCATCCTGCAGGCTGCTGTTCCACACTTGCTGCTCACCCAGTGTTTAACATGCAGGAGGATTTGCAAAGGCAGCCGTGCTCTCCTGGGTGTGGATCAGTCCAGCAGCAGGCTGGGAAGCTCCCCTGGCTGTTTTCCTGCCTGGAGCACGGCGCTCGTGAGCCAGACTCGGGCTGCACTGGAGCTGTGCTCCTTTTAAACAGCTCAAAGTGTCTGGATTTCTAAAGAACTGGAACGAACTTGCTGTGGAGAAATCCTGCAGGAATGCTGTCATGCAGGATTGCTCTGTGGGAAGGAAGGCTCGAGGGAGGCCTCGTTGCTCTCTCCAAACACCCGAAGGGAGCTTGAGCCGGGTGGGGATGGTCCCTTCTCCCAGGCCACCAGCAGCAGGACAACGGCCTCAAGCTGCACCAGGAGTGGTTTGGGTTGGATTTTAGGAAAAATTGCTTCATTGAAAAAGGGGAGAAACATTGGGAAGGGCTGCCCAGGGAAGTGGTGGAGTCACCAACTCTGGAAGGCTTCAAACCACAAGCAGATGTGGCACCTCCCGATAGGGTTTAGTGAGCGTGGAGGTGCTGGTGGAAGGTTGGACTTGATGACCTTGGAGGTCCTTTCGAACCCCAATGATCCTGTGATTCTATGCCAAGATTTCTGGAGGAGACAGCACCTTTTAACAATTCACTCAGGGAAAAAAAACCCTTATAAATTTCCTAGGAAGGAATGGTATTAAACAACATCTGAAATAGCTTTTGTCTCTTGAAGGACAGTTAATAAAGGTGGTGGTGACAGCAGCTGACCTTTTTTTCCAGAAAGATCTGGAATTTTTACAACTGGAACAAAAATGGGGAAAAGTAGAATAAAATCTCAGTTGTTCTTTGCAGCTCTCTCACTGGTTAACAATATGTGACATGTCCCAGTCACTCCTGTGTGTAGGAAATTGTTCAGAGAACTCACATTTCTCCCAAATCCTGGTTCTCTTCGCTTACAGGGAAATTGTGAACATCACAGACACACAGACTCAAAACGCACAAATCAGGCCCAAACTTTCTGAATTATTAAGAAATTAATCCAATCTGTATTTGTGACTTGATTTCTTTGTTCAATAAACAAGGACTTGAACTTAAATAATTTAAGGTGAGAGCAGTTACAGTCTGCTAAAAAGGAATAAATCCTTTGTAAGTCAGCACTGCAGGCAGAGACCTTGGAGACTGGAAAAAGGACTTTTAATTTCCGTGAAAGTTGTGTTTTCAGCTGCTGTGGATGTTACTTCCAATGGAAAAGAAGTCAGCATCTAGCCAAAGCCTCTGTAAAAAGCTTCTCAAAACTGAAGTTGTTAGGAAAAGCAACTTAGTTTAGTTTGCAGATACAGCAAACAACTGTGAAATCCAAGACTATTAATATTTCAAAGTGTTTTGGTGACATAATAGATCATGAAAGTGAGGCTCCTAAGGTTTGTGATATTACCAGAAATCCAAGAAATATTTATAGCTGCCTTCACACTTCACTATTTTCTGTTGTATGGGACACGTTGATCCAAATATAAATGAAAATTACAGAAAGCTTCAAAAACATGAAAAAAAGAAATATTCCTTTTTGTCCCTATCTCCTTCCAGCCTCAATGTTTTGTTCTTTCCTCACTCAAGTCTCTGTCTCTCCTCTACCTTGGGTCCCACTTTTTATATTTAGATTTATTGGTATTTTTAGATCTTTTGAAATCTTGGCCAGTATTTCTTATTTTGGGATATGAAAATACCTTTAGTGCTACAGGGAATTTGTTTGCTGGGAGAATCAGTCAATAATTCAGGACTTCTGTGGTGTTTATTTGGACTTGCAAAGTTGTTCCTTCAGTGTCACAGGGTTTAAAAACAAGTTTGAGCCCCAAGTAAGAGTTACTAAGGGGAAAATACAAATTGGCCTAAGGAAAAATCATAGAATTGACTGAGGATTTCATCCCACTTTGGACCTGTGCTCCTGAATAAATTGGACACTTTATGAACCTCTGTAATGTCATGCTTAGAAATCATTTCTTTTTAAAAAATATTACTACTCTCAAGAAAGGATTTTATACTCTTTTTCCTCTGCTGTAACCAATGCTGTCCCTTTTTCTCTAATAAATACAATTCTTTAGTCCTGTTCCAAGTATTAGCTGGAAGAGGTCTGATGGAAAGTCCTTGGCAAAGAAAATCCAACACAACAGGACCAGAGGAGTTCTTGAAATCCCCAACGTCCAGCAGGAAGATGAAGGTTCCTACGAGTGCATCGCAGGAAACACTCGAGGAATAAATGTTGCAAGAGGTCAATTATTTGTCTATGGTAAGCAGATTATTTGAATTTTGATTTTTAATATAGAGCAGGGTGGTGTTCAGTTGTTTTGCAGATGAAGTGTCTCAGCCCCTTGCTGGAGGCAGAAAGTTCAGGTCAGGTTAAGCCGATTCAGAGCTGAGTGGGGGCTCTCAGTGACCTTCACTCAATCACAGCCTCAGCAAACAAAGATACTCTGCGTCAAAGCTCGGATTGGAAATGTGGGAAGCTGGAAAGGTTAATACAAGGCAGAGAGGAATCCCTGTACGTTTCCATGGAACATTAAAGGCAGGGAGGATTCAGTGTCCAGCAGCAGATGCAGGGCAGGGAAGGACTCAGGAGCCTTCAGTTCATGGCAGCGAAGGTGATTGCACCTCCTCTTGGAGCTCAGCTCTGCTGTCCCATAAACAGATGAGGACAAAGCAGGGAAACTCATCCCATTCCTCCCTCTCCTTCCAGCTTGGTTAAGAGTGGAGAGTAATCTGGGAAGCTCTTCTCCCTTTCCTTGTCCCTTCCCATGTGCATTAACTTCCTGCAGTCCCAGTCACACGGGATGGTCCCTCGTAGCCAGGGTGAATTATGGCTCTTTAGTCCAATTGTTAACACCCAGGGAAAGCAACATACTTTGACAGGAATAAGAGGAGAGATCTTTTCTTTACCTCATAAATCTTTCAAAGGAGAAAGCAAAAGAAAAGTAACATAACAGTGAGGAGAAAAAAAATCACAAGTGAGACTGAGCCTCCAGTTAACATCTGTTGAGAAGACTCTGGCAAGTATTTTCCTTTTTTTTTTAGTAAATCTCTTCTAATGAAGAGATGCAGGCTTTGCTGATAAGCTACCAGGCTCCTGCAGCCATGGCTAATATCAAGATATATGCCAGGAACAGAACAGTCTGCTGCTGGTTTAAATATTTCATTATTTCCTTGCTTTCAGGGGGTAGTTGTTGCTCTCATTGCACACTAATTTTTTTCACCACGTCGATCAAGCAGTTCCATTAAAATTGAGTTCAGTAGATTACCTGGACGTGATTGATAACAGCACAGGCAATTATAAAATTATGATCAGTTAATTCAATCTAAAACAATGTGCTTATTAACTGTGCTTTGTACATTAATTAATAGCTGTTCACAGTGAGATGTATAAACAGCTCTCATGAAGCCTTGGCATGAGGTTTTTTTGTCATATTAGAAGTGTGCAGGTAAATTATCTCTGTAATTGATTTCCTCTTGCTCCTTTTCTGTTCTCTGGGGGTTTTCCTCTGGAGGAAGGTTGTCTCTAAGAAATAGGGATTCTTTCCTGGACACTGCTTTGTATGGGATCCCTCCAGCCCATGCTTCAGGCTCTGAGAGCAGTAAAAATCACACGTAATTAGAAACACTTTTAAGCAGGGTGAGCTCCATCCTTACAGGATCCTAAAGAACCTAAGGGGACTCCAGGAGAGCTGGAGAAGGACTTGGGACGAGGGATGGAGGGACAGGACGCAGGGAATGGCTTCCCACTGCCAGAGGGCGGGGATGGATGGGATATTGGGAAGGAATTGTTCCCTGTGAGGGTGGGGAGGCCCTGGCACAGGGTGCCCAGAGCAGCTGTGGCTGCCCCTGGATCCCTGGCAGTGTCCAAGGCCAGGCTGGACACTGGGGCTTGGAGCAACCTGGGACAGTGGAAGGTGTCCCTGCCCACGGAAGGAGGTGTTATTTATTCTCCCCAGGTCTCACCTTCGCCTCCATCCTAACAACTGTTCTCAATGTCAGCCTTCCCCAGGAGAATTCCTGCTCAGCTCAGTCCTCGAGTCTCAGTTGTTCACAGAGCTCCTGTGTGATTCCTGCAAATTCTGCTTTTACACCTCAGTGAATTTCTTTAGAGGAAGACTTTGCAGAAATCAGGGGTCCTGGTGCTTTGAACAAGCATATCCTGAATTTCAGGCATCTAAGAATCACTGTTCCTGCACATTTTGGCCACAAAAATTGATAAAATCTTAACCAAACTGCCTACCCACAAACCACTTGATTCTATTATTTTCCCAAGCTTGCCCTGAAGTTTTATGCCAGGGAATTGTTCTACGGAATCCACTTGCAGCATGATAAAAATGTGTTGAACAGATATTAATTAGCCCTGCTCAGTTCATTAATTAATGGCAGCATACCTCAAGCAAAACCATTTTTCTCTTGCTTAAAATGCTTTGCATATTCTTTTCAGCACCCCCTGAATGGGATAAAAGAATCCAAAATGCCTTTCTGTCTGTCTATGACAGTTTATTTTGGGAATGTAAGGCAAGAGGAAAACCAAGCCCTTCCTACAGCTGGTTAAAAAATGGCCAGCCCCTCGTGTCAGAGGTAAGTTTCACTTTGTCCTCTTTGATTTCTCCCTCATATTTTTTTCATTATATAGTCATAAAATTCAATTCACAGTGGATTAAGTTTCAAAAGAAAATAGGTAAAGATTATCAAAATAAATATAATAGCACAAACTTTTTGTGACACAAGAGCCTCAGTTTTTGGACTTCATCTTCATTGGAAATGTATGAAATTGAGGTTGAGAGAGACAGAAACACCAATTTCTTCATGTGAATTATCAAATTGCTACAAGACCTGGCTGGAGGTACAGAAGGGCTTAAAAATATGAATTATAATTGGTGAAAGAAATTCTAAATACATTTGCAGACATAATCTGCAGTTTGGGGAACTGGTAGGATGCCAAAGGACTGGCAGAGGATTCCAGAGCTGGAATTGCAAAATGCTCAGCATTGAATTGCACTTTTCTTCTGTTTCTGTTCTTAATCAGTAGCTGGGTGGACCTTTGGTCTTGTGCAGAGTGGCTGCTCTCCTGCTGAGTTAATCCTTTACCTTAATTAATCTGAAAATCAGCTAATTTGGAGGTGAATCTTTTCTGCGCTTTGCAGAGGCAGAACAGACCAAAGAAAGCCGTGTAAAGGTATGAGGAAAAGATGGATATGTGCAAAATGTCGCTAAAATGACCAAGCAGAAAGGGAAGTAGGAGTGCAGGAGGAGAGGGGAAGTTTGGAGCTCAAACACTTGAGAACTATGATCAGATCCTTCATCAGCCAGGTCTTTGAGAACCCAGCTTCCAGGAACAATCCCTGCGTTCCTGTGGTGGCCAAGCTCTGGCACATCCATCCTCCAGCCTTCAGTTGTTGGCACCCTCATGGAGAAGGGCTTCTGTGACAAGAGACTCTTTGCATTCTGCTGAGGCCAAGTTTTCATTTTCTTTTTAATCAAGCCTCCATCCAGCATCTCTGGGGCACACGATGGCTCATCCACAAGGCATTTTCACTTGGATGGAAAAAAATAATGCTGTGATTAATTCCTGTCTAGCAAGAGCACATACAGGAGAAATTCCAAACCATATGGGCTAAATTAGCACCTGCTGGGCTGCAGAACTAGCATTTATTTCATTTAGTTGTACTTATTTAAAGAAGTTGGAGTGGGGTCCAGTCTTCCATGTAATTTTCTGCTGGATCAGTCCTAAACAGACCCAACCTGCATCTGGGGAAAATAGCCAGAATTTATCTGGATTGCAGTCTTTCTGAACCTGCTCATTGTGCTCATTGTCACCTCTTTTTGAGCAAGATTATCTTGTTTCTCTCACTCTGAAGGCAGCAATATTTAGAGTCTGTCACTTCAATTGCACCGTTTCAATAAAGAGGAATGAAACGCTCGACAGACACACTTTCAACCAGCATTTTCACAGCACTTACAGTGTGCTGTAAATGCAATTCTTCAGGCAACAAAATGCTGGATGCTATTGCTCAATGGACAGAATGGACACTTTGGAGGGGAAAGTACAAGCGAGATGTAATAAAATATTCAGTTTGTCGCAGCACCCTGCGTGTCGGAATTCTCCCGGGAAGAATAACATCCAGATGCTTTTCACCCTGGGGCTGATTCTGATTGTCTCCTCTTTGTCAAACCTCTCTGCCTGACCACCTGGCTGGTCATCCCAGCATTATTCCTGCTCGTGTACACGGCGTGCTTTATTCTTCCCTTTGTCTGGGCAGCTCAAAAGAGCCGGCAGAGAACGGTGGGGAATTTGGGATAAGTACGGAACACGAGCCTTGCTTCAGAGAGGGGTTTTGTATTCAAAGGATGTTTGTAAAAATAGAATGCATTGAGAGGATGGCAAACAGCCTGGAGGTAAAACTAAGTATGCAAAAGATATCTGTAGCGAGAGCCTCGAAAAAAATTACCAGTGGCTAAGTAATGTAATGTTGTTAATTAGTTTGCCACACACCAGCCATGCAGCCCCAGGCTGTGCTCTCATCACATTCCCAAGCTAAACAAGCTTGGGCTGGGTCACTTCATGGCTGGGAGACCTCCAAGGAAAAGCTGGGGTATTGGAGAACGTGCTCTGGATGTGGGTGATGGCCCCCAGAACCCCAGAGCCCAGGGCTGATCCCAGCAGGAAAGGGGGGATTGTGCCCCTGTGCCCCCGTGCTCAGGTGAGACCTCACCTGCAGAGCTGCCCCAGCCCTGGGCCCAGCACAGGAGGGACCTGGAGCTGCTGGAGAGAGCCCAGAGGAGGCACCAGGATGAGCAGAGGGATGGAGCAGCTCTGCTGGGAGGAAAGGCTGGGAGAGCTGGGGGTGTTCACCTGGAGAGGAGAAGCTCTGGGGTGACCTCAGTGTGGCCTTCCAGGACCTAAGGGAGGTGACAAGAAAGATGCAGAGAGATAATTTCCAAGGGACTGGAGTGCCAGGACAGGGGTAAATGGCTTCAAACTGAGAGAGGGCAGGGTTAGGTGGGATATTGGGAAGGAATCCTTCCCTATGAGGGGGGGGAGGCCCTGGCACAGGGTGCCCAGAGCAGCTGTGGCTGCCCCTGGATCCCTGGAAGTGCGCAGGGCCAGGTTGGATGGGGCTTGGAGCAGCCTGGGACAGTGGAAGGTATCCCTGCCCATGGCAGGGGTGGGATGGGATGGGCTTTAAGATCTCCCCTACCCAAATCATTCTGGGATTCTCTGACAGATATTTAGCAGTTCACAAATACATCTGAGATGTTTGTGGCTGTTCATCAAACACTGGAGTGCATCCCCTAACAATGTACTCCAAACTCTTCCATTCCTGCTCCAGAGGCAGGAAAGCCAGACTGAAAGAGCAGCAGCTTCCTCCCAGAGATATCTGTTGTTCAGGCTTGCACTTGGTGATGGGATTTATGTTCCCTGCGGGTATCTTCCAAACTCATCTGTTTTGGGGAATGTTTTTTTTTCTCCTCCTTTGCAGTGCAGCTATTATTGTCTCCAGAGGGTAGTAATTGTAAAATCACAAGATATTTAGCTTTAAGTTATGATTGCAGCATGAAACAGGCTTTTTTCTGTTTTCCAAAACAGAGCAAGTAAAACTTCTTTTAATACACCAAATTCCAAGGTCTGGTCCAAGTATACCCACTGTGCAGCTTCCCCTATTGCAGCAGAATTGCTGAAGAAAGTTGGTGAGTGCAGAAATCCAAGCCTGGAGGAAAATGCTCTCCCTGTGCTCTGAGCAGCTGCCTGGGGCTTTCCAATTGGAATTTAAGTGTTGGCTTGCAGTGGAGCTTTTCCAGTGGCTCATTTTTCTGTGACTCGGGGTGTGATGGTGTTTGAAATGTTCCCGTTATTGGAGCACCTCTGTCTCCTGGGGAGCTTTTCTGATCACCTGGGATTATCACCATCAGATTTATCTGGTGGGATGATGGAAAGATGTTTCACCAGCCAGGGATGAGGTGCTGCCTGTCAGGATCCAGGTGGAAGATGCTCCAGGTTCCCTACAGGAGGGAGCATCCCTACAGGTAGCTCCTTCCATGCCACCTTCACGGTGAAGGATAACCACAGATTCTGAGCTCAGCAGTGCAGGGAAACACCTGGAAAACCTGGATAAACCTGCCCAAAGCCACTGCTGCAACATGTGTCTGGATTTCCTGAAAAGCTGGAAGAGCTCAGAGGGCTGGAAACACAAGCACCACCACCCAGCGAGGTGCACATCCTATTTCTGATGTATCCATCCTCATTGCCCCCAAGAAAACAACATTTCTGCTTCTGAATTGTGATCAGGTGCATCAGTGGGATGCTGAAAAACCTTTTCTTTGTTCACTCATTGGTTCTGTCAATGTTTTCCCTTGTTTTCCTCTTATCAGGAAAGGATTCAAATAGAAAATGGGACTCTCCTCATCCCCATGCTGAATCTGTCAGACTCGGGCCTCTATCAGTGCGTGGCAGAAAACAAATATGACACGATTTATGCCAATGCTGAGCTGAGGGTGATCGGTGAGTAAATGTCACTAAAATGAGCAGGTACCCAGTAAAAAGGACACTCATGGAAAAAAATCTGAATGTAAGAAAAGAAGAGATGAAATCCCACCTGGCAGTTCAAACCTGCAATTTCTTTGCTTTTCACCCACATGGAAATGTGGGGTTTTTAGTGTCATTTCATGGCTTGTTTGGGGGAAGAATCTAACCCATGTGTGGTCTTTTTTTATTTTCACATATACACCAGTTTCATGAATGCTGTTTCTCGCTTAGTTTGAGTTATGACTAGTTATTCTGCAGGTTTTGAAAGTTATTTCAGAAAGCAGGGGAAATAGTTTGAGCTATAAACAAAGAACATATGGCAAATATGGACACAAATAACATGGCAAAAAGAATCTTGTTAATGATAACCAGAGATGAACATGAATGGAATTTGCTCATATATTATAAAAGTATTCTGTTCTCGATTTCAGAATGTAAAGTTTGCTCAAACATCAGTATAACACAGACTTTAGGAGCCCCCAATGTCTTGCGTCTTCTCCTTCTCCAAGAGTGAATTTTCACATAAACTTCTGGGAAAATAAACACATTTTCAGAAAACAGAGTGGGTTTATGAAAAGAAAGCCAGAGTAGAACTGTGTTTGTGACACAATACTCTCTGCAGATGAATCTATGTGGCTGGATCAGGAGTGTGAAGTTTATCCTGCTCGGGAATCTTGTCTTCCATCACAGATAGACCGGTTCTCCCAGGCTCCAGATGTCCTCAGGAAAGTTTGTCAGTGCACACAGCTCTAGGTAGAGATCTTTAGAAACAGAATTAGAATCCATTGGTACTTAGACACATTTTTAATGTTGGATTTAGATGTACTTTTGCAGAAATCTAAAAACCAAAGCAATTATTGAATTCACCAACTGAACTCAAAGAGAAGAATCTGGGAGGTTCATTCAGTAACACGTCAGCTGCATTCCGCTCTTCCCTCTTCTTCCTTCTCTCCTTTCAGCTGCAGCCCCTGATTTCTCCAGAAATCCCGTGAAGAAGCTGTCTGTTGTTCAAGTTGGAGGGGAAGTTACAATCGGTTGTAAACCCAGCGCTTCTCCCAGAGCTGTTGTTTCCTGGAGAAAGGGCTCGGAGGTTCTGCGCCAGAACAAAAGGTACGGGCAGCAACCGGCAACAGGGCCGTGTGATCGTCTCTGGTTTAACATCCTTCAAAGCTCATTGAAACACAGCTGGCACAGGATTGCTTTTGGCAGCTCGGTGATGGGAAACCTGGATGCCAGAGGCCTCTGTCTGTAGAGGGGCTGTGGAGCTCTGTGGGTGCAAAGCGGGACGAGCACAGAGCCGGAGCGAGTCCACGTGGGGAAACGTGTGATCCATACGTTTGTGCTCAGCAGCACTTAATTCATGGCAAGGCACGGAGCTGGAGGGAATCAGCTTCACGAGGAGACAGCCCTGGAGGCTCAGGGAGGTGGGATGTGCCCCCAGGCTGAGGCATAATTGCTCTGCAGCTGTACAGGTTGTACAATAACCCTCGGCACAGTCAGCCTCCCCGTCCTGTCGCTCCCGTTTAGGCAGGGTTTAGCTGCTGGCCCAGCACCTGGGACACACCCTCACCAACAGGTTTGGGTCCTGTGGGCTTTGGGGAGGACTCATTCCGTATTTCTGAGCTGCCAGGAACCATCTCACTTATCACATCTCAGTGCTCTCAGGCACAGGGTGGGATTGCTGGGGTGGACAATCCCCAGGGAGCTGGACTCCACGATCCCTGTGGGTCCCTTCCAGCTCAGGCTATTCCATAATTCTATGATTGGAATGCCAATCCAAATTTAATTGCCATTCTACTAATGGCAATTAAATGGTGAAATATTAAAATCAAAGGGTCTCACTGGCAATGATGGATATTATATGCAACACACAGCCCTGAGGATATTTCCATACACGAACGGAGACAGATGGATGAAATGGGCAGCAGTGTCTTTAGGAAGTGCTGAGAATGTCTGAGCGTCCTTCTCAGCATCTCTTTTGGGTCACAAATATAACAGCAACCCTCTTTTGTCACATTCTGTTGTCAGCCTTGGAAATCTATAATCAGTAATTCATAAAGCTCTGGCAACTGAACACCAGATTTTGCACACAGGACCAGTTACTTGAGGAGGTTACTTTGGGTCACATCAGACTTAAATTATGAAAATTCTCTAAAACATTATCCCAAACTGTGATAAAATAACTATTTCCCTATGCCATGTTGCAGGAATGTACAATAGAGATAAATCACAGGAGTATTTATGAAAGAAGGTACAGATCTGAGAATTTTACATAGGTGCTAGCACTGGAAGAGAGAAATTTGGGTAAGCATCCATCCCATGGCCACAGAGAGCTTCCCAATGGCTTTTCCCCGCCTTTAGTAGTGGCAATTTTATTTCCATTTTAACCACTCACTGTGAAAAAATACTTTTCTAACCCGTGTTTAATCAAATCTTTATTTGTCTTCTGATTGTATTTTGATTGTGTGGCCTATTCCAGAGGCTGAGCCAAGCCTGGATCTTGATGTTCCACTACTCTGACATTCCCCACCTGATTTACTGATAAAAAAAAAATATTTACACACTTTATACTGTATTTACTTGTGCTCCTGTATTAATTTACTAACAATAACTCTGAGCACACTGTAATTCCTGAGCATCCCAGAAGGCTCCTGCTGCTGGGCAGGAGCAAACAACAGGAGCAGGATTTACAAAGGGAGGCAGTGTTTAAACTCTGAGCGTGCACGGCGTTATTGCCAGTGCGACCACTGGAGCAAAGCGCAATTTATGAGGCTGTTTGATTATCAAATGACAAACTGGCTAATGCCGTGCTTGAAAAGGAGGGGAAATAAATCATCTGTGCAGTGTTAGAGCAGAAAACAAAATGAAAGAGGGGTTTGTGTGGCTGTAAAGTACATGGCTAATTAAAGTGCTGAAATTCCACATAAAAAGAGAGGGAACGTGGTCTGCCTTTCTCCACAGAAATGATTAAACCCTGACAAACCCTTATTTCTGCTCCCTTTTTATCGTGCTGCAATTATAACCTTTATGGGCTCCTTTATTGGCCTTTTTGAAAATATTTGGTGGGGTTATAGTTGCTAAAAAAAGGAAATACCAATCCCTTCCAGTGCTGGCAGCCAAACTGTGATGGGCTCATTCCTAAATAAGGCAGATCATGCAACTTCCTTTAAATTATTTAGATAAATTCAATTTTTTTTGTTAAAACAATGGTAAAACCAGACCTATTCAACCCAAAGAGGGAAGAATATTCCTTCTTTTTTGCCTTTTTCCTTTCACTCCTGATAATAGTTTATTCCTGATATTCCTGAATATGTGGCAATCACTTTCCCTGATCAGCTGAACTCTTGATAAGATAGGAGAACTCAGCTTTATATTAAATTCAGTTTGTGAGGGTATAAAGATGTGTGCTAAATAGCAACACTAATTAATAGATTATCCATATTAATAGATGCACAATTAAATATTTTTCATTAGATTTCCCTGAGTTCTGGAGGTCATTTTTAAGTTTACAAAGCTGCAGTATTTGGGCCCTGGCTATCTGAAAAGCATCTTACAGTTTTTTGAAGGGTAATTTTCTGCATCTCTTGCCAGGGTTCAGCAGTGCAGGTCCTCAGCCCTCAGTCCCCTTTTCAGGGCAGAGTTTCCTCCAGCCTCACTTGTCTTTTCCATCCTTTCTGTGGCTCAAACCCATCACTGCTCAGCTCTTCAGCAGCTTGGCTGCTCTCACTTCTGTAAAACACTTTATTGCACTTGAAGCACACAAGTAAATCCTGCAGAAAATGCCAAAATAATTTTTTTTTTACATTAGATGCTGAAACAAAGCCTGAACATACCAGTTCCAGATCTGTTTGTTGCTCCCAGCCCTCTCCACTGAGTGCTTTCCTTCGAAATATTCAGAAATAACTCCATTCCACCCTTACTGACAGGGCTCAGCCCCTGAGTGCTGGGATTTATCCATGGGCCATGCTTCCCTTAGAGAGGGAATTTGAGGTTATCAGCTGCAGGAATCCAAAGGAAATCTCAAAGTTGGCTCATCCTGGCTGGTTTTCCCTGCTCCCTCCTCACATGATCCCCGATCAGCTCACCTGGATCATCCAGCAGCCCAGCTTCAGGTGTTCTCTTGGGCAATATTCCTTCTTCTTTGGGTCAAAATCTGAAGGAATGGGGTGTTGGGAGCAATGCCAATTCTCCAAGGGACAACAGTTTGGAACAAATGGCTTTTCCTGGCATGTGCTGTGGGTTTTAGCTCAGTGTAGGAACGGAACACAACAAAACCCGAGTTTTATGCTCCGAACTCCCTCCCTGTGGAGTCTGACACAGATTTCAGCTATTTTCATGTGTGTCACATCCTCAGCGCATGCAACAGGAGTTTTCTTCATCTCACTTCTCCCTTCTATCCCCTCGTATCCACTGAGGAAACGAAGGAGAAGAAAGGAACAATTCTTATATTAAATAAAACAAATTTTCAAGCCTAGACACTGATCCCATCACAAAGGTCTGCCTTCGCACCTTCAGTGAATTCAGATTCGGGACCCTCGTGGAAAACTCATTTTACAAAAAATTCCTTTTGATGGAAGCATTTTACTAAATGGGAATTGGGCCTCGTTTTGCTGTGCCAGAGAGAGGTGCTGTTCCCCCAGCCTGGGCTGAGGATCCCCAAGGCCTGCAGTGAGTGTGTATAAACATATGTGATTCACTTCACTCGGAATTTCAATGAGGAGAGCTGAGGGAAAACTGAGAAATGAGGTAGGCTGGAAGAATGCATTAGTCATATACAGCACTTTCCATGCATTAATAATCAGTAATAAGCAAATATTCATAATTTAAATTGTTTTTTGGGGCCCGGGCAAGAAGCACGTTTAGGGATCATAAAATATGCTCAATGCTTGCTGGCTCCATGACTTGCTTGTAGGACACAGTTCAGTCCCAGCTCTGTGAAGGATGGGAATGGATCTTCTGCCATGAATAAAGCTGGTGAATTCTCTGTCCCAGGGCACACTTGGTTTTGGTGTTTTACACCCCAGTTATTGCCATCACTCAGAGGAAACATGGGAAAACAACAAAGTGGAAAGCTGTATTTCTTCAACACTGTGGGAAGAGAACTGGGCAGATGTTGTGACTGGGTGGAGGAATTCTCTGGGAATTGCTGAGTTCTTGGAGCTGTCCCTTGGAGCCTCAGTCTCAAGAGGTTCTCCAGCTCCCAGGTGAGCAGCCAGGACCCAGCAGGTTTCCTTGGGATCTGTTCTCCTGCCACCCTCTGAGCACTCTGGGCCACCCCCTGCTTGTGCCTTCCTTCTGCTGCTCCACTGTTCACTGCCAGATTCCAAAACCATGAGCATTTTAACACACTCAAACTTTTCTGTTATTTGGGAAAAGGGATGTTTTGTGTCTGTGCATGGAATTAGACAAAGAGGGAGTTAAAAGGTCTGCAGCTCCTCCTGAGGGGTGGCTCCAATCTCTGCTCCCTGTGACCAGGGACAGGGAACAGCTGGAGCTGGGCCAAGGCAGGGTTAGGTTGGATTTTAGGAAAGGTTCTTCCCCCAGAGGGTGCTGGCACTGCCCAGGCTCCCCAGGGAATGGGCACGGCCCCGAGGCTGCCAGAGCTCCAGGAGCGTTTGGACAGCGCTGCCAGGGATGCCCAGGGTGGGGTTGTTGGGGTGTCTGGGCAGGGCCAGGGGCTGCACTCTGATCCTTGTGGGTCCCTCCCAACTCAGCTCATCCTGTGATTATTTGGTAAGCAGGAGGAGTCCTCAATCCCCTGATCAAATCCAACGCACAAAATGTATTGTCTGTGAAACGGCATTTCAGCTCCAACCAATTTGAGCAGAAATGTGTCAGGACAGTTCAGCAAACTTCAGGGAAACATTTCAATTACCAGAATGTCAGCGCTGTTGGTTTAGCTTCAGAATATCCGTTATCCTTAAAAATAAATAAAAAAATCTGCTTGGGGAGGGATCAAGACCAAATGGATAGAAAATTCCAAAATTTGCACTAGTCTGCTAACAAAGGAGGAGATTGATGGTACTTGACTATTCTTTAGCTGAAGTCAATATGCAGCCTAAGGGAGTTATTTACCTTTCCTTGGCAGGTGCCTCCCTCTCAAATGAGACACCAAACTTAGACAAGCAAAGCTGGGGGAATGAAACCCATCCACAGTGTCTGAAAAAACCACTCAGCTGCCTTGAAGTCAAAGCAGATGAGTAGCACAGGCAAAGAGGAGCTTTGCTTGTCAGGCTGCTCAGTGCCACAAACCACCCTGCTTTCCTCACCCACTGCTTGCACATGAAATACCCCAGACATTTGCAAGCAGGTACCAAGTTCCATATAAAATCTATTTTTCTTATGATATTCCAGCACTTACTTTTCTATTCCCAGCTTTCTACAGCACTGCAGTTGGGTGAACAGCACTGGGATATTAATTTTACTATTATTTTATTTTTTAGGGCTGGTTTTTGAAGCCTGGATTAAGCGTGTCTCTGGTTTTATCCTCCTTGCTTTTCTACCACGAGGAGCTTTGCATAGCTTTGATGAGATGCCTTAACCCTTCTATCTTATCAGTGTCTGTGTGCTTGTAAAGAAGTTCATTTCCTATTTTAGTATTTAAATAGAGCACTTGAAATGTGGGCATCAGCAATCAGAGCAATTCCAGCTATCTCAGACACCACTGCTGAAAGTCAACACGAATACAAATTAAGCTTATCTCTTGATGAAATCCCACTTTTGCCTGGAGAACCAATGGGATTGATTCCACAGCTGCTAAATTTGATTAATCACTTCAGCTCCACTCCTTGCTTACAAACAGATTGACAGGAATCAAAAGCACAGATTTACCTGCCTGCCTTCAGTGCTTGGTCTGAAGTTACTCATTAAGACATGAAAATTACAAAACCTGGGCTTGCTGTTTAGAAGTGTTTTTATCTCTGAAGCCCCAGAGTCACAGCACATTTGGTGCTAACCAGACAAACCCCACCACCACACCATTCCTGAGGGAATGCTGAGAGCTGCAGGAAGCGTTTTCTAGCTAAAAATATCCACTGCTGGCATCACAGTGGTCCTGGTTTCAGAGGGAATAAGAAAGAGAAGGGCATTGCAGAGGACTGGGAGAGGCAGCTCCAATGCATTTACCGAGGATTTATTCACTCTCAGCGGGGAAGTTGCTCTGGTTTTGGGGCTGGTTGCAGGCATTTTCCAGTGCTGCCTCCTGCACAATGCCACTGGGTCTGGGAGGAACATCACACATGGCAGCACTCGCAGGAATCACCAGAACTGGTGATATTGGCATAAGAGAAGTTTTACAACCAAAAGGTTGTCAGAAAACACCCCAAACTCTCCTGAAGTACCTTCAGTCTGTCCTTCTTCTCCATTTCTGGTTATTTTGTTCTTGTTCCCCACGCTGAGGGTGAAGGCAGGGGAATGGAAAACCTGACTGAATGATAAGGGAGATAAAGAGAAGGAAGAACGAGCAGAGATGACAGGAAGAAAAAGGCAATATTTTATTTTTCCTTCTTTATCTTATTTTCCTTTGTTTTTCCCCTTTCTTCTCTTTCTGTTCTGTCTCCATTTGAAGTCAAAGCACTGCAGAGTAACGGGGAGGCAGGAGGGGACCCCCATTGCTACCCGACCCAGGCAGCAGACAGAGGATATTGGTGCAGGGGAAGACAGGAGAAAAGGGCTTTTCCTTTCTTCTCTCTTTCCTTGGAGAGTTTCACAGTGGAACGAGCCAATAAACCTGATTTCATCCTGTACTGCTGAGTGCTCAAGCGCCAGTGATTAGCCCAGCAGATAATGTGAGCGTGGAGGAAGCAAATGAAGCAGATGTTCTCATGTGAAAGAGGGAAGGAATGACAACCTCGTGCTCCTGGATTTGTCACAACTCCCCTCTGCAGGACACCTCTCTGATACAATTTGAAATCGTTCCTGCTCGAGTCGTGGCAGCCTTGTTGAGGTGAACCTTTCCAAGGGGCTGTCCTGCATGCTGAGATTTCCCAGGCAATCTGTCACTCTTCCCCATCACGAGGAATTGCAATAATCCAAACCCCAGTGAGTGTCAGGGCTGTGCCCTCTCCCCCTTCCAGCTCGTGTCCTGTCCCTGCTCCATGCACATCTTCTGATGGATGCTCAGGGCTCCATCCAGAGCCAGCCAATCTCGTTGGATTTTTTCCACTGAGCAGGCTGGGAATCAAGGTTTCTAATTAGGATTTTGCAGAAAAAAAAAGTAATGAGAGAATGCAACCTTCTGTGCTTCTCTTCCAGTCCAAGTTGTGCTGCCATGCACATCATTACTGCTGCGGGAATTGCTGCAGCATCCAAAATGCCAGTGTGGGGTGGAAAACTTGCCCCAAGTTTGGAAATCATGCCCCAGATTTGGAAAATGTGCCCCAAATTTGGAAAACCCACACCAAATTTGGAAAACGTGCTCCAGCTTTGCTACACAGGCACCAAATCAAAGATTCTGATCCCCAGAATTCTCAAAGTATAACATGAGAGGGAACAGATCAGGGTGTGTTGAGGTGATATGCAGTGAGATATTAACACAGAATATCCCAGGCTGGAAGGGATCCACAAGGAGCATCAAGGTCCAACTGCTGGCCCTGCACAGGACACACATGATGGGCTCAGGGACTGTGGCCAGGCAGTTTCTAGGCATGATGGAGAAAGAGTCTTCCAGGGAAGGATTTCTGGAATCATTTGGATGAAGGCATAGAAAGAGCACCCTGGAAAAGTGGCTGAAGCTTGGCCAACGTGAAGGTTTGTAGGAGGCTATGAACAGCTCTGGTTTATCCATGGGATTTTGGTACAAAGGAATGTTGTTCTTTCATTGCTCCTTTTTCACAAGACCTAAAAATCTTTTCAGATTTTCAGTGCAAGGGAAATCTGGAAAAAGGAAAGGAAAAGCTGAAGGGACACACACGAGTGACAGAATGTGACTCACACATCAAAACCACAGAAACTTCCTATGCTCTGTGCTATTTTGAGCAAGGATGTGGGGCTGGGGCTTCAGTGAACCACACCCAGTGCCCATCATTGTCACTCAAACTGGGCATAAATTCACCAGCCCAGGGAGGATTGTCCCAGGTTTCCTGCAGGCCCACGGGGAGCCCAACCAACAGGCACAAGAAGTTGGAGGTGGTGAGACCTGGCTGGACAGGGCTTGGAGCAGCCTGGGACAGTGGAAGGTGTCCCTGCCCATGGCAGGGGTGGCACTGGATGGGCTTTAAGGTCCCTTCCACACTAAACCATTCCGGCATTCTCCGATTCTGTTTTGGGGGTGAGTTCCAGGGTTTCTGAAATCCAACCAGGGCCATGCTGGTGTCAGCTGCTTGTTGTCTGGACAGAATTCTTTATGGTTACCAGCAGGTTTTATTGTTCCTGTGCTTCTGAAATGTGTTCTGACAAGCAGAGAGGGAAGCAGCTTCCTGCGAGTGAATGAAACTCCCACGCAGAGGGTAATTCAGGGCCTTCTGTACTGCTGAAATGCTACTTAAATCCTGTATTAAGGGCTTAGTTTTACATCTGGAGTGAATTTGGTTGCGTGAAGGGCTGAGTCAGAACTCCTGATAGTGTCTGGATCATGAAAATGGTGGTTAATGGTGGGATTAGAACAGTGGCAGTGTGGACATCCTGTGCTGTGCTGGAAGAGCTTTTGTCTGCTGTAGCTGAGTTACAAAGATTTCATAAAACAGCAGAACTTGGGAGATAGAGAAATTGGCAGCTGTTTTATTTGGCAATTCAGTTCCTTTTCTGGTTTTCTTTCCCATGCACACAGAGGTGCTGTTGCCCAGTATTCCCTGGCTGCGAGTTCTGGGATGGATCACTACAAGAGATTTGGACACAGAGTGTTTTTATCACTTTTTTCTTTGGCCATCACAGAGGAACATCTGCCTCACATTTAATCCCTGAGTGTGTTACAGACAGGGCAAAACAATTTTTGCTATTTTACATTAAAGGCAGTAGCAGCTCCTAAAAATCCTGTGTTTTCTCTGGAATCTGTATGATGGAGTGTATCTCAGTTCAGATGTCTGTATATATTTACATAAATAAATATTTGTCGTCCCAATTGCAGAGATTTGATGCAAAAATAATTCTATTTTTGGGAAGAGAAGGGGGAATTTTAAGAAATAGGAAGGAACACTTCTAGCATCACGTTCTATAATTTCTAATAAGATTTTTTTCTACAACATTTTAATAAGACTATTCAACCAGATTGTGTAATTTTGTTTTGATCCAAATAGTTAAAAGATTATAATGGCATTTATTTGATTTCCAGTTAATTGTCAGTCAACCCTGAAGCTCATTTATATCAGCATGCAGATAAGGAAAATCTTTTAAGCACAGTTTATTAAATGGCAACACCATTAGCATACAAATTATGCTCAGAATAGAATAAACAGGTACAAAGATCATTAACATATGATACAGACAGTCAGATCTCAGATGGGAATAAAGGGGACCTTTTCAAAAATACCAGGGCTGTCAGCAGCAGGGACAAGTCATTCACTCAGTCAAACTTTACTCACATTTCCATCTGCATAAATCTCTGCTAATTCCGAGTCACTTGGGAGCTGTGCTCATCTTTCTGCCCCTCACTCACTTCCCTTTGTAGTTTTTAATGCAGCCTCTGCTGCTCCTCAATCTTTGTAAAATTAGAGGAGTCAGATATTGTCTCAGTGTCTGGCAGCGTGTCTGGAGAAATTTATAAACAATATATCTTTGCACAGGCTGGAAATAAAGAGGGGGTTCGCTCCTGAGCAGCAAAGGGAGGCTGAGCAGACACGGTTTCAAATAGGATTTCTCAGATAATAAAAATTACTTTGCCTCTGATTCCATCAGGTCCAGATTCCTCCCTTTTTATCAGCACAGTGCCGAGATGAGGCTTCAATAACGCTGGGAGGTGTCGGATGTTAGAGGCAGACGGGAGACAAGAAGAGGGAATCTTTACAAAGTATCAGGGTTACTTTTTTTGGCAAGGAATTACGCCCTTGAAGGGAGAGCTGCCCTTCTGGCAGTGCTGAAACCTGCAGAATTCACCCCAGTTTTACACAGATCCAATCAAGATTTTGATGGGGATTTCAAAGACCTTTGCTGTTTGGATCTGTGCATTTCATATCCATGGATTAACATCCCCCCTCTCCAAAAACAGATTGGCTGAACAATGCAGCAGTGCACAAAGTACCCCTGCTGCACTTTCAATTCTAATGACTTGACACCTCTTTCTTTCCTCAGATTTTATTTCTTCTATCAGCCTTGTTAAATACATATTATTCTTTCATGCTCTTAAGATCAAAGCAAATAGCCATCAACAATCTTTTGTTCACATGAGACAACACGTTCGGAGATGGTTTGTTTGGCCTGGTTAATTAAAAGCTGTACCTATCATCCCTGCTTGATTTCTCAAGTTCTTTACTTAAAAAGTATGTGTGACAATTTTAATGAGCTCTCACTTCTTCCCCACAGCCTCGTGGCTTCCGCACAAACTTTGCAAACTCTTCTTTTTGAACATCACACGGAGCTCTGACTCCGGCAGATCCCAGGGAAGCTGTTTGTTTTCCCTTCCTGCACATGGTGCTCCTCTCCTCTCCTGATGGAGTCACTCAGGGGGGAATTTCAATATTTATGTCTGATGGGCTTGAAGTAAAAGAGGGTCAGGTTAGATTAGGAATGAGGAAGAAATATTTCACAATGCGGGTGACAAAACACTGGCATGGGGTACCCAGAGCAGCTGTGGCTGCCCCTGGATCCCTGGCAGTGTCCAAGGCCAGGCTGGACGGGGCTTGGAACAGCCTGGGACAGTGGAAGGTGTCCCTGCCCATGGAACTGGATGTGCTTTAAATTCCCTTCCAACCCAAACCATTCCACCATTCTATATGGAATAATATTTCTGTGTATTCCCAATTTGCCCTGGTGTGCAGGAACTTTGTATGAACAGTCAGAACTGGATTTTATCTCTTCTTTTCCTCACAGCAGCTTGGTTTCATTGAGCTGCTCAGCCAGAGGCAGCACCAGGCAGGAGCACAGCTACAAGGATCAGAGTGCAGTCCATTTAAGCATTCTGTAAGTCAGAGATGCTGGTCTGGAGTTAGGCCTGTGCTTAAGCTGTCCCTTGCTGCCTCAGGGCTTTGTGAGCAGCTGGGTCCTGAGTTCTTCCTTCTCCTGCTTTCACAGCGATGCAGTTATCAGATCTGCTTCAGATCTTGTGCTTTTGGTCCTTTGACAGGCACTTATTTACTTATTGAGAGAAGTCCAGTTTTCCTGGCAGACAAAATATTCTCCCTGCATTGTGTTGGACGAGTTAAACTTTTCTGTCTCGTCACAGCACTTGGAATTACCTTGTCTGGTGATGCAGCTGCTAAGAGTTATTATCTACAGCCTTCACACAGCCTCAAATGTTGTGAAAAGGGCTGGTTTCCAGCAAGCCTTTCAGCAGGTGAGACGTGCCTTTCACAGCTGCTTTCTAAACCATTTGTCAAAGCTTGATCCAAAGCCCATTAAAGGCAATATTCCCATTGCCTTCTGCATCCCAGCTCCTGGTTTGAGAGAGAAATGGGAGAGGATGAAGTGCAGCCCCTCTGAACCCAGCCACGGCACAAAATCGTGGCTCTGGGGGAGTTTAGGGCATTTTTGCTGCTCTTGGCACCTGGGGCAATGTTTCACAGGGCGTTGTTGTTTTTCTTCTCGCATTTGAAATGCATCATCTTGATTTTCTGCTGTGCTCTGTCTTCCCACCCCTCTCTTGACACAGATCTCAGGACAGCTGGAAATTCCTCACTTTTTAAAAAATTGTCTTTAATTCCCTTCCCCACTAAACTAATTACTCTGGAGTCCTTTGTGCTCTTACACAAATTGTGCCTGAGTATCTTATTTACTGCTCGCTCTAATCGTCGTTAGGTAGCGTGACCTGTTTCAAACAACTCAGGAGCTTTTATTTAGCAGATTTTCTCTCTGCTAAGCTCCATTTTGATCCACTGAAAGAGCCCTTCCATCCCCAGCCTGCCCAGCCATTGAAATATTGTTTCAGAAGAGCATTTCTTCAGATCAAACGTGACACTGCCAGCTCTTGAGTGGGTACAAACCCTTCTTAGTGGCTAAATGAGAGAGATGGGAATTATCAAGGTCTCGATTCATCATGGAGAATACAGGGATGAAAAATCTGAGGCATGACCAAACTTCAGTGAAAAAGCTGTAACCAGAATCCACAGGGGCTAAAGCAGAGCTTTCAAAGCTTCTCCCCTTTGCTATTCTGTATTTTACAGAGTGTTTTTTCCTGTGTATTTACCTACATTGAAGCTTTTGGGGACGGAGATTGTCTTTTTTGGGGTTTTTTTGCTTTATGCCACTTCTGGATTTTAATTTGCACCTAAGAGCTTTTAGGTGCAACTGCAGTAAAAGTAACAGGTCATCAATATTTGATGGAGAGAAAGACACTGAGGTGGCTCGTTATAAATTATTATTCAGGTACCCAATTTATGAACATTTGCTGATTCACACTGGAATCTCTTTGGATACTGTTTGATGAACACCATATGTTACCCAGCCACTCGATTGCATCCCCTGTTTTATCACCAGCAGTTTTTCTGGTGGTTGGTGCAAGCTGACGAGAAGAAACGCATCATTAATGCAGAAAATATTGCAGAGGCAGAAGGGGAATACTTGGAAATGTTTTTTCATATTCAAAGCTGCCTTTGAAACAGTGTCATAGGTGTGTCCCCACACAGAGAGGGAGAGGAAGGACACAGGGGCTCCTGTGTTGAGGCAGAGTCGTGACAGCAGCTCAGTTCATGGGATCACAGAACATGGAATACCCTGAGCTGGAAAGGACCTACAAGGATCAGAGTGCAGTCCCTGTCGCTGGACAGACACCCCCAAATCCCCCCCTGGGCATCCCTGGCAGCGCTGCCCAAACACTCCTGGAGCTCTGGCAGCCTCGGGGCCGTGCCCATTCCCTGGGGAGCCTGGGCAGTGCCCAGCACCCTCTGGGGGAAGAACCTTTCCCAAAAATCCAACCTAAACCTGCCCTGGCACAACTTCATTCATCCTTCCTTGTCCAAAAAATATCATCCAGCTGATACATGTCTGTATTGAAGAGTGGACTCTGTGCTTCCTATTCTGCTCTGCTCCAGTTTCATATGATGGATTATTAAACCTGAACTTTTTTCCTCCCTGTAGCACCAGTGACAAACCAGGAGCTGCTGCAGTACCTGGTGATTATTGCCAAGGAAACAAAGATTTCTCATTCAAGCCTAAATCCCTTCCCCTCTCAGCTGCACACCCCAGTGACAGCGTGCCCAGCACCACGTGGTCCTAAATCCACCTTGCCCTGCTCAGGAGCAGATCTTTGTGCAGGGACAAGTCAGATGACTGTGGGAGATGGGAAACTGGGGGGATATAAGCAAGAAGATCACCAGAAATCCAAGTTTAGTGCTTCTCCTTTTCAGCTGAGAGGCTGGGAGGGTGTAACAGAAGCAGGACAAGGCCTGATGTGTGTTCCACTTGCAGCTACAAATGTATAAATGCCAGAAACACGCTGTGATGGGTTTTTTGTGTGTTTAATGGTTCTGATGCTCCTGCCAGCTCCAACTTCTGCTCTTGTGATTGTTCATTTCCTTTAATAATTCAGTACATCACCCAATCTTATGTTGTTAGTAATAAATATTAAATACTCAAGCTGTGATGCATGAATTAGATATTTTCTATTTTATGAAAGGAGCCTTGTATGAGAGTTAAATGTCAATTAAATGAGGGATATAAAAAATGATGCAGTGCTGCTGTGAGTGAATGGAGCCTGGTTTCCTGTGGAGTTGTGGCTTACAGTGGATTTTTTTGAATGCAGGGAAATGTGACATTTGGGTGCAGATTCTCTGATGCCTGTTAAGGACTGAGCTTAGTGGCAAGAGGAGATGCACACAGAGACCCTGACCCCATTTTTATGAAACTTCCAGGACCTTTACACCCTAAATTTCTTCTAAACTCAGAAAAAAATTTGTTCAAGAAGTTCCACATTTACCAGGTGCTGCAGGTGGATGTTGAAGAACTGGGGGAAAAAAAAACAAAGCAAAAACCAAAATATTACAGAATAATATTTTCTGTGCTAAAGTTCATTGCTAACTCAGCTTTGATTTGAAAATCCTCTACTTTTAGATGTGTGTTCTGTGTGATTCTGTAGAAAATCCCCCAAATCCTGAAGTCCTGCCCTTGTATGTGACAGCAGAAGGGTGCCAGGCACACAGTGACAGCTGATCCAAGGAAATCATAGCCAATCCTTGTCCTGACTTACATCCCAAAGCATCTCATTAACATGAAAAAAAAATATGAGAACAAGATTAAAAATTAATTTTGTCCATAAAACCCAGGAGAGGTCCTGAAATGACCATTAAACACAATTTCCCCAGCACTCTGCAAACTGATATCAACAACTCAGTGACTCCAAGGTGGTTTGAGGGCCCTGTGAGACAGTGATGGATTTGATTTGGCTCCTTGGCTTGCGAGGTGGCATTTGAGCATCTCAGCCAGGCTGATAACATCTTTTAATAATCCTGACAAAATTCCATGGGCAGCTGAGCTCACAGAAAACCTTAGTTTGGCTTAGGAGCACTGGGATCTGTTAAAAAACCCCAAAACATGGTAAAATAGAACACAAATAAGTAACAAGTTGAGTCATTTGACTTTTTCTTGAGACCAGATTTTGCTACAAGAAAGTCACCTGCAAAAGTGAATGATCAACCCTGATTCACCAATAAAACATTTCTAATATAGAAATTAATAAACAGCAGGGGTGAAAATTGGTTGACATATTCAGCTCGCTGTAGAAGAGAAAAATCATAATAGAAACCTTTAAATATTAAAAGTATCACTGCATTTCTGTCACTATTCCTTGGCCAGAAGTTTTTTTTATTTCTATTTATCTGTTGTTGCCCAGAAAAGGTGTGGATTCCCCATCTCTGGAAGTGTCCAAGGCCAGGTTGGACGGGGCTTGGAGCCACCTGAGATGCTGGAAGGTGTCCCTGCCCATGGCAGGGGTGGGATGAGCTTTAAGATCCCTTCCAACCCAAACCGTTCTGGGATTCCGTGATTCCATTTTGTTTGGTTTTCCCCAGGGTGGTGTTCCTGGAGGATGGCAGCCTCAGGATCTCCAACACCTCCAAGGCAGATGCTGGAGTTTACACTTGTGTAGCCACAAACCAGTTTGGAGCTGCCAGAAACTCGGGGAACCTGATTGTGAAAGGTACTTCAGTATTTCCTTCTTTTGTGGAATGAGACGAGCTTTAAAGTCCCTTCCAACCCAAGATTCTCTGATTTTGTAACTCTTTTTTTTTTAATATCCTTGTTTTCAGTAGCATCAGAATGGTTGCTGTATGTATGACCTGCTCCCTAACTTTGCATCTGGCAAAAATCTCTTTAATATTAACCTTCTGACAGAGCAATTAGCACTGATACAGCTCAAAGTGTGACCTGAGATGGTGCTGCAGCACAGCCAGCAATGAAAACACCAAGAACTTCAGAGTTTCATCAGCTCTGACTTCATTAAGGTTCTGTCCCCTTTCACATGTCCCATACATGGCAGCAATATGGGAAAATCCCATTAAAAACATTAAAAAAAAATATATGTTTGGCATTTATGAAGTTTATTAAAACACCGAGTAACAACATGGTATAAAAATGATCTTGTTTGCAGGGAACATTTGTTTTTGTTTCCCCTCTGGAGAAGTTTGTGCTGTTCAATTATAGGCCTCATTGCTTCAGCATTATTTTCAACTGAAATGTCAGAACTTGGGAAAGCATAGCTAATGTGCAAATTAAGTTTATTGCTGCTCATTGAGTTGTTTATTCTTTGTGGGAGAAGTCTTTATTGCACCTCCAGCACTCTCAACATCTTCTCTCTTTTCTCTTCTGGAATGGGATTTGCCATATAATGCATGTTTCCTGTTGCTAAGCGAGATGGATGGATAAGGCAGAACCAAGAGCTTTTAAGAAGCTTTTAAAAGTATTTGAGGTAGAAGTTTTGAAGACAAGCCCATAAAAGAAGCAGAAAATATCACCCAGGTGAACATTCTGCATTAGTGGGGATGAGGAGGATACAACAAGAGGTGCAAGAGGATGGGAACACCATAATAATTTATTTTTTTGTTATCACCACTAAAAAACACACCTCATGGTCAAACCCAGTGTAATTCCCAAAAGGACAGTTTTCAATATTTATTTGGTGGAGGCAAATAGGTTCATGCCAATAATAAAGGAGGTTTCTTATGATAACAGCAGTGTCCAAGGCCAGGCTGGATGGGGCTTGGAGCAGCCTGAGGACACTGGAAGGTGTCCCTGCCATGGCAGGGGTGGCACTGGATGGGATTTAAGGTCCTTTCCAACCCAAACCTTTCCAGAATTCTGTGACTTAAGAATCACTTAAATTCTGGAGTTAAGCTGTAACGAGAACTGAACTAACACAGCTCGTGCACATTTCCTGCTCCTCCTCTCACATTATTTTCAGAACATATTAATATTGTTGAAGAGATTCTGCTCTCATTTTCTGCATGTGTCTAAATTCTCACCACTTTCTAACACTTCCATGCACAAAAGCTTTATTCAAGGGAATTGCTTACAACAAAGTGGTTGTTATCTCTAATCTGTCTGCCAGTCATATCAACAAAAGTGAAGCCATATAAACCCATTTCTTTCCCCTTCAGTGAGCTGATACTTCCCTTCATAAGAGCTTCAAGTTTGGGTCTCGATCTAATGGGTTAAAAATGATCAAATAAATAATTTTCCTGCCTGGGAACGTCTTTGAAGCTGTAACATGAGTAGTGCTGTGGAGTAAAGTACCACTAACATTAATAAAAATCAAGGATGTCGATGTCTAAAGTAAGTGGAGATGAGCAGCGATTTTACTCTTGCTGCAGTTTTTGGCCAGGAGAATTCTTCAAGTTTGAAGAACCACAGGCACATTTTTAAGAGAATTCTGCACTTTTTGACTGAAATCATAATTATTGATTA
Source organism: Aleadryas rufinucha (assembly GCA_013397815.1). NCBI lineage: Eukaryota > Metazoa > Chordata > Aves > Passeriformes > Aleadryas > Aleadryas rufinucha. The sequence continues at coordinate 534,317 of VZTH01002189.1, forward strand.
CAGGCTTTATGAAGTAATATAATTTGCAATTTCCTCATATAAATATAAACTAATTTAGGGTGTTCCTCTCACATCTGCTCACTCTCAGGCACACAACTTGGTTGTGGGGCTGGTGCCGCCATAGGAGTGGTCTAAAATCGTCACTGGATTAGAGAGAATTCCCTTTATTGCAGAACATTTGGGCCAATTTGAAATCATTTCCCGAATGATACAAAACTCCCTCAATAACTTCTATTTTTATAAGCATTTTAATAAAAAAGATCTATTTTTTTTTGCCTCCTCAGACAGGACTGTCATCACTATTCCACCTTCTGACACGGATGCAACAGTTGGAGAGAGCATTGTCCTGCCATGCCAGGTGTCCCATGACCCCTCCCTGGACGTGGTGTTCTCGTGGTCATTCAATGGCCAGAGAATTGATTTGAGCAGGGGAATCCATCATTTTGAAAGGATTGGAAGAGTGAGTTTCCCAAACTCCTTAATGAAACTCTTTGCCACAGTCTTTACACAACACGAATGTTTATCATAATTCCTCCCTTGCTATTTATGTGCCTGGCAAATCACTGTTTCTGTACAAGGGCTGCAACCATTTATTTTTCTGCCCTAAATTTCATAAAGGCGCTTGAGTTATTTGTGAAGCCATAATAAAAATGTCCCCATGAAAGAAACTGATGATAGCTATGAATATTTTAATTTAAAAGCTGAATTTTTTATTAATATTGAGCAATTTATAAAAATGCCCAGTATGGAAAGCATGTTGTGAGTGATTAGTTTACTTTTTTCTTTTCCTTTTCTTTGTATCTCTCCAGGAATCTGCTGGGGATTTGATGATAAGAAATATTCAGCTGCATCATTCTGGGAAATATGTGTGCATGGTGCAAACTTCTTTAGACAGTCAATCTGCAACAGCAGATATAATTGTGAGAGGTATGTCTGTAAGGGCGACACACAGATCTTCTAGAGGAATTAGGAATTCTTAACATCAGCTGTTGTTTAAATGACTCCCAGGATATCAATTCCACATCTTGAGAGTGAAATGTTTTATATCTTGTGCTCTTGGCCCCAAAATTGTGGCCAGCATGATCCTGGTGTTCGGCCAACCCAGGGAAATCTCTGCAGTTCTGCCATGGTCTCTTTGCCAAATTTTCTGACCACACAGGTCAGAGGGAAGTCCTCTGATCCCAGCAGTGTTGTCATTTCCTCCAGGAATCTCTGGGTCACTCTGCAGGCTGGGAAAATCAAAAGACCTCATTCCTTTCCCCTATTTGGAGATAATATGAAATAATATTTTCTATCTCAGTTTTTTACCACCAGCAGTGAGGAAATGCTGTCATGGGAGCAGATCTGCAAACCCTAAGAGAAATCAGAAATCTGTGTAGTGCACCATCCTGCATTCTTTCTGAACCTCAGTTTTGATTAAATTCAGTAGGAATTCTCAAAATGTTCAATGGTTCAACAAAAGACAACATCGGGTGCCTTTCTTTGTCAGACACAAAAAAGAAGTCATTCCGTTGTTTGTAGTTTTCATGTTAGCGACATCAAGACATTAATTTTCCTGACTCATAAAGATGTAATCCAGACATGGAGCCATCATTTAGGGATTGTGCTGCTTTTATGACACTGCAGCTTCATGAATAATTCCTCTAACTTGAGAAAGTAAGAGTTGCCCAACCCATTCCAGCGGTGAATCTTCTCTTCCCAATACCTTCCTCTTAAAATGCTGATCGTGTCAGGCCCCCCAGGTCCACCAGAAGATGTTAAAGTTGAACATGTTTCTAGCACGACCGCTGGGTTATCCTGGAAGCCTGGAGCAGATAACAACAGCCCAGTGCAGATCTACAGTGTCCAGACCAGGACTCCCTTCTCGGTGGGATGGCAGGCGGTCGCCACAGGTAAACAACTCGGGAGTTGTCTTGGATTTTTTATTTTCTATGCACCATTAATTGCCTCAAAACTCCACTGTTGGTGTCACGTTTGTTTTGCCTTTAGCTCCCGAGGTCATTAACGGCAGGACTCACAAGGCCACGGTGGTGGATTTAAGCCCCTGGGTTGAGTACGAGTTCCGCGTGGTTGCCAGCAACAGCGTTGGGATGGGCGAGCCGAGCAGGCCCTCGGCTCTCCTGAAAACCAAAGCAGCAGGTAAGGCCCTACTTTCTGCCAGCTTTTTCCAGTTCCCATGTGTTGGAATTTCACTGCAGCAGAGTCACTCACTCCTACAGGGTTATTTGCCCAATTCCATAGGCAGGGAACCTTCCACAAGAACACATTACTGGACAGGGTTTGGAGCAGCCTGGGACAGTGGAAGTGTCCCTGCCCATGGCAGGGGTGGCACTGGATGGGCTTTAAGGTCCCCTCCAAGCCAACCCATTCTGGGATTCCATGATAAAAGCTGGAGTTAGCCTATGTTGCTCCCTTTGATATGTCCCAACCAACCTTTCACTCAAGCAATCNGATCGTGTCAGGCCCCCCAGGTCCACCAGAAGATGTTAAAGTTGAACATGTTTCTAGCACGACCGCTGGGTTATCCTGGAAGCCTGGAGCAGATAACAACAGCCCAGTGCAGATCTACAGTGTCCAGACCAGGACTCCCTTCTCGGTGGGATGGCAGGCGGTCGCCACAGGTAAACAACTCGGGAGTTGTCTTGGATTTTTTATTTTCTATGCACCATTAATTGCCTCAAAACTCCACTGTTGGTGTCACGTTTGTTTTGCCTTTAGCTCCCGAGGTCATTAACGGCAGGACTCACAAGGCCACGGTGGTGGATTTAAGCCCCTGGGTTGAGTACGAGTTCCGCGTGGTTGCCAGCAACAGCGTTGGGATGGGCGAGCCGAGCAGGCCCTCGGCTCTCCTGAAAACCAAAGCAGCAGGTAAGGCCCTACTTTCTGCCAGCTTTTTCCAGTTCCCATGTGTTGGAATTTCACTGCAGCAGAGTCACTCACTCCTACAGGGTTATTTGCCCAATTCCATAGGCAGGGAACCTTCCACAAGAACACATTACTGGACAGGGTTTGGAGCAGCCTGGGACAGTGGAAGTGTCCCTGCCCATGGCAGGGGTGGCACTGGATGGGCTTTAAGGTCCCCTCCAAGCCAACCCATTCTGGGATTCCATGATAAAAGCTGGAGTTAGCCTATGTTGCTCCCTTTGATATGTCCCAACCAACCTTTCACTCAAGCAATCGGGGAGAACAATTATTGTTCTCCCAATTAAACCCAAGTTTTCGCTCTGCTCAGGGGCTTGCACAGGAAATGATAACTCCACTCTCTGAATATCCCTTGGCTGCAGAGGTGTTTGATATCTGAGCATCAGTAGGAACAGGATATTGGCTTTAACTTTGGATATTGGAGGAAATGAATGACAGCATCCAAAGCCCAGTGGAGCCAATAACTTCCACTGACTCCAGAGTGGGATCCTTGCTATCTGTCTGACCTTTACTCACTTATCTTCTGGGACTTGGAACCTCACGGGAAGCTGCCTCATTCTTGGGTGACCAACACTGTCAGTCCTTTGACCTGCTCAGTTTGGTACAATTTATTTGCAGCCCAAACCTTTGGTTTGTTTTATGTTCCTCCCAGCCCCCTGCTTATCAACTGTCTCCCACCTATAAAATCAGTATTTATAGGAAGGAAAGCAGTAAAATGGAAGCAGCTTTTACAATCCACTTTCTCTTCTCTGTTTATCTCGTTTGCCAAGCTCTGAAGTTTGGCAAGCTGCATATCAGGACAGAACTCAAAATACAGTATTGTACATTATACAGAAGAAAGTACTTTTTTCGGGTTTTTTTTTTTAGAATGTGGAATCCATTTGTTTCTGGGAATAGAATCCCGGAATGGTTTGCATTGGTAGGGACCTTAAAGACCATCTATTTCCAACCCTCAGCACCTTCCAGAGGAGGTCAGATTTTTTAAATTTCCCAGCAGAGTATCTCAAATAAATATTCTCCATTATATGATTGATCACAAAGACCAAATTAATCTTGAGAAGGTTTTTGTTGCTGTTACCACCGTGGGACTTCGCAAACTGGTATATTCAAAACCAGACAGTCAGTGAAAGCTTTCATCTTTTAAAGCTTTTATTTATTTATTTATTAGAGGGATTCACAAGACTGGGGCAACGAGAAGAAAGAAACAATAAAATTATTGTTATTTATGATGGCAATAACACAGGGAAGATTATTTCCTTACATCGTAGCTCTGTCTGAAGTTTAACAAAAGGGACACAAAGACTCACTTCAGGTTTTAGCTGCTCAACCCCTTCACTACTGTAAATTCCTCTGCCTCAAAACATTGCAGTGCAGTGGGAAAATAACAACTTATGCTAACTTTTTAANGCTCAGTTTGGTACAATTTATTTGCAGCCCAAACCTTTGGTTTGTTTTATGTTCCTCCCAGCCCCCTGCTTATCAACTGTCTCCCACCTATAAAATCAGTATTTATAGGAAGGAAAGCAGTAAAATGGAAGCAGCTTTTACAATCCACTTTCTCTTCTCTGTTTATCTCGTTTGCCAAGCTCTGAAGTTTGGCAAGCTGCATATCAGGACAGAACTCAAAATACAGTATTGTACATTATACAGAAGAAAATACTTTTTTCGGGTTTTTTTTTTTAGAATGTGGAATCCATTTGTTTCTGGGAATAGAATCCCAGAATGGTTTGCATTGGTAGGGACCTTAAAGACCATCTATTTCCAACCCTCAGCACCTTCCAGAGGAGGTCAGATTTTTTAAATTTCCCAGCAGAGTATCTCAAATAAATATTCTCCATTATATGATTGATCACAAAGACCAAATTAATCTTGAGAAGGTTTTTGTTGCTGTTACCACCGTGGGACTTCGCAAACTGGTATATTCAAAACCAGACAGTCAGTGAAAGCTTTCATCTTTTAAAGCTTTTATTTATTTATTTATTAGAGGGATTCACAAGACTGGGGCAACGAGGAGAAAGAAACAATAAAATTATTGTTATTTATGATGGCAATAACACAGGGAAGATTATTTCCTTACATCGTAGCTCTGTCTGAAGTTTAACAAAAGGGACAGAAAGACTCACTTCAGGTTTTAGCTGCTCAACCCCTTCACTACTGTAAATTCCTCTGCCTCAAAACATTGCAGTGCAGTGGGAAAATAACAACTTATGCTAACTTTTTAATGAGAATAGGAAACTGAAATCAGCAGGATGGTGTGGACAGCAAATGCCTGGCCAGGAAAGGGTGAATTTGAGCTCCGCTGTTGTAATAACTATTTTGCCAGCTGAAATATGAGCATTAGTAGGTTTGTGGATGCAAATGAGCCACTGTTCATTTCATTAAAATGGAGCTGAGAATTAATTGAGCCTCTGTTGGTGCACTCAGCTGTAAATTTTCATCTGTTTCTCAACTCTGACCCAGTTGAGGCTCTGCTGAACAGCAGCACAAAATTTTCCCCGTGCAAATGTAGTAAGTACTGAACGCATTTAACACATGAGCTAATTGAGCATCAGTTGGTTCATGAAACAGTGAAACACCTGGCGTGAAAGTTTGTTTTGCCATTTCCAGGCAGTTCTTGTCAGTCTGAGATTATTTGCCTCCGATGTGCCCAAAGACTTTGATTGTGAGCGACAAAATTGAACAGCTCTGCGAAACCCTCCAGAAGAGCCCAGGCTGTTTGCACTTGCACTCACTTTTATGGCTGCACAGCAAAATTATCCTGAAATTTCTAGATATCCTCCCATTTCTAGAGGATGAAATCAGATAGAGATTTATCCAAGGACTGGAATCTGGAAATGATAATGAGTTGACGCCCATTTCTGTGAACTTAAAGCACTCTCGCTTTTATTGCCACCCCTGGAGCTGGGCTAATGCATTTGTCAATGGGAAGGACAAGAAAAACTTGCCCAAAGTCTCTGAAAAAAGCTTCCGAGGTGCAAATACCCCACCTATTTTTCACCCTACACATCAGCTTTTCAGACAGTGGGAACTGAAAGAAGGCAATGACAAAACAACCTTGAAATTTCTAAAGAAAGGGTTTGGAGATGCACCAGTCCAAGTGTCCTGGAGAGAGTTCCTGTCTCTGCCCATTCCTTCATGTCCTCTTTTCTTATACTTCTCCAGCAGCTGGAAAAGAATATGATATCACAGAATCGTTGAATGGTTTGGGTTGGAAGAGACCTTAAAGAAGAAATATAAAGCAAGAGGCAGAAAATGCTGAGATATTTTCTTTGCCTCTCCACCATGAGCCCCTTCAGCCTCAACAAAGTTCCCTGATCTCAGTCCTGTACCTCTGGTGCCATATACCTGGGGAATGCTGGAGAAACCCAATTGTAATCAACCAACTTTTGGACTCTTGCAGGCTTTGGAGAAGGGGAAAAGCAAATTGCGAGTTTTGAATTTGCTAAGAAAAGCATACAACCAATTAAAAAAATTAATATATTGCTCCAACAACATGTTTACTGAACAAATGCATAATTAGTAAATCAGTAGTGTTGCAGCTACAGTCTGAATGGAACATCATTTTGCCAATTAGTTGATGAGGCATAATAATGTCAGATACTTGATGCTCCTAGTTCTTTAATTAATTTTTTGAACCAGGGTACTCATGTATCAAATACATCTGTGGCTTCAGCCTTAGAAAACGTGTAAACATCATTTCAGTTCATTTGAAATGGGCTGCTGTGCAATGTAATCCCTGTTCTACCTGGTGAGAGGTGGAATAGCTGCAGGTGAGGTAGGAAATGCTCTGATCACCCACTTGGAAAAAAGATCATGGAGTCCAACGTTTGGCTGATCACCACCTTGTCCAGAACTGGACACAGCCTCAAGGTGTGGCCTCGGCAATGCCCAGTGCAGAGGGACAATCACTGCCCTCTTCCTGTGGCCACACCATTGCTGATCCAGGCCAGGTGACCTTGGCCTTCATGGCCACCTGGGCACACCTGGGCTGCTGTTCAGCTGCTGTCACCAGCACCCCCAGGTCCTTTTCTGCTGGGCCACTTTCCAACCGCTCTTCCCCAGCCCGGAGCTCTCCATGGGGCTGATGTGACCCAAGAGCAGGAGCCTGAACTTCACCTCTTTGAACCTCACACCACTGGCCCCAGCCCTTGGATCCAGCCTGCGTGGATCCCTCTGCAGAGCCTTCAAGCAGATTCACGCTCCCACCCAAATTCGTGCCCTCTCTGAACTTCCCGAGAGTGCCCTCGATCCCTTTGTCCAGACCATCCACAAAGACATTAAACAGGACTGGCCCCAGGACTGAGCCTTGGGGAACCAGCTGCAAACACCAACATCTTTTCTTCTCCAGTTCCTGTGGTGGCACCAACGAACATCAGTGGAGGAGGAGGGAGCCGCTCCGAGCTGGTCATCACATGGGAGGTAATTCTTAGCTCAATTAACCTCAGCTGTCTAACGGGGAAGAATCCATGGGTGAAATCACAGCCCTGCTGAAATCCAAAGGCTTTTGGTCACTGGCTTTGGTGGAGCCTGGATTTCACCCTGGATGTGGAGAGCAAACAGCCTGTAAGATATACAGCAAGTTTGCTGTGTTATAGGGAACAATTTATAGAAATAAACAGTTTAAGAGGCATGTTGTAAAGATGTTTAGAAGTCTGTATAACCCTCTTATCTCCATTGTACAGGAGGTGCTTAACACACTAATCTGCTTGGCCATTTTCTGCATTTACATTTTTCCTACTTTTGTTTACATGTTTTCCATTCTGGAACACTGTGCTGACAAGACATATCCTATTATGCGTTAAAGGAGATGAGCCCTTTAATTCTCCAGCACTCCAGTGAGAGCAGAGAATACACATTTTCAGAGCAGTTAATACCAGACAAGTTGCAAAGGGTGAGTGCAGGTCATTTCAGAGAGTAGAAAGTGAGTGCTGTGGGAAGGAGCCTCCTTTTCCAGCCTCCCAGCAGCTTCCCACAGGCACTGGGATGAAGGCAGGGAGCTCTGGCGAAGCCTGGAAAGTGATGGGGCAGCTGCTTGGTCAAAATGTCAAAAATCAGATCAAAAGAAATTTAAAAAAAAAAATCCCCACTAGATAAATAACACTGCTGATGTTTTCCCATCCCTATGCTGCAAACAGAGTGAAATTCCACTTTCCCTGAACTAAGTTTTCCTCCATCTGCACCTTTCACTCTTTTGTTTCATTTTCTCCTCTGCTGATCTCCTCTTTGGGAGCAGAAGAACATGAAAATCGAAAACAACCTCAGAGATCTCAATCAAATTATCCTGTTGGACTCCATAGTGTGTCCTGAAAAACAGTCAGAAGAAATCCTAATTATGGCCAGCTAACAACGCTGAACATGACTCTGCGGCTTCCTGTGATGAACTCACTAAATGTCTTGATTAAATCTGAGGTCACAGAAGCCTCAAAAACAAATTAAATGCTCTAGAAAGTAACTTGAACTCTTATAAATCCCCAGTGAGCCGTCATCCCTCATATTTAACTCTCTCAGGACTGGAAAAGAGACGGAAAGGGGAATATTGGGGAATTGATGTTTGTGAAACACTGAGGGAAAGACATGTTATAAATGCCAGGACAGGCTTCTTCTTCTTCTTCTTCTTCTTCTTCTTCTTCTTCTTCTTCTTCTTCTTCTTCTTTTTATTATTATTGTTGTTCTTCTTCTTATTATTATTATTATTATTATTAGAGTTAGGAGGAATTTATGATGAAAAGAACAACATAATTGCCCTGAAATCTGAAGTGCTTCCACATTTCCTCCCATCATCTCACACTTTTTGTGCTCCCAAGAGTTTGCAGAAGAGGTTGGAGCCAGGACTCAGGTCCTGACCCTATTTCCATCTTTTTGCACCATTTTCCATGCCTGCTTTTCCATGCCCCTGCCTTTGATGCAAGCATCTGAAATAGATGCAATTTTACTGAGAAACACTTGCTTCTTCCATTTAATCCTGTTTTTGTTTCATAAATGTCGTCTTGCTTTGAGAAGCCAATGTGGAAGTATTTTTATCTCATGAAAAACCAAACTTCATGCTGGACACGGTGTTGCTGTAATTGCCTTTTCAGTTTGAGCCTTTCATACGTATCTTGACATGAGATTTTATTAATAGAAACATTAATTTTGCCGTGTTGACTTGCAGGAACATTTCTGTTCTGAAAACTTAAATAAGAATATGTTCATGCACTCGAGGCTTTCTCTTTGCTAAAAAAAAAATACATCAGTGCTGTACTCACATGCAGGCAATTATACAACTGACACACATTTCTTTGTATACATTTGTTCTTTCCCAACTCTTTTTTCCTTTAAAATCATTTATTTAAAATTAGCATTCCTATGCCCCTTTGGGGGAAAAAAAATCTACAAGCTACAACTTGTACTGAGTGAAATGCTTTTAATTTTGCAAACTTCATGCCCGAAAGAGACAAATTTAATGGAGCTGATCAGATCTTTTGTTTCTAAATTGATTGCCCCGATAGATTTATTGTTTTGATCTTTATTTCAATATTACATTGACGGATGGGGCAAACATTATTATCTTCTTCAAGGCACAGCCAACTAAATCAATACTACTAAAATATGGTCAGGGAATGAAGATTCAATTAAAACAGTGGATACATGCAAACCTTTATTGACTGCCTTGTCACCACAGCCAGTGTCAGAAGAACTCCAAAACGGGGAAGGTTTTGGCTACATCGTCATGTTCCGTCCCCTTGGCTCGACAACCTGGACCAAAGCGGTGGTGGCCTCGGTGGAATCCAGCAAATACATTTATAGGAATGAGAGTATCACACCCCTCTCCCCTTTCGAGGTGAAAGTTGGTGTCTACAACAACGAAGGAGAAGGGACCCTGAGCTCCATTTCCATCGTCTACTCAGGAGAGGATGGTAACACAAGTTACTCTTAGTAGTAACGAGTGTGTAGCAGCAAGAGGTCCCAGATGTGATCAGGCAGATCTCACAGGGGTATTAAGGAGCCTGCTCAAACCTGCTCATTGAATATTTATAACAGACACGAGGCAGGAGATGGGAAACTGAAGTGAGAATAGCAAGGGGCAGATTTTCAGAATGATTTTCAGTAGAGGGCCTGTTTCAATTAATTTGTCCCCAGGGTGCTCCTGCTGAGTGTGTTGGGGAAACTGGGAGACACTCAAAGGTGTAGCTCTCAGAGGGTTTGGTTTTTCAGACCACTCAGTGCAGCTAATCTCTGAAAATCTGCCCCAGCAGATGGGGAATGACCAGTTTTGAAAACAGATTTTGCTGACCTTCCACCATAAGTGGAGAGTGAAGCTCATGGTTACACCAGGGGCTTTTCCTGCTGCTCCCCCCAGCATCTCCTCCCCTTGCATTGTCTCTGTGATCACACCCATGTCCCAGCAGCTCTGTTTTCCCGTGTCCCAGAGCCGCAGATGGCCCCGGCGGGAGCCTCGGCGCTGAGCGTGTCGGCAGCGGCCGTGGAGGTGTCCTGGCTGCCCATCCCCTGGAACCGGCACACGGGCAGGGTGCTGGGCTACGAGGTGAGGGGCTGGGCTATGGGGTGAGGGACTGGGCTACGGGGTGAGGGGCCCTGACACCTTGAAGATGTCCCTTTCTTGTCCAGAATCCTGTTGGCCTTCTGGTTCCTCCTCCTAGTCAACAAACTGTTGCTTCCAAGTCAACAGAGCGTGGAGCTCTTCCCCTGACTCTCATTAACAACCTCCCACCTGAGATAATCAGGAGGATTTACAGCCCAAGACTGCAGCTCTGTGCCAGACTTTTTGTGCTCAGATTTGGGGACAGGCACACGTGGCACTGCTCACAGAACAGGGCAGGATAAATGTCCTCCAGTGCTACCAAGAGCTTGCGCTGTGGTGCATTGAAAGGCTTTTAACTTCTCCCTCCTCTTAGAACCAGAAAATCACTCAGGTTGGAAAAGACCTTTAAGACCATCAAGTCCAGCTATTAACTCAAACATTTGAAGAGGGCAGTGGTGGAGTCCCCATCCCTGGAGGGATTTAAAAGCTGTGTGGATGTGGCACTTGGGGATGTGGTTTAGTGCTGGCCTTGGCAGTGCTGAGTTAATGGTTGGACCTGATGATCTTAAAGATCTTTTCCAAGTGAAATGATTCTGTGATTTTATGTTTAAGCAATGTCAGATATGATTCCTGGGTATTTTACTTGCATAGTGAAGCAATTTATTTTTTATTTCTTCTTCTTCTTTCTTTTTTTTTTCCCCCCCTTAATTTGTAGATAAGAGGAAAACAAGTCAAAAATACTTTAAATTCTGTCGTATCATCGCAATGTATAAATGAAGGTAGTAAGAGTCATGTACAGTCCACAAACCTTCCTAAATCAATTATGCACTGAAAAAAACCCCAGGTCTAAATAGGTGTCATTGAATCAAAACTAGAGCCTGGATACAAAATAATTAAAAACCTCTTAAAGGATTGAGATAAATTTTCTTTTGTATCTCTTAAGGTTTTCTTTCATTGTGTTCAACCATAAAACCAACAAAGCTTTTATCATTCCTTACCTTATCAAAGGTTTCCTTCTGGACATCTGTAAATTTAAGGATTTCATTTAGTTCCTTAATTGGGATTCAGTCTCTGAAATGT
>VZTH01002189.1:546083-559742 GCA_013397815.1 Aleadryas rufinucha
TAATTTGTCCCCAGGGTGCTCCTGCTGAGTGTGTTGGGGAAACTGGGAGACACTCAAAGGTGTAGCTCTCAGAGGGTTTGGTTTTTCAGACCACTCAGTGCAGCTAATCTCTGAAAATCTGCCCCAGCAGATGGGGAATGACCAATTTTGAAAACAGGTTTTGCTGACCTTCCACCATAAGTGGAGAGTGAAGCTCATGGCTACACCAGGGGCTTTTCCTGCTGCTCCCCCCAGCATCTCCTCCCCTTGCATTGTCTCTGTGATCACACCCATGTCCCAGCAGCTCTGTTTTCCCGTGTCCCAGAGCCGCAGATGGCCCCGGCGGGAGCCTCGGCGCTGAGCGTGTCGGCAGCGGCCGTGGAGGTGTCCTGGCTGCCCATCCCCTGGAACCGGCACACGGGCAGGGTGCTGGGCTACGAGGTGAGGGGCTGGGCTATGGGGTGAGGGACTGGGCTACGGGGTGAGGGGCCCTGACACCTTGAAGATGTCCCTTTCTTGTCCAGAATCCTGTTGGCCTTCTGGTTCCTCCTCCTAGTCAACAAACTGTTGCTTCCAAGTCAACAGAGCGTGGAGCTCTTCCCCTGACTCTCATTAACAACCTCCCACCTGAGATAATCAGGAGGATTTACAGCCCAGGACTGCAGCTCTCTGCCAGACTTTTTGTGCTCAGATTTGGGGACAGGCACACGTGGCACTGCTCACAGAACAGGGCAGGATAAATGTCCTCCAGTGCTACCAAGAGCTTGCACTGTGGTGCATTGAAAGGCTTTTAACTTCTCCCTCCTCTTAGAACCAGAAAATCACTCAGGTTGGAAAAGACCTTTAAGACCATCAAGTCCAGCTATTAACTCAAATATTTGAAGAGAGCAGTGGTGGAGTCCCCATCCCTGGAGGGATTTAAAAGCTGTGTGGATGTGGCACTTGGGGATGTGGTTTAGTGCTGGCCTTGGCAGTGCTGAGTTAATGGTTGGACCTGATGATCTTAAAGATCTTTTCCAAGTGAAATGATTCTGTGATTTTATGTTTAAGCAATGTCAGATATGATTCTTGGATATTTTACTTGCATAGTGAAGCAATTTATTTTTTATTTCTTCTTCTTCTTTCTTTTTTTTTTCCCCCCCTTAATTTGTAGATAAGAGGAAAACAAGTCAAAAATACTTTAAATTCTGTCGTATCATCACAAGATATAAATGAAGGTAGTAAGAGTCATGTACAGTCCACAAACCTTCCTAAATCAATTATGCACTGAAAAACAACCCAGGTCTAAATAAGTGTCATTGAATCAAAACTAGAGCCTGGATACAAAATAATTAAAAACCTCTTAAAGGATTGAGATAAATTTTCTTTTGTATCTCTTAAGGTTTTCTTTCATTGTGTTCAACCATAAAACCAACAAAGCTTTTATCATTCCTTACCTTATCAAAGGTTTCCTTCTGGACATCTGTAAATTTAAGGATTTCATTTAGTTCCTTAATTGGGATTCAGTCTCTGAAATGTCATTGCTTCCCTATAAATATTCATGCCTGGGTTTACATCCTGCTAGATTTGAGTACCAAAAACCCGGTATTCCTCGAAATCTTCCTCGTCAGCATGTCTGCTTCCCAGCCAAGCCTCTAATTGCTGGAAAACAATGACTTGCCTGTTCTTTGTTCTCGCTTTTCAGGTTTTATATTGGACAGATGATCCCAAGGAAAGCACAGCTGGGAAGGTCAGAGTCAGTGGGAATGTGACAGCCAAGAACATCACGGGACTGAGAGCTAACACGGTGTATTTTGCGACAGTCCGAGCCTACAACACTGCGGGGCCAGGGCCCTCCAGCTCCCCGGTGAATGTCACCACCAAAAAATCCCGTGAGTGTTGCATTTGGTGCAGCAAGTGTCCCGTATTCCCAGCTGGGAGAGGCACATTCCAGCTCATCATCGCTTATCGCTGCCAAACGCTTCAACAGCAAAGAAAACAAAACCCTAAATTTCTTCAGAAAACAAAATCTGTGGCTAAGAAGTTTCCTCTTGTCCCAAATCAGTGCCCACGAGGAAGGATTTCTGTTTTCCTTGGAACAGCAGCCCCCTTGCTTTCAGGGGATTTCAGGGAGACACAGAGTCGATAAAGGAAGGATGTCCCACAGGTCACACAAGAGATTTTGGTGTGAGGATGTGTTCGTTTGGGGGTTTTAAAGAAAGCTGTTAAAAGCACCAAATACAGAGGATTTGCACTAAACTTTGCACTAGAGAGGGCAGAATAAAGGATACATTGCTATAAATGCAATTTAGTCATTATTTTTTAAATTTAATACTAAAAGTAAAGCCCTCTGCTGTTTTGTTTTCCTTGGACTGTATTTTCCCAGTAAATTATTGATCAGCCCTTTAGCATAAAAGGGAAATATTTCTCCTGAGTTTCACCAATTTTCCTCTTTTCTATGTGTAATTTTCCTCTGTTTCATGCCATTACTCCAAGTGCAAGAGAGGAACAACCTCTAGAATGAGTTAATTGATTTTTTTAATTATCACAAAACCAATATTTAATGTAAATAAAGCAATCAAAAATAAAGGCAGAGAAGATATTTCTTAAGGGCTCAAACAGGACCCATCCCTGGAAGTGTCCAAGGCCAGGTAGGATGGAGGTTGGAGAAACCTGGGATGGTGGAAGGTGTCTGGGACCATGGCAGGGGGTTGAAAGAAATGAAATTTAAGTGCTATTCCAACCCAAACCGTTGTATCATTCTATGACTTTTCTCACGGTCCATTTTTCAATGGAAAATAGATTCATCTCTGAGAATTTTCCCCTCTGTTTCTATGTTCATCTGTATGAAAGACAAGTTAAAGACATGGCAGTCAAATGACAAAACATAGAAAGAATAAATTTGCTTTTGTTTTACATCAACTTTATCTTCTGTCAAATTCAGGGTTGTGCTAATGGCTCATTTAAAAATTAAAGTCAAAATAACCTTTTTAATATTTAACTATATAGATTAAAATTTCAAGCTCTGTCTGTGGAAGATGCAAGCACTTGCAATATGAGAAGAGATAATATGTCAAGAGAATATAAACCATGTGCATCTGGAGCAGGGGATGGAGCTCCAAAGTAATAGCTCTGTCTTCCTGCTCAGCATCCAGGATTCCTGCAGCATCCTGCTCATCCCGTTATTACAGGGACTCAGCAAAGCTGAGATGCTCCTTCTGCCAAAGGGGTGCAATTCTGATTGAAATGTTCTTCTCTAAGATCCATGTAAGGTTTAAGGTGAATTCCTGGTTTAAGTTAAAAGTACTTAGGGAGGTGCAATTGATACCCTCAAACCATGGACATGGCTCCACAAGGAGCTGTTCTCTTCTGCTTCTTTAATTATATGGCATGGATTTCAGGAATTCATTTTCCCCTTCCCCTTCCCCTTCCNCAGATATTAGAAATACTTGCATGGATAAACCTCTGCTCAGTGCAGCAACGAAGCCAAGTGTTACCTAAACTATGACAATAACATCAGTACCTCAATAAACTTAAGCAGATATTTGGGATTTCTATTATTCTTGACAACACTGATCACAAGAAATTAATTGAGGAAATAATCTGCCAGTCTTAGGCCTGGAACAGTTTATTTTTGCTTGCGAATATTCCTATGGATTTGGGAAAGTGCTGTTACCACTTATTCCAGTTTCTGGCTGAAAAATAACCCAGATAATTTTGATTTACAAATCCTCCTGTGGTGTTTTTTCAGCTCCAAGATAATGAATTAAGATGGCTTTAAGTTTCTATGTCAAAAAGCTTTGGACAAGGCAGTAATTCACCCATTTTTGAGTGATTTCAAACCTCTTCAGAGTGCACAGCCAATGAAGTATTTGACATCCTTTGCCTCTTGTGACTATTTCGTTATCCAATTCCTTATATAAAATATTTCCTGAAAGCAACAAAGAGCTTTCAAGCCATATTTAAATAAATTTGCAGTTTGATATATGTGAGAGTAGATAAATTTCTCCACAATGAAATGCATCTTTTCCAGCACTGACAGTGTGGCTGATGGAAGGACGTCCCTGGATATTCACCTGGGAGCTCCACCAGCACCTCATTCCCCACAGGAGGGATGGATTAAACTTCTCCAAAGTCATGAGGCAGATGGATATGAAACAGCAAGGCCCATCCATTTATTTTATCTCTGTGGGAAATGAAAGGAATTGTCACCAAATCAACTGTTCCTTCCAAGGGACATCCATTAATCACCAACATATAGAGAGGAAAAGAAGGATCCCAGAGTTAAACAATTTAAAGTCAGGGCTGGGAAGTGTTTCTCCAAATCTCTCCTCTTTTTTACTTCTGTTCCAACCCTTCTTTCCTGTGCCACCACCCAGCAGGGCCTGGGAGGACGTGCCATGGAACAGGAGAGGAAGTGTTGGCCTAAATCCGAGCTCCAGTTCAAAGGCACAGTTCCACCCTCACATGTTCACACGGGATTCGGTTCCAGGCACTTGTAGGCAAATTTTCAAAGTCCTCACACTTAGGCATGAAGAGCCTTTGAAAAAGCTGCTCTCAGCCTATTGTGCTGAGAGTTTCTAAAATCCTACAATGTTTCATGGTGGATCACATGGGAACTTTCATGTGCAGCTCTTTGTAACCTGTCCTGGCTGATGGAAATCTTGGCTTCTGTCGCTTGCTCTTGGTTTTAGCTTTTTCTGAGATCCAGACAGCAAAACATCCTCTAGGACATGGAAATACAGAGAGGAGCAACATTTTCCTTCCACAAAATCTCTCAAATATAACTTGAACTGTCAGACACTGTCAGGCTGTGCCTAATTTTGCAAATGAAGTCTCACACTAAGAGGTTCTGTGCTATGAATAGATCTTTATTCTGACTAATACCAGAGCAATGATGGACTGCAAAATGGTTTTTTACTCTTTTAGGTTTGAATCACCCAAGCATTTGCTACTGTCATATCAGCAGCTCATTCAGCTGCTCCATGAAAATTAATATTCAGTTATATCTCGTCATTATCATCATCTTTTTATTTTTAAAGCGCCAAGTCAACCCCCGGCGAACATCGCCTGGAAGCTGACAAATTCCAAAATCTGCCTGAACTGGGAGCATGTGAAAACAATGGAGAATGAATCAGAGGTGTTGGGCTACAAAGTAAGTGATTTCTTCATCTCAGTAATCAGATATTTTTGTTGCACAGGTACACAGATTTGGTGGAAGGTGAGTGTTCATCACCTGGAAAACTGCAATTTTTCCGGATTCATTGGGATGATTGGCTGATGTTTATACAAATATCCCTTCAGCATAGGACCTCTTTATCCCAACAGGGGGATTTTCTGTCCCAAATCCTGGATTTCTCTTGTCCACTTCTAATCTTACTTACCTAAAGTTTCTTGCTTTCACATCTCCAGGGAAGGAGTTTCACTTATCTAGAAGAAGTAGAGAACAGTCTTTGAAGCATTAAAGGCAGTCCATAAAACCACATTTAAATGTTCTCACTCTCTGGCAATTCATAAATGTACCTTTAAAAAAGAGACTGGAAGATACTCACACAAAGATCTATGTGAATGAACTAAAAAGCACTCCCATAAATCTACTTTTAAAGGAAATAAAAATTTATTTTAAAGGTTGGTTGCAGTTCAAGATTCTTTGATTATCCCCGGGTCCTAGGAAACCACCTGCTGTGGTACCCACCCCAAAACCCTGCAGAATTTATTCCCGTGTTTTAAATTGCTTTTAACACCCTGCCAGATGCTGAGAGTGCTCAGAAAACTTTGGGACACGACAGAAGAATCTCTCAGCTCCCCAAAAAATTGATTAAAACTTAAAACTTAATGAAACAACTCTTTTTTCCAATCCCTTTCTGCTTAGATTCTGTACAGACAGAACAGGCACAGCAAAGCCCATATCCTGGAGACAAACAACACTTCAGCTGAACTCCTGGTCCCGTTTGAAGAAGATTATCTCATCGAGATAAGAACCGTCAGTGATGGTGGCGATGGCAGCAGCAGTGAGGAAATTAGGATTCCAAAAATATCGAGTAAGTGAGAGATTTTTTTCCCCCTCTGAATGCTGTTGCATAAGCAGAAGTCTGTGCCTCTAAGCACAACAGATTCCCAGCCTTTCCCTTGCCATAGGTGTCCTCCCTCCTGGTGCTTTTTGGTGCTGGCTTCCATAAATTCAGCACTGATACTCTTACATTCGTTAGAGAAGAAAGTATTTTGCTCCACTCCTTGTTTTTAGTGCAGGTCTCCACTGCCCTGGCCTGCAGAGCTCAGGGGAGGATACAGGAATCAGATTTCTTGTGAAAGTCAAAGTTCTCACTCATAATGTGGCCCCAATTCTGCTCTGGAGCTGCTGCTGGGCCAGGGAAGCTCAGCCCTGACCCCTGGCTGGGGTGGGGTGGCCCAGGGTGCAGCCTCTGCTCTCGTAAAGAACTTATTATTTATGAAAAAGGGAGCACTTTTATATCATAAATATCATATATTTATATATAATAGTTTTGCAACAAAATAGTCAAAACCCTCTTAAAGGGAATATTCACAGGAAGGGTGGGAAGCGGATCCAAAATCCTACTCCACGGAATGGCTCCTACAACTTCAGTAACCAATTAATAAAAATAACATTTCTGGATAATGTTTCATCTTGAAAGGAGAACAGAGATTGCTGTTAAGCTAAAATGCAAAGGAAACCTAATTTATGACACAGATCTACCTCTGTCTGTTTATATTTTTACAGGTTTAAGCTCTGGAGCAGTAAAATCATCCCAAAGGATAAACCATGCATTGACATCCAGGGTCCTGCTGTTGAGTTCTGTTCTTCTAAACCCTTTCCCTTCCTGGTTCAAGCAATGCTCAGCCCTGGACTTTTAACAATAAAAAGTGTGGATTTTATCTTAATTCTTCACCATAACCAACATTCCTGCTAAAGAACAACACAGGGGAGGGGGGAGGGAGGTAGAAGTGGTCTATCATTAAGAAAATATTAGGTATCAATATTCCATGAATTTTTAAAAACAGGCTTGGAAATGAATGGATAAATCAACATGCGTTAATTAAATGGAGCAGTGCCAAGCCTAATTTGGGATTGACACGGGGGTGGTCTCAATTTTTTTTTCCAAGGAGTTGTTCCAGAAAAAGCAGTTTAATGGAATGTCAACCTGTGCTGAGCTGATGCCACAGAGGGAGGAAGAGATTTAAAACTCTTGTGATGTGGATATTATTGATCTCATGTTCTTCAATGTAACCTGTTAAAAAACCCCACTTTCAATTAAATAAAAGCTATTTGTTTACTTTTTGCGTTTGTCTGTGCTAGAGGAGGTGTCATAAAATGCATTATTTGAAGTGTCTTGTGCTATTTTCTACAAAAAAGGGAAACTTAAATAAAAGGAGTCCTGTGGACCAACCCAAAGCCCAGTGAATTCCATAGAAAAACTTTCACTGGCATCAGCAGGCCTTGAACCAGAGCTGAAAAAGCAGCACCTTTTATACCATCAGACACTTTACATATTCTCAAATCCATTTTAAAGGACTTTTCCATGCAAAGACTGTTCTGATCAACAAAACTACCAGAGAAGCTGAATATTTTAAGGGAGATTGAAATAAATCTGTCGTTGAGCAGGATCAGTTGGTCTCTCCTGGCTTTGTTATTCTTTGGTGCAGCTTGAAAGCGTAGATTCATCTTTGTGTTGAGCGTGAAGGTAAATGAGAAGAACATTGATTTTCATCATCTTGAAATATAAATAAAAGCAGCTAATTAAGCCCTTCAATCTCCTGAGTCCCCAGAATGACAAATTAAACACCAGAGTTGGGCTTTCAAGTCAGGAGATGCAGCTCAACACTTGAAGCCACGCTCCTGCCAGCTTGAACTACAGCTGATAAAAGGTGGTTTTTGCCTGATGTCATTACTGGGAAATCTTTTCTTCCTTCTCTCTTTGCTCTGAAGTTTATTTTCTTTTCTCCACTGTCAGATCCATGTTATGTCTTCTTTGTAAACATTTATGTCTACAAGATAACCAAATACCCCAAATATTTTTAAAAAGAGGACAGTTGGGATGGGATGAGGATGTTTCAGCACATGAATGAGTAAAAGGAGCTCATGGGTGCATGAAAATCCTTCAGAGAACACATTCACCATGTTTGTTATCCGTGGGCATGGGAACATGGATTCATAGGAAAAGCTCCAAAGCTTTGGTCCTCCTCAAGGTCCTGTCCAAGCCAAAGTTTGCTCTGATTCTCTGATTCCTCACAGAGCCCACAGGCTGGGCTGGCAGAAAATGAACTCAAAAATGATAAAATCATTGCAAATCCTCATGGTAGAGAATGATGTCCAAGCAAATATCACCTCACAGAATCATGGAATGGTTTGGGCTGGAAGGGACATTAAAGATCACTTACAGCTGGTGATGTTCAATAACCCCCACACTGAATTCAATAAAACAATTTATAGAGGTCACTCCTGTTTGGTTTTGAAAGAGCTTCTTGCATCATCCCTTCCCAGCAGGTCTCCAGCAGGACCTCTGGTCACTCCCAGACCTTCTTGTGTCCATTAAGCANACAGCTGGTGATGTTCAATAACCCCCACACTGAATTCAATAAAACAATTTATAGAGGTCACTCCTGTTTGGTTTTGAAAGAGCTTTTTGCATCATCCCTTCCCAGCAGGTCTCCAGCAGGACCTCTGGTCACTCCCAGACCTTCTTGTGTCCATTAAGCAACGGGTACTTTTTATTTCCCTTCATTAAACTGAATCTAAAATTCTTATACTTCATAACATAAATGGAATTCTTTGCTAAGTTTACCCAAAACATCTTTTTATTCAAGCGAAAAGAGATTTTCTGCAGAGCAGTTACAGCTCAATAGAAGGTCTGAGAGATGCTTAATTACAGGGAGGCTCTGGAAATAAAATGCCACTTTTAGAAGTCTGTCCTCTGGGATTTCTACAAAGTTCCTAATCACCGGAGTTATTAGGAAGAGGTTTAACACAGCTTTCAAAAGAGGGGAATGGTTTAGAAAGAAGTGAATGTTCTGTTAAAAATCCTGATAATACCTTAATGAAGTAAAACCATTTTTCTTTGCGGTGGAAGTAAACAATAAATCACTTCTTCAGATTTCTTCTCATTTCTGTGCAGCACCCATGTCCTTTTCTCTCTGTAGGAGATCCAAATCAGGCTCTTTAACCTCAGCATTTCTCCATTTGTCACTCCCATGGGATCAGCCCTAAAAAAGGGACAGCTGAGGAATCCCAGGAATATCAGTGAATCTGTTCCCTTGCTGAGCTCCCTTGGAGCTGGAGCTCCCAGGGTGAATATTCTGCCTCAGGAGCAGAACTAAGCAGCCTTAAGGAGAACAACTTTACACACAGCTCCTCCCATCCTCCCTAAATCACTGCAGAACTTGTGCAGGTTCATTTTCTCCTCCCCAGCTCCCCAGTCCCTTTTTTGGTGTTTCACCAGGACAAATCGAGTCTGAGCTGCCGAAAGCACTGAAAGTCCAGCTCTTTTTATGTGAAAATGTTATTAAAGCAGCTGATGCTGAAATGGAAAGAGTTCACATGGCTGGCAGCTTTCATTAAAAAGAAAAGAGAAAGGGTCAAAAAGAGTTTTGTCACTCAGAGTTGCAGGAAAAACTTTGGAAACAGGAACAGCACAAATCCCCTAAAACCAGAAGTTGAAATGAAAACAACAGAAAAACTCTGCAGTGCTCCTGATTTTTAACAGCCAAGAACCTAAATTAAAAACCCCGTTTAAAGGTGCCCAGCAAAGGGAATTTTGGTCCCAGACTTAGCAGATTTTAGAGAAAATCACAGACCAGCCAAAGTTTTCAGATAGCTGGAAAAATAATACCTATTTTCTTTTGATAACCTAAGCAAAGTACCGAAACGTGAAAGAGACTCACAGTCAGGGATTTTCATTTTGAATTGAACACATCAACAAAATATTTCTCCATGAAAAAAGCAATTTTGAGCCTCTCCAAATGTTTCCGCTCACTCCAAGCACAATGTTTCGTTGTGATTTACGAGCATTTAAACTTTATTTAACATCTTCTCCCTTCTTTATAGGGCAATTTTTGAATAGGAATGCCAAGAAATGAAATAAAAGAGCCCATGTGTGTTATTGTACCAGCCCCTAAATCAACATTATCCCGGAGTGCAGAAACTCCCTGTTTTCTGCGGGTCGTTGGAATGCAGCCCTGCTGACGCCTTGACACCGAGCTCTAAATCACACTCATGAACAAATGTGTTGTAAATGTGCAGAAAAGATTTTATTAATATCTGCCTGTGCCTCAGTCGCAGAGAATTTCCCCCAGTGGTTTGCAGGGCCCGTGTGGAGGAGGGGATTTATCTGCTCACAGAGGTTTGGGGGCTTGCTGGGGTGTTGTGGGTGGTGTCAGGGGATCCCAGCTCCCTCTGTACCCCCCTCCATGGATTTTTGTCTGCTCAGGGAGCACAAAAGATGTCAGAACTTGAATAAACTATTTTTTTTTTTGCTTTCCCTGCTCAAAAGATGTCAGAACTTGAATGAACAGATGTGTTTATTCCCCTCCAGCACTGATATTTCCAAGATATCATCCCAAAATTGCCCTGGACGTGCCCAAGATTGCTGCATCTCAGTGCTCCCAGAAATGAAGTTCCAAGTGCCTCTGTAGGTGTAGTCACAGTGTCATGGAAGCACAGAATCCCAGAATGGTTTGGACTGGGAGGGACCTTAAAGCTCATCCCATTCCTCCCCTGCCATGGGCAGAGCAGGGACACCTTCCACTGTCCCAGGCTGCTCCAAGCCCCATCCAGCCTGGCCTGGGACACTGCCAGGGATGTGCTGGCCTTGGGATGGAGTGGACTGAGGGCTGCTGGCAGTCACAGAGGGTTGCTGAGCTATTCCCACGAGGATGATGAGCTCTCTCAGGTACAGCTAGTGCAGAACCCCCTTGTCTGTGCATTATTCCTGCCAAGGAGTGGCCCAGCCTCCCTCCACTGAGCTGAGTTATTTTCCATATCCTCCTTGTGCTCCTGACTGAATTTATGGGAGGGACAACACTTCCAGGATTGCTCTGAACTGAAAATGTAAAATAATGGCAAATGATGCATTCAGAAATATCCACCTGAAAATTTAAATAAGGTTCCACAGACTTCACACAGAGTGCCCCTGGCCAAATCCAGAGGAAGGTAAGGATTTGACATTTCTCTCGCTCTGACCATTATCTAATCCCAAAGCTGGGGGAGAGGGCGGGGAATCAGCGCTATTAAAATAGCCTGTATAAAATCTTCCTTGGAAAAATCTACCATGAGGAAAAGGTCAGTTGGACATTTTGACAGCACGGTACAATGAGGGCCTCTAAATAGCTTCAATCACTCAGGCTTTTTTATTAGGAACTTCTTTTGTCAGTTCCTAGCACTTAATACTTGACAATATGTCTGATGTAGCAATTAAAATGTCATATTAATCATACTGCTGTGCATTGTTTCTTTACTTAACCTATTTTACAGACACCAATTTATTTCAGTACTGAAAACCAGCTACAAATGTTTGTCATCTTTATGGAATGAACTGGAATACTCCTGAAATGCTAAAGGTACCAGAAGAGCAGAAGTTTTTAGTAGGGTGTGTTCAATAAGATACATGGAATTGTTGCACTTGAGTCATCACCTCCTAACAATTGTTTTTCCCAGATCACCTTCAGTGAAATGTCCAACACAGATTTTCCTCATTTATGTACCTTTTTGTCTCTTTGTGCTGGTTTTTCAGCCACATTCCCAGCCACATCCCTCTGCTCCAACAGCTCTGCTGCCATGGGTGCCATCTCCTCAGGCATAATTGCATTTTTCCCTTATAAACCATCTGTAGGCTCTGCCAGTAGCCTTGCACTGGGTTACTATTATGGTAAGAAGTAAAATCAAAATTGAGATGCTTGAATGCAGGATTTTATAAAAAATGGAGGTGTCTGGAGAAGCCCAAACCTCCTACAGCTCTTGGGGCTGTAAAATAAGCAGGTGGCAGAGCAGCCTTCCCTTCTCTGTGCACCCCCTGCTGCTCTTAGAATCACAGAAACAGGAATCATGGACATCATGGAAGGGGTTGGCTTGGGATGGACCTTAAAGCCCATCCAGTCCCACCCCTGCCATGGCAGGGACACCTTCCACTGTCCCAGGCTGCTCCAAGCCCCATCCAGCCTGGCCTTGGGCACTGCCAGGGATCCAGGGGCAGCCACAGCTTCTCTGGGCACCCTGTGCCAGGGCCTCCCCACCCTATTCACCCTGAAATCCCTTTTTCCTGGCAAATTTGAGTGGAGGGATCTCTTCTGGAGCTCTCACTGGAGTGGTGTGCAGGAGCACTGCTGCCATGATTTAATTACATTATTCTGCAGCCCTGCTATCCCAGAGATTTTAAACAGAAACAGCACAAATCTTTCCCGGGTCCCAGTGCCCTCAGCAGATTTAAAGCCTGTGCAGTTTGAGTGGGTTTAGAATTTATTTGAAAGCCTTCTTACACCAGTACAATTTATCCACAGAGATCAGCAGTTTACATCGTATTGATTAATGCAGTTATTGATTTATTCTGCAATTGTACTGGCCAGGTTTATACAGCACTGGAAAGTGCTATTTTCCAGGAGTGATTGACTTCTTTCTTTATTGACTAAAATGAGCTGATAAAAATCATCCACTGGCTGAGCTAGAAGTGGGTTTTTTTGTATTCCTGCTTCCAGCAGAGAAAAGTAGGAGAAAAACGCTGCTGCAGAGCAGAGGAAAGGAGTTCCAAGGTTTAACCCCGCTGGAATTACCCTGCTTGGGCTAAATCCAGCCCCAGCCTTAGCCAGGTAAGAAGCTGGAAGGCTGGGATGGTAAAAAGCAGGCAGGCATTTGGATTTGGAGGAGGAGGATTAACCTGCTCTTCCCTCTCCTCACTTCAATGCCTGGATGGGTTTTCCAGAGCTGCTCCTAAAGCTGATGTCACTGTCCCCTTCCCCAGATATGGGAGCTTCAGATGAGCTCCTAGGAAGGGCTCAGGGTGTCTCCTCAAGGGATGGGATGGTGTTTCCCTGCTGTTTTAGGGAAGGTGCTCTCTGCAGCTGGAGTTTTTGTAGCGCCTCGTGGCTTTGCAGTGCCATGAAGCGGAGATAGCAGCCACTGATCCCGGCTGTTCCGAGGTGTTCCCAGTTTGAGGGAAGAGCCCTGTGCTCCTGAAACACTTGGCTGTTTATCACATCAGCTCTGAGCTGCTCTCCTGGTGAAACTGCTCCATCAGGCCAAGGAAATCCCACTTTTGGACAAGTATTGGGGTGCAGAGCTGCATCCTCCCTGTCGCTGTTGAGCGCTAGCCGAGTGCAAGAACCAGGCTGGATCGGGTGAGGCGGAATTCTGATTTTATTATTTAATTCTAAAACTTATATAGACTTTTAAAAGTTCCTCCAGATTGGGTCAATTCAAAACCTCCCCCTAGGCCCATAGGCCAGGTAGAACTGCCCATCTTTCCAGAGACAGTTTCAATAACATCCAAACCTTATCTTTATTTATAGAACACAGGGAGAAGAAGAGAAAAATTCCCATGGGAAAGAATCTGTGCTACCACACCTCCCCACAGCCCTTCAAATATCCCTGTCCAGAGAGTCAAACACTTTCACTCTTATTTCATGTCATCTGTGCTGCTTTCAGTTTACAAGTCGATATTACCATATTTATATTTTTTTATATATTTTATATATATT
>VZTH01002190.1:0-65296 GCA_013397815.1 Aleadryas rufinucha
CTTAAAAATCATCTCATTCCACTAAATCAGGCTGCTCACAGCCTCATCCAGACATTATGGGATTTCTCCTGGGTGCCAGGTGAGTCAGTGAACCTCCAGTGGCTCAGGCAGGTCTTGGATTTACAGTTCAACCCGTGTTTCAGATTGATCTCAATCTCTGCCTCAGACAAAAAAGCTTCTTTGGCTGGTTTCAAAGCAGTGATATTTCCATGAGAAATGTCTCCTTTCAGGGGATTTGTCTTTTTTTAACAAACAAACCAAACAGCCCCTCCCTCCCCTTCACTCTGATCCCAAATCATCACTTGACATTTTTCAGTCTTCTACCAAGTCCCTCAAAGAGTTATATTTCATCTGGAAAAGGTGTCAGTACCAAAAAGTTTGATGAGAAAAATAAACCTTGTGGCCGTTTTCCTCGTGGTCTTGCTTGTCCTGTGGGCTCTGTCTCAGTCAGATCCATGAGTTTTTCTTGGTGCTGGCTCTAGGGAATTTTGATGCTGTGGCCATCAGGAGCCCAGTTCACAGAATCCCAGAATCCCTGAGGTTGGAAAAGACCTCCAAGATCATCCAGTCCAACCTGTGACCGATCTCCACCTTGTCACCAGACCAGAGCACTGAGTGCCACATTCAGTGGTTCCTTGAATGGGAACTCCAGGAATGGGAATGGGAACTCCACCACCTCCCTGGGCAGCCCCTTCCAATGTTTAACCTCCCTTTCCATGAGGAAATTCTCCCTGAATTCCCCACTCCAGCTGGATGAACGATTCCGTGGGTAGCAGCATCAGCTGTTTCAATGCAGTTCCTCACTTGTACCACTGAGGGAAGAGCCAACCCTTGGGTTTTGTGCATCATGGTGATCCTGGAGTGGCGTGGAGCTCTGAATTCAGCTCTCTTCCATAAATTTGGTGGAATTAGCAATTGGTACCCTGGAAAGTCACAGAACGGCTTGGGTTGGAAGGGACCTTAAAATCATCTTGTTCCAAGCCCTGCTGTGAGCGGTGACACCCTCCTGGTTGCTCCGAGCTCCATCCAACCTGGCCTTGGACGCTTCCAGGGATGGGGAATCACAATTTGGCTGTCAGAGCAGATTCCTTATAGAAACATTAATCATTGCTGTCATGCTTCTCATGACATAATTAATATATTAATCTGTAAGAGAAGAGGATTTGGGAAAATCTGGTGTCTCGGTGATTTGCTTTGTTTCTATTTCTGCTGCATTTTAACATTTTTTGGGCTGTCACCACATTAAAGGTGAATACCAGCTCAGGCTGGTTTTGCTTAGCATGGATATTTTGCCATGGAGATCTGTCTTTGTGCTTATGCTGGATGATATCTAAATTTGCCTTTGCATTCGCTGCCCTGAACTTACATTTACAGCGAATGATTTCACAGATTTCCATTCCATATCCCAGGGATTTATTTATAGAGAGCGGAAAGAACATTGGTTTATTTTCTTTACTAATTTGTCACTTTTAATGCTTGTCAGCCAGATTTCACTTTTGAAAACACAGAGAAGAGGGAATATGTAAATCCAGTTTATATTTCTGGAGGTTTCCCTATATCAAAAGGATTCAGAATTAAAAGAAAAGAAAAGAAAAGCTGAATTAATCATATTTGGAAAGAACTCAATCCTTCTTCAGTATTTCTTTACATAGGATTCCTGGCTGTCCATCAAAAAATCCTCCTTCCACAACACTTTACATTTTTCACCTAGAATGTCTCCAGATGTCGAAAAAACAAAGTAGTTTTTTGGATAAGTCCGCTAAAAAATAAAAACTGGTCACCTTTAAAGCATGAAAATGCTCTCTTTTCAAAACCTTTCAAATCCAGTTCTAAGGCTTTCCTGGTTTCAATTAAAATTTGAAGACTTCTGATAAATACAAACTCCTTGCATGAAAACTTGGATGAAGAAAGCTCTTTTCCATCCCTGAAAATTTATGATTTCTTACAGCAGCCATAGGTTTGCTCGGAGTCATAGCTAAGATCCCTTTTCCTCGGTAGTGTGCAAAAGCAAACACGCTTTTTGGGGAGTTTCATTGAGTTGTTACTCCTTGTTTGCAAATAGGGAATATTGTGTGACTTCTTGCAGAGTGTGTGGGAACAAAAGGCTCCTCACACTCAGTATTTTATCCCACACTCCAGAGTTATTCATCCAGCCCCAAGTGAAAACCCTAAATAGAACAGGCAAAGCCTCTCTTTGCCTTCCTCCTTCCCCTATTTCATGATGATGAACGCCAAGCTCTGGGCGATGAAAAAACCCCATCCATAGCTGGGATTTTTTTCCCCTCAGTAAAAAACAGATACAGGAATGTAAATTTTCATCTCCCCACAAACACGGTTTTGAGTAACAGTGGTGGATGGAATCTTTGCACAGGAGACAATGACAACAAAATTATTCAGTTTTGTGACACAGGGAGTGACTCTTGTTTCTCCTTTTACTAATCCAGATTTTACTTTTTTTAGCTTTTGTGTTTTTGTAACCAACCAAACGTCTTCAGACAGACTGAGAGATTTGGGAATATCAGCCTGGAGAAGGGAAGGCTCTGAGGAGACTTCAGAGCTCCTTCCAGTGCCTAAAGGAGCTCCAGGAGAGCTGGAGAGGGACTTTGGATGAGGGATGGAAGGACAGGAAAAGAGGAGATGGTTTTGAACCGAAAAAGGGTGGGTTTAGATTAAATATTAGGAAGGAATTCTTCCTTGTGAGGGTGCTGAGGCCCTGGCACAGGTTGCCCAGAGAAGCTGTGGCTGTCCCATCCCTGGAAGTGTTCAAGTCCAGGTTGGACAGGGCTTGGAGCAACCTGGGCTAGTGGAAGGTGTCCCTGCCNCCATGGCAGGGTGTTGGAATTCCATAATTTTTAAGGTCCCTTCCAACCCAAATCATTCCAAGATTCTATGATTGCGAAAGACTTCTTGTCCTCCTGTAACCACCACGATCGAAAAGCCCATTTACCAAAGGAACTGGGCAGTGAATGAGCCATCTTCAGCTTCCCCAGACTGGAATTTTGTTCCTGGAGGTATCCTCCAGCCTGCAGTCAACTTAGATGAGAGCCACTTTTACTGTTATTTTCCTTGGAAAAATTTTAAAACTGTTCAGTTTGCAGAATTTAAGTTTTCTAGTGGCATTAGAGGTTGTGCTGAGATTTATTTGGATGCTCCCCAAAGAGCCAAACCCGCTGTGCTCCTGAGCACCACGAAAATGTTTACACAAATAAAAGGTTTTTATGGCTGCCATAGTTAATAGCACCCTTCAAAATTATAAATGGAGTTTAGATTGCATTAAAAAAAACCCCACAGCATTAAAAAAACCTTAATAAAATGTAGTGGAAACGCTGCTGCAATATTTATCTCCTGTAAACGCATTAAAGTTGTGAGTGGGGAACTGTGGCCTCCAAATTATAGAATCATGAAGGTTGGAAAAGACCTCCAAGATCATCAAGTCCAGCCTTCCATCCAATACCACCAGGTCCACTAAACCATACCCACAAATGCCACATCTGCTCGTTTTGTGAACACTTCCAGGGATGTTGACTCCACTCCTTCCCTTGGGAATCTGTTCCAATGCTCAACCACGCTTTGAGTGAATGTTCATATATTTGAAGTAAGCTTTGTTTTTATTTTCATGTCTCCAGGACATTTTTCAAAGGAAAATTCTTAATCTTCACATAAACCCACCCAGCACTGAATTTAGGGCAGTTTTCAGGAAGGATCTTGTTCCTTGTGGAACAAGACCAGAGAGCAGGAATGATACAAGAGAGAATCCCCAAATCTTTGAGGATTCCTCCAGTGCATTTACAGCGTGATTTGACTTAGATCATCGAGTGGTTTGGATTGAAAGGAAACTTCAAGATCACCCAGTTCCAAACCCCCTGCCACAGACAGGGACACCTTCCACCAGGCCAGGTTGCTCCAAGCCTGGCCTTGAACACTTCCAGGGATGGAGCATCCACAGCTTCTCTGGGCAATCTGTGCCAGGGCCTCACCATCTTCACAGTAAAGAATTTTTTCTTTTTGTCTCTGATCTAAAATGCTCCTCTTTTAGTTGCCAAAATGTCTTTCTCAGACTGATGTCTGACTTGACAGAGTCTTCTGCTCCTTGAACTCCATGGTTTTTCCGTAGTCCTGCTCACACGTGGATCTCAAACCTACCCCAGACCTGGTGGGTGTTTTGGTGGCTGTTCCAAAACCTTTTTTGCCTTTGATGCTTAGAAATGTTTTCCTTTCCAGCCAACATTCACTTGAGATGAGTTTTTAGCTCTTTGTCCTGGTGCCAGCTTCATCCTGCAGCTAAAATAATTCTTTCTCCTTCCTGCTGCTTGTCTGGAGGCAGAGTTTGCAGACCAGGCCCACTCCTACTCAGCTCCCAGCTCCAGCCAAGCTCTTCCAGTCTTTTCTATTAAAAGAAACTCTTCTCTGGCTCTGACAGTCCTTGCAGGTTTTCTTTTCCTGCATGGAGTTCGTGTTGCACCATCTTGCCTCACTGAAGGTGAGTGGACTGTTTGTGATATTCCAAATAAACTCCCAGCTTGTATAAATTCAGAATCTTTGCTCTCACCACAACATTCTCTGCTTTGCAGTGGTGCAGCGTCACAATCGCCTTTTTCCCACCTTTAATGTTCACAACTGCCCTGTGATTCATTTGCAAACACAGCTTATTTTTCTTCATATTTTCAACTTGTAAACCCCAGAATTAAGGCAAGGAAGGACCCAGAGGAGCAGCTTCAGCTGCATAAATTAAGTCAATGTCTCATAGGCCAGCTCCCGATTTCTCTGCAAAGCTTGGATTTTGTTTTGAAGCCAACCCAAAACTTGAAGCGTAATCCTTGCACTTCAGAGCTGGTCACTGCTTCCCATTCCAGTTTTTAGCCCAAACTTTTCCTGGAATTGTCCATTCCTGGAATCTCTTCTCCATCACTGTCTGTCTTACAAGGTGTTTCCCCTCATCTTCCTCACTTCAGTTGGGGCTCATGATCCCTCATCCCGTCTCGGGGGTCTTGCACAAGGTTTGTGTCCTGTTCCTTTGGCACAGTCTGGCTATCACAGGGATGGCAGTGAGATGTGTTCATGGCAATATCATCTACTGAGAGATTTGCTTTGTCAGGCCAGCCCAACAAACGATAAAATTATGGTCTGAAAATGGAGAGAGGAACAATAGAAAGGATAAATCCCTGCTACTCACCCAAGAGATACTCCTTCCTGTAGCCCTGTTTTGGGATAGTTCCATTTATAGGGATATTTCCTTTCTGTGTTTGTACATTTGTCTTCATACACCTCTATTTTTTTGACTGACAANATGTTCTGGGAGCTCACAGCTGTCACAGGACTCCAGGTGGGTCTCAGGAGCAGAGCAGAAGGGCAGAACCACCTCCCTCAACCAGCTGGTGCTTCTTTTGAGGCATCCCGGGATACTCTTGGTTTTCTGGGATGCAAATGCTCGTTGTCAGAAATGTTGAGTTTCTCAGGATGGTGTTTGCTGAGGATCTCAGGATCTTGGGATCATCTCATCCGAGGCCTGAGGTCCCACATTATCCACCTGCACCTGCCAGCTCCCAAGTCCTCCCAGCTCCCTGCTGATGGCACAATTCCAATTAATTCCTGCCACAAACAGTGACACCCACCAACTTCTTGTGCACAGAGGTCGTTGTGCAGTGGCCAGGAAAACACATAGAAAATAAGAAATGAGGAAAACAAGTCTGGTGTGAGTCAGAAACCCCAACAAATCCCAGGGCAGCGAGGCAGAGACCTCTTCCCAAGATTTCTTGCTTGGCATCAGGGCACTGGGACAACCTGTCCCCAAATTGCTGAACCCCTGTGTCTAACTCACTTGAACCCCCCCTTTTTAATTATTCATTTTACAGAGATATTTTTGTTCCTGTGTGTGTTAGGCGGAGTTAGGTTATGATTTTTTAATGCCACGAGAGGGAAGATGAACCTTTCCCTCAGATCTGACATTTTAAAAAAATTTTTTTGATTTTGCAACCAAGATAAACAAAACCAGCATTCCAGACTAAGACTAAAGTTTGTTGTTTTGAACTCCCTGCCTCTAGAGCTGAGCGTGGAAGAGATTTTTCTTCCCTCCGGAAAGTTCAATATCTGTGAAAACAAAGGTCTGTTTATGTCTTTTATCAGCTGGTCACAGGAGATATCACTGTGCAGGCACTGCTGCTCCTCTGTGCCACCCCTTGGAAGCTCAAATACTTCACAAAACTCAAACTTATCAGCACAAGAGCATTTCTTCTGGGTCTCATCTAATGTGGGTGGTGCTTTCACTTCTCATTAGCTCGGGATGAGGTGAATAATGAACTGCAGACACCAGCACCTCAGTACCAAGATATTTCAAGCTCATAGACAAGTCAAGCAAGACTTTTTTAGAAAAGATTCTTGGATATAAATATCTAAATTCTGCTTACTTGGCTTTTTAGGCTGATATCTGTTATTTTTTTACCTTGTGCTTTAACTCATCAGTGCCTGTTTCCTGTCAAGATACATGAGGATAAATAAGGCCATCACTTCAAAGGAGGAAGGAGGGAAAAGGATACTTTGACCTTCCCAAAATGCTTGGAAAGCCACAGAGAGAATTATCTGTTCTTCAAGACTTTTCATGATCAAGAAAGCTTTTTCTAAGCTCAGGTCTTCGTGATTCTTCAGCCATAGAGAATAAACCTTCTGCTGTTAAGCTCAGTCCCAAGGCTTAGACCCTGCATCAGGTTAAAGCTGAGCCAGAAAAGAAAGGCAAGTCTGGACGTCAGCACTGAACTGAAACTCAACGGTTTTGTGCTCTTTCCAGGAAAAGTTGAGGGCAAAACACAGAGTTCATTCCTGCTTCCCATCAGTGCCACCATGAGGAGCAGAGAAAGACCAAGTGCAAACCCAAGCAAAGGAGGGAAGAGCTGGGAGGGCAAAGGAAGATGCAGCAAGCGTAGGCCTAAGGTGAGAAAAGTCATAGAAAATCATAAAAGTCATAAAGGTTCATAAAATCATAAAATCAAGGTATGGTTTGGGTTGTGTTGGAAGGGACCTGAAAGATCATCTTGTTCCAAACCCCTTCCATGGGCAGGGACACCTTCCACTGTCCCAGGTTGCTCCAAGTTCCCCAGCCTGGCCTTGAACACTTCCAGGGATGGGATGTCAACAACTTGTCTGGGCCAGGGCCTCACCACCCTCCCAGGGAAAAATTTCTTGCTAATGTCTAATTTAGATCTACCTTCTTTCGGCTTAAAGCAATCCCACCTCGTCCTAAGTTCCCAGTTGCAAATCTTACCTACCAGTAAGAAATAAACATTGTTTGTTGATAAATTAAACAGTGACAGGGAAAGTCTTACCCCCATTCTCCCTTCCCATCTCTCATTGGAGATGTCTAGGAAATACCCATGGTTTTATAACAGAGAGAAGAAGGGAAGTGAGATCTGACTGCTTCTGCCAGCAGGGAGAGACCTGAAATGGGTCTAAATTTGCATTTAGATTTGCTTTTTTGGCAGCAATGTTTTCTGCTGGGTGCCAAGAGACCCCTCTGGGCTTGAATTATTTCTCAGGGAAAAAGAATCGGCAGCAGCTATTTCATAAGCAGAGATACTCTGGGGGAGGGCTGTAAAGATTAGAAGGGGCAGTAAATACTGGGGGAAACAAGCCAGGGCTGGGGGATGATTCACAAGCTGCATCTTCTGCTGGTGCAGGGAGAGGAGGAGGAAAGGTTGGAATGGGTGTAAGGCAGGAAGAGCCTGTGGGAGATGGAACCTGCCCTCAGCATCATGGCAGCCATGGGACACGGTTTGGGACTCGTGCTTTTGCTTCTGGGCAAATCAGAAAGGTAGCACAGAGTCACAGAATTGACTGGGTTGGAAGAGAACCCTGAGACCATCAGGTCCAACCTTGCACTAAAACACCACCAAGCACTGAGTGCCATGTCCAGTTTTTTTCTTAAACACCTCCAGGGACGATGATTCCACCACCTCCCTGGGTCATCCATGCGGATGCTTGACAACACTTTCCATGAGGAAATTCCTCCTGATGTCCTTCCCTGGCCCAGCTTGAGGCTGTTTCCTCTTGTCTTGTTGCCTGGGAGAAGAGGATGACCACCCCAGCTGCCCCCTCCACTCAGGGAGTTGTGGAGAGCCAGAAGGTCCCTCTGGAGCCTCCTTTTCTCCAGGCTGAGCTCTCCCAGCTCCCTCAGCTGCTCCTGGTGCTCCAGATCTTTCCTCAGGTCTGTTCCCTCCTCTGGGCAAGCTCCAGCCCCTCAATGTCTTTCTTGAAGTCAGTGTCCCAAAACTGGACACAGGACTCAAGATGTGACCACAACCTGATTGTAAAATAATCCATCGTAATTTTATGGCAGGTTTATAAATTAGATACTATGCTGGCAATATTTAGATACTTTATTAGCAACAAAGCTATTTTTAATCATCCCTGTGTCCTACTTCTGGCATGGAACCTTCTCCCAACACCTCCGTCACACAGAGTGAGGCAAAGCTGGAAGGCTTGGTGAGACCAAGGACACTTCCATCTGACAGTGGGTAAATCTTAAATGAAATATAGGTTGGGTCTTTAGCAGCAAAAGCAGATCAAGGGTGATTCTGAACTGCTGATGCAAGGGCAGATGGCTTTGTATGAAAGCCTTGTCTCTGCTTGTTTACTAGAACATTCAAAATGAATTAGTTCTGGACCAGACTGATGTGATGACATCAGAAATACATCCTTGAAGGTGAATCTCAGTGGAAAAGGATCCATAGAAGAGCAGAATATCAAGATAAGAAGCCTGGAATAACATGTGGCCCCTTTACCTCTCCCTCAGTTGGGCTGTGCCATCCAAGGCAGCGCTGAGTTGCTGGCAGGGCTGGTTTTGGGTGGCTCACCTCACCTGAAACACCTCAAAGATGGTGTAACCTGTTCAATTTTGCTTCATCCCTGAGTCTGACTCAGAGAACAGTCAAATTTGGGCTATGACATCCAAAGCCTGATGGCCTGTGGTCAAACCAGGCGTGAATTACCTCATTCCTTTCACTCACCGTGGTGACTCATTCCCAGTTCTTGCTGGGAGCAACACTTTTGGCTCAGTCCTTTGCAAAGGGGTGTAAATCCCTCAGAGATGAATGGTTTATCTCTACCCATTATCAAACCTGGGCTAAAGCGGTGAATTCAGAATGAATTCTGACCTTGGGGCTTCTATGCATGCTGTGAATTCTGCTCCTGGGTACTCAGCTTTGCAGTCCACATGTGCTGATCCAACGGTCCCTGCCAGAATCCAACTCAATTTATATTTAAGACCATTCTCAGACCACTTGCTGTAGGATCCCTACTCAGCCAGAACAGGTGGGGACCCCACAGTAAGCTGAGTCCAGTCCTCATGGTGCAGAGAAGAGAATTCAAGTTTTCCAGTGTTTTCTTGATGAGTTTTCCATATTTTAAAAGCGTGTTTCACTAAAAGGCATTGGTTTATTGAAGCCAAATTTCTTCTCATACACATCTTTTGGATAGGAAGATGCTTAAGGAGATTGTTTGATTAGCATCATAGAATATCCTGAGTTGTAAGGGACCTAAAAGGATCATCAATTCCAACTCCTGGCCCTGCACAGGACATCCCAAAAATCACCCACGTGACTGAGGGTGTTGTCCAAACACTTCTTGAACTCTATCAGGACTGGGGCTGTGACCACTTCCCTGGGGAGCCTGTTCCAGTTCCTGACCACCCACTGGGCAAAGAACCAGGTCAACAACGAAACACCCGAATCAAAAATCAAAAACTCAGTTACAGAAGATAAGAGGAGGTTTTTGAAGTCCAAAAATTCTCCTAATTATGATGCCAGAGCAGGAGAGCAGAGGAGAGCTGGCAGGACAGAGGGGTGTCCCATGCCAGAGGCAGCCACAGGCTTGGTCTTGCTGGCTTTTTTATTTAATCATAATATCACAGAGTGGTTTGGGCTGGAAGGGACCTTCAAGATCACCTCATTCCAACCCCCTGCCATGAGCAGGGGCACCTTCCGCTATCCCAGATTGCTCCAAGACCTTAATTTTAAGAAAGAGGGGGAAGCTCCTGCTCCTTCTCTCACAGAAAATGAATAAACAAACCAAGCTGGAGTGCAACAAGTGAGTTGGTTGAGAGTAAGATGACAGAGTAGAGGTGAAGCTCTTCAAGTCTTAGTCCAGAAATGCAAGACCTGCCATCTTTCCCTTGAATCCAAACCTGGTTCCCAGTTGGATAGCTGGTCTCTATCCTGTGACACCCAAGCTGTTGTAGCATATCCATATCCTTCCCTAGAATGCTGTTTCCCATGGTTATTGATGGATAATGGTTTCCTGAGGCACTGAGGGTTGGGATTTAGGCCTTGCTGTGAGTCCTCCAGGCTTAACAAATAAATAAAAAAAAAAATCAATATTGCTTACATTTGTTTTCAGATCTTATCATTTGTGGGTGTAGGGAGACAGCATTTGTTGATGACTGAGTGAGCCCAGCAGTGCCTCAGTCAATTCTTATCACTCCATTTCACTGCAGCCTGCTGCCCCATCCCTGGCTGCACTCTTTATATTTTTAGTGTATTATTGCTGTGATGTTTAGGATGCAACAGGCAGCGTTGCTTTCGTGAGGGGAGCAATATCAAGCCTGAAATATTGTTGCTGGTGATAAGTGAATTCCCTCTTCACGCCTGGAAAATCAGGAATGCCCTAATCCGTGAGTGAGGGTTGTTCTGACAACCCATCTCTGGGTGTAATTATAGCTGAAGGCTGGGATCCGTCTCGGCAGCAGCTGCTGACTGGCACTGTCGCCTTCCCTGGTAGCTCCTGAGCAGTCTCTTGGCTCATGAATATTCATGAGCAGAGTGTTGGGAGCACTGATAAGAGCTTCAGAGAGATTCATTCAATAAAGTCCAGGCTGCAGATCCACCAGCCCGAGTGAGTGGGGCTGATCTCCAGTGAAAGAATCACAACGGGGGAGCAGAGGGAGAGCTAAAGGGAAATAACTTGGCACAGAGAACAACGGAGGGAAAGAATGGATTGTTCCATGCCAGGAAGCGAATCCCAGAGCACAGCAGAGAGGAAATGGCAGTGCTGCAGTTAAACAGAACAGCTGATTGTAAATAAACAGAAGTTCAAGGTTTCAAAGGCATGAGAAAGTGAAAGAGAGGGGGGTTGGCTCAGTTCAAGGAGAAAATTCACATGGGCAGAAAGGGGTAGTGGCTTTAGGCTGGAGGAGAGCAGGGTTAGATGTGATGTTGGGAAGAAATTCTTCCCTGTGAGGGTGGGGAGGCACTGGAATGGAATTCCCAGAGAAGCTGTGGCTGCCTCATCCCTGGAAGCATCCAAGGCCAAGTTGGATAGAGCTTGAAGCAACCTGGGACAGTTGATGATCTTTCAGGTCCCTTCCAACCCAAACCATTCCAGGATCACAGGATACAAGCTGGACAGAAACGTCCATGTGTTCACCTCCTGTGGAGGAACCTCCTGGAACTCACCTCCTGTGAGTTGCGCTCTCCACACCTGTTGCTGGTACAGCCTTGGCACAAGTGCTGGTCCAGGGATGCTCTTTACCCTGGTGTCCTGCAGTGAGGCCCCACAGACAGATCCACCCCACCGAGTCAGTGCAAAGACTCAGGGCAGAGGCATCAAAAAGTTCTTAATCACACAAAACAGAGGGGGAAAAGCCACCCACTCCTAATGAACTTGGGTTCTTGGCAGCAGTGAGCAGCGAGTCCTATTTGCTATCCATGAGTAAGATCCTTATGTCCACAAACACGATGTCTGCTATGGATAAAGACCTTTGGAGTAAGAGTTTGGTGGTGCCCACCTGCCCTGGAGAAGACTTGCAAAGCCCTGATGAACTTGCTCAAAGCAGGCTCTAAACCATGCCCATGTATAAATTTAAGGAATACAAAGGAATTAGAGAATGGCCAAATGAGGGCCATGAAGATGGTGAAGGCTCTAGAGGGGAAGCCATGGGAGGAGCTGCTGAGGTCACTTGGTTTGTTCAGCTGAGGAAGAGGAGGCTGAAGTGAGACCTCATCAGGGTCTGCAGGTTCCTTGTGAGAGGAAGAGGAGGGACAGGCACTGATCTTTTTTCTCTGGTGACCTTACAGAGCCTGAGGGAATGGCCTGAAGTTGTGTCAGGAGAGGTTTAGGTTGTATATCAGGAAAAAGTTCTTCATCCAGAGGGTCCTTGGTCTCTGGAACAGGTTCCCCAGGGAAGTGGTCACAGCACCAAGCCTGACAGAGCTCAAAAAGCATTTGGACAACACTCTCAGACACAGGGTGGGATTCTTGGGCTTGTCCTGTGCAGGGCCAGGAGTTGGCCTTGATGGTCCCTGTGGATCCCTCCCAACTCAGGATATTCTGTAATTCCATAATTTTGTGTGCAGGTGACCTTGCATCTTCTCCCAAGCTTTCCATGAAGGCTGCTTTGGGGATAAACAGTGGGAATGCAAACTGGAGCGGGCCCAGGACTGAGAAACCAATGGAGCACCCAGAGAAGCCAACACACAGCAGGTACCCAGCAGCAGCTCCTGTTATTGTTGTAGATATTATTACAGATTTTACAGCAGCATTTAGCTCTGGCTGGGCCCTGTTGTGCCTCTGTACTCATGGAATGAGTTTCCTCAAATGGAACCATCTGTGGCAGCCACCCTTGAGCTCCCTTGGCAATCAACAGGCACTTCCAGAGGGTAATTCCTCCCATCCTGAAGCAACCAGCTAAATGCTGAGAGATGAATCATGTTTGGAAAAGCCTGGGTTCCCCCCTGTTAAGGGGTCTAGCTGAGCAATAGGGTCCTACAACACCTTTCTTTACATGGATTAGGGCTAAATCACAAATTCCTCACTCACGGGTGCTGAACTTGGGGATGACAGCATTTGCTGCAGGTCACTGTTTTTCTCCCCATTCCCAAGCAGTTAAATTAATCCAAGGCTGCCTCTTTTCTTCCCAAGAGATATTTTGCAGTCAGACAACTCAATCTGCAAACATGAAAAAAGGATGCCCTGTTCCTCCGGTAGGCACTTGGTGCAGACCCACGAGGAGATTTTAGCTCTGTCCACACCTGAAGAGAGAAATTATCATTTCCTAGAGTCCATCTCACTGTGTTAGCACCAAAAAAAGCAAATAGTGCAAGTGTGGGTGTCCACCAGCCTCAGATACCTAAAAAGCTGAGAGATCCTGGCATGTTGATGAGTCAACAATGCAGCTGGAGGCAGGAGAATACCTTGGAGGTCAGGAATTTAGGCACGGCCTCCTTCAAAGCAAAGACAGAGAAACAGCTCTGAGCACTGGTTTCCCAGCAGAAAAATCAGGAATAACAAGGAAAAATCCCGGGCTTGGGCAGGATGGATGGGAGAGACAGTTGCAAAATGCCTGCTGGAGATTTAAACAAGGGTTTGGTGTGGGCACTGAGTGCTGCTGACACCTGGGCAGTTCCCCGGCCTTGCTGGAGGGCTTGAGGCACCCTTTAATTGCATTCAAGGGGCTCATTTTAATGAGAAACAGCAGCGTTAATTGCTTGGGTTGTTCCAGCCTGATAAAGCCCTTTAAGAGCTGTAGGGTAAATGGGTCTCTTTTCAGGCCACAAGGACACTTTAAAATGTCCCCAGACACTCATTAGCTGCCTAAGAACAAATCCTCTGCCCCAGCCTGTGCTAAAGAAAGGCTACAAACCCTCCAGCTCCTACATCCCCGCAGCCCAGAGCCAAAATGCCCAGCAAACAATCCCAAAAGAATCTAAAATAGTGCAAGGAAATCCTAACTGGGGACACGTCTTTGTCCAAGGACCCGGTGGGATGGCGTGACCCCACTGAATTATAGATGAAGAATTTCAGATTTTTCCATGTCTTTATTGGCTTGGCCTCATTAGCCTGGTTAGTTTTGGATCCTTGTCTCTCCAGAGCAGGAGAGGTTTTCTTAAAACTTTCCAGTGTGTAAGTTTAAAGAATACAGAATTAGCCACAGGATCTCTTAGATTGTACAAATATATCATTTCCTCTTTCCTTATTGCTTTTTAAAAGCATCACAGGCAGTTTGGATTCAAGCTTGACTATAACTGGAAGGAGAAGAACCTCCTCCACAAGCAGCTGTGGGCTCCCTGTCTGAATCACAGAATCATGGAATGGTTTAGAATGGGAGAGACCTTCAAGATCATCTCATTCCAGCCCCCTGCCATGGGCAGGGACACTTCCCACTAGCCCAGGTTGCTCCAAGCCCCGTCCAACCTGGCCATGGATATTTCCAGGGATGGGGCAGCCACAGCTTCTTTGGGCAACCTGTGCCAGGGCCTCACTGTTCTCATAGTGAAGAATTTCTTCCTGATATCCAGTCTAAATCTCCCCTCCTTCACCTTAAGGAAGTGCCCTATCACTCCAGGTCCTTGTCCAAAGCCCTCTCCAGCTCTCTTGGGGCCCCTTTAGGCACTGGAAGGGGCTCTGAGCTCTCCCTGGAGCCTTCTCTTCTCCGGGCTGGACATTCCCAGGTCTCCTAGCCTGGCTCCAGAGAATCTCCATGGCCCCCTCTGGACTCCCTCCAGCAGCTCCACATCCTTCTGATGGGGATCCCAGAAAGGGACACGGCGCTCCAGGCAGGCTCTCACAAGAGCAGAGTAGAGGGGAGAGTCAGCTCCTGTTCCTTGCTGCCTCTTTAAAAGATAAACTTTCAGTCTGGAAAGTCCAGAGGAACATCAGAGCCTGGTGCCACCTCAGCCGCCTCTCAGCACTTTGCTAACCCAGAATTGATTAACAATTTGCTTTCATCTCCGTTTCAGAGCCTGTGGAAGGAGCTGTGCTGTGCTCGGAGTCTGGGACTCGCTGTTCCAACGGGAGAAGAAAAAAAAAAGCACCATCCCATCAAAGCTGTCATTCCCTTTGGCAAGCAAACCCATTAGAGATGCACGAGGTGTGCTCTGAAGTCTCTCTCCATTTACTTCTCCGTCGTCCGCCCGCTGCGGATTCCTCCAGTGCTCATTCCTAATGAATCCTGCTGTTCCGTGGAAATGACCCGTGTTGGGCTGCA
The DNA here is from genome assembly GCA_013397815.1 of Aleadryas rufinucha. NCBI lineage: Eukaryota > Metazoa > Chordata > Aves > Passeriformes > Aleadryas > Aleadryas rufinucha. Next base: position 14,969 of record VZTH01002190.1, read on the forward strand.
CCGGGACGGCGGTGCCTGCCTGGATTACCTTTGGGAAGGTGTTAATGAGAGGTGGCAGGGCTGTTACGGAGGGGAGCAGCTCTGGGGAAGAGCCGCGATTCAGCTGAGCAGACCCAGGACGCCCCGAGCTGACAGAGATCACACAATGAAATTAAAAAGCAAAGTTCAGGTGGTGTCAGGCTCTGCAGGGCTTGGGTCTGTGGAGCATCCAGGAGAGGCTCCTTCACATCCCATTTGGTGAGGGAGGGATCCAGCTTGGGAGTGACATCCCACCTGCATCACCCCGTCAGAAACAGGAGGCACAAAGTGCCACCAAATTGATCAGAGGGATGGAGCAGCTCTGCTATGAGGAGAAAATGAGAGAATTGGGATTCTTCAGCCTGGAGAAGGCTTTGGGGTGACCTAACTGTGGCCTTCCAGGACCTGAACACAGCCTATAAGGAAGATGGAGAGAGTTATTTAAAGGAATATGGGGGAATGGCTTCAAATTGGCAAGAGACTAAGTTTAGATTAGAGATTCAGAAGATCCCTTTCCACTCCAAGGTGGTGCTGGGAGGCTGGACAATTATCCCATTAAATTGGTTGGACAATTATCCCTAATTTAATGCTAAACTGGACAAGAGGAAATGGCCTCAAGTTATGCCTGGGGGATTTAGGTTGGATGTTAGGAAAAATTTCTTCATCAAGAGGTTTGTCAAACAATGGAAAAAGCTGCCCAGGGAAGTGTGGAGTCACCATCCCTGGAGGGGTTTAAAAGTCTTGGAGATGTGGCACCTGGGGACATGGGTTAGTGGTTGGACTCGATGATCTTAGAGGTCTTTTCCAATCTAAATGATTCTGTGAACCTATGACTTGAATAAAATCCCTGAGGAGCAGAGGGATCTAGAACAGCTCAATAGTTTGGCTGATTTTTCATTTTGTTGCATGAAGTCAGATCCAAATCCCGGGCCTGGGAGCCAAGCATAAATATTATCAAGCTAAAAATGTGGTACAAGCTTGGTTTATTGGGAAAAATAACCTTGGGAATAGATTCCCTTTTCTATTAGCTGGATCTTTCTGAAAAGGCCGGGAGTATTTCAAAAGAGAATTATTGCAGAAGCTCTGGCTGTTGGGCAGATATAGGAACTGCTGGGAGAATTTAATAACCTGTCCCATGAAGTAGGTCAGGCCACAATTTGCAGAAGTCAGGAGAGGCTGTTATGAAGTTGGAAAGTCTTTTCCAGCTTTTCACTGTCCTCGAGCTGGATAAAAGTAGTTCATACATGGAGCCCAGGACCTGTAAAAGTCTTTTTGGATGAACCACTTCAAACTGACCCTGCACTTAAGCAAGACCCCTGTTAGTGCAGATGAAACAAATCCACCTCTTTGTTCCAAAAATGAAAGTCAAATCCAACTTTCCTTCTGTTTTTCTTGGCTTTGGGGTTTTTTTTTTGGTGTTGTTGGTTGATTGTGGGGGATTTTTTGTGTTATACCAACACCCTGATTCAGCCCTACAGGGTATGAATTTACCTGTAGTGAATTATAGGGTTCAGGTGAGCTTTGACTGTTTATTTTCATAAATATTCTTTTAAAGTGGAGAACAGCAGCTTATTCAGGTGTCAAACACCATTTAAAATACTCAGGATATTGTGTTGTCCTGCATTTACCAGTCAGGAATGTGGTAACAACTGATTCCCTGGAATCAGCACAGAACATTTTTCAAGGAAAACCAGAGTTCAGGGACTCTTTTGTGTAACTGCCATGCTCATTCCTCAGTCTGGAGTAAAAAATATTATGTGAAAACCTGGTGACAATCACCAAATCTAAAATCAAATCCAGTTTTAGAGCTGGATTTCTGGAAAACTCAGTGGCTTAAATAGGCCAAAAATAATGGAGTTTTTACATGGCAGAGAGAAAGAATCAAACCATTTTTTAGGGAGGAAAAATCTAAAATTCAGGTTGGAAATAGAGTGAACATTGTTGCATTATTTTTTTTCTTCTAAGATATGACAAATTTAAGGTAGCTATAATAAATATTATTATTATTATTATTATTATTAATCTTTACTAACTTTCCTTCTCCAGGCAATCCCTATCTCTTCCTATGCATAAGATCACAGCTGGAAGTGTGTGCTGGATACTGATGCACAAATTATTAGCACAAAATGTAATTTTCTCTCCTCGAGGATGTCTCTCTCCAGCCTGAAACAGCCTGTACAATTCCTGTCCTTATTTATCTCATTAATGCATTTACACGTTGACTGTTCTTCCTCCTCAAGAAAAACACGCAGGGGAAAACTCCAGGGCCAGATTCCCACTCTTTTCTCTCCTTGAATACAAACCTTACCCTTAGGCGGATTTTCTTTTTTTTTTGCAATTTGTAAGAATCAAACCCAATTTCATAAGTGATATCAACCACCTCCAAAACATTTGGATTCGAGGTTAAGTGCCTTTTCACCCTGCTCTCTGAATGACTTTCCTGAAAGGAGGAGGCAGAGAATAAATATAAAAAATNGGAATTGTTTGGGTTGGAAGGGACTTTCAAGACCATCCAGTCTCACCCCTGCCATGGGCAGGGACGCCTTCCTCTATCCCAGGTTGCTCCAAGCCTCATCCAACCTGGCCTTGGACACTTCCAGGGATGGGGCAGCCACAGCTTCTCTGGGAATTCCATTCCAGGCCCTCCCCACCCTCACAGGGAAGAATTTCTTCCCAATAAACAATCTAACCCTGTGCTCTTTAACTATTTCCCACTGAGAGCTGGTTTCTGTGGGCTCACAGGCTGCCAACTCTGAAGGGATCCCAAAAGAGGATCACAAAAATTATTTGAGGCCCGATGCACCTCTCCTGTGAGAGAAGCCTGAGAAAGATGGGGCTGTTCAGCCTGGAGAAGAGAAGGCTCCAGAGAGACCTCAGAGCCCCTTCCAGTGCCTAAAGGGTCTCCAAGAGAGCTGGAGAGGGACTTTGGACAAGGGATGGAGCGACAGGACATAGGGAATGGCTTTAAAGTGTCAGAGAGCAGGGTTAGATGGGATATTGGGAAGAAGTTCCTTCCACTTCTGGACAGGAACAGCTGCTCTTGACGTTCCAGGACCACCCCATGGCCCAGAACAGAATCAAGGCTCTGTAGGATCAAGAGTTGAGCAATGAAAGGAGCCTCTTCACCCTACAGAACCCTTTCAGACCAGGGGAGGAAATGGAGACCCAGGGAACAAAGGGATTTGCCTGAGGTTTCAGAGCAGCAAAGGAGGGAACCCTTGAGGCTCTTCCCTCAGCTCCTGCTGCAGTGGCCCATATGTGTCCCCGTCCTCAGGGAAGCTTTGCCTGCTCCCTCTGGAGTTCCATCTGCTCCCTCACTGCTCTTTCTCCTGCCCACTTGAGGAGAAGGCAAAACTGGGAGACAAACCAGAAGTGCTGGGTCTGGATCTCGGGCTGGTGGTGGCCAAGGCTGTCAGATGACACCGACTGTCAGCTGTTGTTGCTGCTCTGAGGCTTTTTGCTGGGGAATGTTCAACTTGAGGCTGCCCATGGGGCTCTCCCCCTGCCTGGTTTTGGCTTTGTCCTTTTCAGTGACCAGCTCTGAGGGGACAAACACCACATTTAGAGTTTTTATGACTATGGCAAGGCCCCTTTTTCCCCCTGAAGCAGAATCCTGGTAGCGTTACCCCTTCCCTCCCCTGCTGATCCTGTTCCACATTCACATTCCCAATTACATCCAGAGCTCCTTTTCCATTAGCAGAGCTGCACTAATGCTGCCTTCCTTTCCCCTTTATCATTTTGATAAGCTCCATCTGTCCCAGGGGGAGGGAGAGTTTCAGAATATAATGATGGACTTCTGGAGCCATCTGAAAAAGAGAAGCAGAAAAAGGCAACACACACACACACACAAAGGAAGGAGAAAAGAGAACCATGAGGGCTCAGCCGTGGTGCTGACACAGATTGTGGACAGCTGATCTGTCTTTGCATGAGGCCATTAATCATCATTTTTGTCTGGCTTGGGGTTTTTTTTTAATTATTTTTTTTAAATGCTGCAGTAAACAGGCAGGAGCTGTGAGGGAAAGTATTTGAGCTTCACATATGTGAGGCAGAGAGTGAGCTGGGAACAGGCAGCAGACGGGGAGTTTCAAAGGAACAGACAGATAAAAGCCCCTGCAGCAAAGAAAACCTCGGAGACAGGACAGGAAGCGCCAGCCTGGGATGATACTCAGGCCGGTTTTATTAGGAGTCTGTAAAACTCCAAGCAGGAGAGTTGAGCTGGTTTGTTTTAAAAGGGATGGGGGAGAGAGTTTTAGATTATCCCAGACAATTCTTAAGCCCTGCCAGAAATAGGTGTTTGTCATGCTGCTGCCTCATCTGGATTGGGGTTGTGTGGCAAGGAAAGCATCCACTCTCCTGTGGAACCAGGCTAGGAGAGCTGGGAATGTCCAGCCTGGAGAAGAGAAGGCTCCAGAGAGGCCTTAGAGCCCCTTCCAGTGCCTGAAGAGGCTCCAGGAGAGCTGGAGAGGGACTGGGGACAAGTAACTGAAGGGACAGGACAAGGGGAATGGCTTCCCACTGCCAGAGGGCAGGGATAGATGGGATATTGGGAAGAAATTCTTCCCTGTGAAGGTGGTGAGGGGCTGGCACAGGTTTCTCAGAGAAGCTGTGGCTGTCCCATCCCTGGAAGTGTCCAAGGCCAGGCTGGACAGGGCTTGGAGCAACCTGGGATAGTGGAAACGTTCCCTGCCCATGGCAGGGGGTGGAACTTGATGATCTTTAAGGTTCCTTCCAACCAAACCATTCCATGATTTTGTGTCTTGGAGAAGAGCAGGTTGAGGGTGAGAGGATTGGAAGGAGACACCCGAGTGCCAGCCTGGAACACAAACAGCTCTGGCAGCATCACTGTGAACAGTTAATAATCACCAAGAGACTTCTCAGCATCATTTTCCCAGTTTGAAAAGCATCCCAGCAGTCCAGCACTGGGAAAAGCATGTGATTAACAGGTCAACAAAGCAGCATCTTTAATCATGCCAAACAGGCAGCTGAAAGGTTCAGAGACTGACAGGAAACCTGAGGTTCTCAGACAAAAATCCTTGTCTAGAACTGAGTCATCCTGACAGCATTAATGATAGGGAATAAAGTCAGGGAAAATAATGAGAAAATGCTCTTACTGTGTCATTTCAGGAAAAGGGCACAATGCAAATTAGGCCACTATTGCAGATAATTAGAGGTGAAGGAATGGATGTCTTTGATTAAAACTGGGAGCAAAGGCAGGCTGGAGCTGCAGAACAATGCCTTGTTTTCCCTTGAAAAATCACAAACCAAGGAAAAGATAAACACAGACATCAGGGAGTTCAAAATTCTCTCTTTCAAGCACAGCTTTGGAGTCACTTATTAGAGACATTTCAAAATGCTCAGTATGTCATTCCAAGTAAGTGGGAAAAATCTATGGAATGGACTGTTAACCACTGTAGCTGCTTTTCCAGAAGATTCTGGAGCTGGCCCAAAGGCCAGGAACATCAGGAGAGCAGGAAAAGACAACCCAAAGAACATCAGGACCGGGGTCCTCTTGAAAACTTCTTACAAAAATGGGTTCTCCAAGGTCTGAAACCCCTTGAGGGACAATTCTATGTCTGTATTTCCAAATTCTCTGCAGCCACGTTGCTCCATCTCCTCCAGCTGCCCCAGCCATTCCTGTCCTACATCTCCTGAGTCCTGAGCCAGTCCCATACCTATGCCATGTGTGGAACTACCTCTCCTTTAGAGGGATGAAGGGATTCAAAGCCCGTTTCACACAGCGTGGATCTCTCTCCTGATGTGTTTAAGATTCTGCAGTGGAAGATAAATTTGTGGAAACTTTTCCTATCAGTGCCAGGTTGGATGGGCCTCTGAGCAACCTGATCTGGTGGAAAGCGTCCCTTTGCAGGGGAGGTGAATGATCTTTAAGGCCCCTTGCATCCCAAACCTTTTGATAATTTTCTGCTCCTCCTCCTTATTCCCCCATGGGAATGGCAGAGAATTCTTGCTGGGAAGAGTAGAAAAGACAAACTACATTCAGATGCAGAGAATCTCATCTCCTGACCCAATTATTTCCTGCATGCAGGGAAAAAAAAAAGTGGTTCAGATCTCTCTTCACCATCCTCACTCTGCACTTGGCTCAGAGGCTCCATCACAGGAGAACAGCACCGGTGTGGAAACCCGTCCTCAATCCCACGCATGTGAGAAGAGCGTTGGATTTGTTTTGTTGTTGAAGTCTCTGAGGGTGTTTTCCCTTTTAAAATTCCGGCTCCGTCTTTCTGTCTCCTCATCACTCGGTACCTGGGAGCCTCATTTCTCCCCGAGTTAATGGTAGGGGAGTGCTCGTTATGCAGATGCCAAGGAAGCGTCTCCGTAGCAACAGCAGCCATGGAAGCGCTCGCTCGGATCTCATTTCGCTCCCCGAGCCATTCATGTCCCTTGCACTCTCAGCAGTGTCCTGCCTGAGGGACGACTTGGCTCCTGCATTTTTTCACACATCCCGGGGTGCAGATAATTCCCCAAGTGAAGATCTGAGCTCAGCCCCATCAGAAACCTCTCTGCATTGCCACTCTAAATTGTATCGGTTTAAAAAACTCCACTTCAGCATTCAAAAAAAGAATCCCAGCAAAAATATGGAAAGAGGAATATTCTCATGGAACAGATGCAGGTGAAAGCTGAGGGATTTCGTTCAGGGGTGGTCCTTGCAGTGATGGAACTGTGTCAGTGAAATTCAGATTTTGAAAGGCAAAAGCTCAGTCTCTGAGGTCCCAGGAGAATGTAAGTTACGACAACAGAGAGATTTAATTGTAGGGTACAGACAAACACTCTCCAAAATCATGGGTGATGACGTCAGATATTCCATCAGCAAGATGCAACTCCATGGAAGCTTCCAAGTCTGGACAAGGACTTATTGAGGAGACACAGGACAGGTCCAAGTGGAGTTGAGAGTTTTATTACATTTAGAATAGGGCATTACTGGGTGTGAAATAATAAGACTGATGAGTGGGAGGACAGACTAGACAAAAAAAGGGTGTGCAAGGAGAAAGTCCTGGTGCAGAAAGTATTCTTAATGTATTAATAACATCAACATGAAGAAAATACTCTGGATCACAGCAGCAGCCTTGTTCAAAGCATTGCCCCATGGACAATCTTATCAGTGAGCAGGGAAGGAGACAAAATGAACCTCCTGGATCTGAGAGTGTCAGTCATAGAAAGGAAAGTGGAGAAATTTTACACCAATTTTTACAACCCAATTTCCCATATTCTGAAACTTCCAGCACAGAAAAGGCTTCTGCAAGCAGGAAGGGGATGTCTTGCTCCCTCCAGCCATTGGTAAAAATGAGCTAAACTGAGAAAATGTGAGGTCTCCACCACTTGAAGAGCTTTAAAAACAGTTTAGGACACGATCTGTGAGTTGCAGTGTGCCGTAAATAATGTTCCTATAAAGCAGGAGGACAATATCATTGCCTCAGGGGAAATGGAATTTCCTGGAATTCCCTCCGCAATGCCATTGAATATGCCAGAACAAAATCTGTTGGAGCAAGTCCAGAAGAAGCCATGGAGGTGTTCAGTGGGCTGGAGCTCCTCTTCTCTGGAGCCAGGCTGGAAGAGTTGGGAATGTTCACCTGGAGAAAAGAAGGCTCCTGGGAGACCTTAGAGTCCCTTCCAGTGTCTAAAGGGGCTCCAGGAGAGCTGGAGAGGGACTTTGGATAAGGACATGGAGTGACAGGACACAGGGAATGGATTCCCACTGCCAGAGGGCAGGGATAGATGAGATATCCGGAAGGAATTCTTCCCTGTGAGGTTGGTGAGGCCCTGGCACAGGTTGCCCAAAGAAGCTGTGGTTACCCCATCCCTGGAAACGTCCAAGGCCAGGTTTTGAGCAGCCTGGTCTAGTGGAAGATGCCCCAAGGCAGAAGGGTTGGAGCAAGATGGTCTCTGAGGTCCCTTCCAACCCAGACCATTCTGATCCCATGAAAACCTCTGGCACTTTCAGGCAGTAACACAGCAAATGGGTGGGTGGCCACTTCCCTTCCCATGGCGTGGGATGAGCTACATGGAAATCTTCACCAGCAGGGGACAGGTTGTGATTTGTATTTAAGGACCAATGAGCAGCAGGATTCAGAGCTGACACCATTCCCAGCATCTCCTGCAGGGACATTTATTAAACCCCTACCCCAGGAGTGGCAGCTCCCACTGATTTGCAGTCGGATTTTGGCAGGGATTTAATGACTCTGCGAGGAGCAGGGCCAAGGTCCTCGTGGTTTGTCACCTCCACCTTCACTGCATGCTCGTCACAGCCACGTCACGCTGCTTTTTATATCCATCCAGCTTGTGAAGTCTGTCCCTTGACCCTCCACTCCGCCCCCTCCGTGATCCCTTGGCACTCCACAGTCCTGCCCTCCACATATTCTCTGTGTAGGAGCTTTTTAATTTGAAGATTTGTTCCTAATCTTTCAGCTCTGTGCACAGCCAAGCTCCATTTCAAACCCCAGGCTCCACCACAACAGGCACAGAACAACTCCTGAACTTTTTTTCCAGTGGCGAATTCACCCCTTCAGCTCCTCAGATGTTGAATAACTCACCAATTTCTCTTTTTGTCTCGCTCTAGAGCTGGAAACTGAGCAACAAAAGAGAAAGGGAAACCACCCACCCACAGAGCAGCTCTGAGGGCTTTGTCTCCTGGCTTGGCTTCTGGCAAGAAAAGGAACTGGGAGTGGGATGCTCTTCTGGGATGCTCAGGATGAGATGCTGGAGGGTTCTGAGATCAGCTGCCTAACAGGAAAATCTGGGGCTGTGTTTCCAAGAAGTCAAGGCTGAATGAAGTCAGGATATGATGTTTTTTGAATTGAAAAAAACTCCTTTATCGGGTTCTCTCACAGATATTTGTGCTGCTGTGGGGCCCCTGTGTACTCCCAAAATATCCCCTCTGCTTGCACCTCCTTGTTCAAATCCATCCCATGAGGCTGCAAATCCTCATTATATCCTGACATCCCCTGTGGAGGGGATTCACTGGATTGGATTCATTTTTCACCTACATCAATAATTTAATCTTTCCTAATGTGGCAGTAAATAAGCACAACCAAAGGATTCATTGACCGAGGCTGGAGCAGGGAGAAAGAAGGAGAGGGAACAGCAATGTCAGAATCTGCAGTCTAAGGAAGATAAAACATTTTTTTATCTTTTCCAGAACTACAGTGGCAATAAAATCTCTGGCAAATGTAAACTGTGAGGATGGGAATCTATGCAGAAAACCTCTCCATAGGCACCGTCACCTCCGTCTGGTTTCCATAGAGATTTGGGTTCCTGCTTCCAGCGCAGAAAATCCTGATTGACATTTTGTGCTTTCTGAGAGGTAAAGCCTCAGCAACACAGGAACAAGCTCTGAATGTTTATTAAAGTCCTCCATGGCAGGGACTGAGCATTTCAGGGCTTCCTTATTTTAGTTATTTTGAAAATTATTCCTTATTGCTTTTTATTTTTTCCCCCCCAAGCTTTTCTCATGCCATGGCAAAGGTGCTGGATTGGCAGCTTCAGACTCTGCGATCACACCTGGATTTCAGCAACCAGGTAAAACTGCAGACAAATGGCTGAGCAGGGAGGGAAAACAAAATTCCTTGATTTCTTCTGATAATCAAAATTGCGAGGAAATCCAGATTAAGCAATGACTTCATGAGCTGTGGGGAGAATCTTCTGCACGAAAGCAGAAAAAACTGGATGCCTAAAGCCACATCAGTGTGGAAAGGGGCAGAAAATTTGATTTTTCTTCTGTGCCCTGAACACATTGGAAAGTTTGGGACGAATGGGGTCTATTGAGTGGAGCTTTTTCTTTCTTGGATGGCAAACAGAGCTGATATCCAGGCTTGTGACATCCATGGGATGCTGGTTTTGGACAACAGGCACTAAATACATCCAGTTCTGGGAGAGGCAGTTCTGCCTGAGTTCACTGGCTCAAATTAATTCAAAATAACCTCACCAGGCAGATTTTTCCTGTTTGTTTTCCTTTCTCCCTGGCCCTATTTCACACTGCAGGATTTTAGCCAGCACAGCTCCATTCTTTTGCCTGAAGGGCAAAATCACTGCCAGGCAGTGATTTCTGCTGACACAGGTGACAAACATCCCAGTTTTCCTGTGGTGGTTCCATGAGAAATCAGCTGTATTGATATTCCCCTGTTTTTCATCCTCTTGGGGTCTTGATCTAGGAGGCAACATCAGGGATGTTGAAAGGGTTCAGCCTCTTTATCCAATCTGATTAAAGGCAAAAGGAATAAAAAACCCAGTGAAGATTGACAGGAAAAATGTAGGTTTTTCATTATCTTGATAGATTCTATGTGACATATTCCAAAAAATGGCATTTAGCAGCTGTTCCAAACTCATGTAGGAAAGATGTGGAGGAAACAGCATTTCCTGGATTTTCATGGCATTTCTCTGCCATTCCAGGTGCTTAGGTTGTACAGACATTGTGCAAAGCTGCATCAGTCTGTGCTGAAGTGAGGTTTAATTTGAATTTCATTTGGAATGACTGTGATGAGGGCAATATCCTGGTGCCAAGCAAAATCTGGGAATATTTGAGAGGTCTTGTCCTGGAGAGGAACCCATGGGTCAGTGGGAAAGAGAAAGACAAGGTGGCTGCTCTCCCAATATCACAGAATCATGGAAAAATTTGGACTGGGAGGGACCTCCAAGATGATCTCATTCCAATCCCTGCCATGGGCAGGGACATCTTCCACTATCCCAGGTTGCTCCAAGCCCCATCCAACCACTCTGTGGTTCCCAAGAAAGTGTCCACGGTGTCACAGAGCAGAATTTGCCGGTGGCATGTTTTAACAAAAATATTATCTCAGCCTGGGTGTTTTTCCAGCAGTTTCTGTGCAGATTTCCAGCCTTCCCTCAGCCCTCAGCCCTGACTTTTACAGTGGGAGAACTTAGGCCAGCCTAAACATCCAGATCTCCAAACTTAATGAGGATCAAAGGTGGCATTAATTCAGCCAAGCTTAATTCATTCCCAGACACGCCTTTCTGATCAAGCCAGAGGGAAGCGAACCACGCTGCATTAAGGTCACCTTAATCCTGAAATAGATTGAGGACACAGGTCTGAAAGTCTTCCAAGCAATTTCCAACACGGCCTCGGTTCAGTTTGGATTTGCTTTTCTGGAACTCTCTGTGTAGGGGAGTCCTCAGGGACAAAGATCTTTGGCAAATAATGAATTAGTGTCTGCTTTACTTGATCGCAAGGAGATTTAGGAACCCTTACTGAACATGAGGAAAAAAGTGGTGATTTCTGAGGAAACTGAGCGGTGGAAGCAGGGAGCAGTGATGGAGCTGCTTTCCTGGGGAACCCCACCCTGTCCTCTGCTTCCAACACTTCCAGTTCAGCCATGTCCCGCATTTTCCACACCAGGAAATGGGCATGCTCTGTGTGAGGTGGATGTGAGCTCTGAAAACAAGATATTGGTGGGGGTCCTACACAGAACAGAGGGGTCTGCAGTCACTTTTCCTTCCTGCCTTCACTCCTGGATATTTAGTAAATCCCTCTCTCCAACCTCTGTCTCCTTTGGAAAAGCAGCAAACAACATCTGGAATTGTCCCAGTGGCTCTAGGACTGGAGGGATGCAGGCTGAAACCAAGAGCTGTTGGCCTTCCGCTGGCTGGAGAATCACGGAATTGTTTAGATAGGAAAAAAACTTCCAAAATCATTGAATCCAACCCTAAACCCAAAACTGCTGAGGCCACCACCAAGGACACTTTACTGTGGCCTTCCAGGGCCTGAAGAGGCTCCAAGAGAACTGGAGAGGGACTTTGGACAAGCAACTGGAGGGACAGGACAAGGGGAATGGCTTTAAACTGCCAGAGGGTTGATTTAGAAGGGATATTGGGAAGACATTCCTCCCTGAGAGGGTGGTGAGGCCCTGGCACAGGTTTCCCAGAGAAGCTGTGGCTGCCCCATCCCTGGAAGTGTTCCAGGCCAAGTTGGACAGGGCTTGGAGCAACTTGGGCTAGTGGGAGGTGTCCCTGCCCATGGTTGGAATGAGGTGATCTTGGAGATTCTTTCCAACTCAAACCATTCTGGGACTCTGTGATCAGCACAGACTTCCTCAAGTACTGCCCTGACATCACTGCCCAAACCTAGGACAGATTTTAAGGCTGTTATCTAAGGTAAAAACCTGAAGTTTGGCTTTTTTCCTGCTGTCAAAGTTGTCAGTGAATTTGGGCCCTCCACTGAATTTGTAATTTTCCAAGTGTGTAACACAGGTTTTCCTGGTCACAAAGACGGATTACTCCTTTATTTCCTTTTGGGAAAATAACTTCGTTCTGGGTGAGGAAGGGTTTCACACCATTCCAGTGACACAGGGAATATTCTGAGTTCCTGAAATTCCTGCAGCAGAGGAGTACAGAGTGGAAATCTTGCAACAAGGGAAATATCTGACTTTATTTAGGTGAATAATCAAATCAGAAGCGTGCAAAATAGGGCAAAGTCAGGTCAGATGAGAAACTCTCCCAACATTTCAATGGATTAAAATGAAGCTGGAAAAAGACATTTCTTCTTGCACTAACTCAACACAAGCCTTGTAATCCCAAAACAGTAAATTCCAGTTCTTTTTTGAACTTTCTAACCTTTTTCTAACTTTTTTCTTTCTTTTCTTTGGTGTTTTTTTTTCAAGTTGAAGTCAGTTTTTAAGTGGTGTTTTTCAGAAAGAAGATGTCAAAAAGGCTCATTTTGAAAATGTCAAGATTTGATTCCTTTAGAAAAACCACAAAACACTTTATGCCACCAAGAGGTTCTGTAAGATTTGGGACACAATAAAATCTGATTTTCTGGTAGGGCTTGTATTTCAATTTTTTTTAGTGTAGTATTGTCTGAGCACATGTGGGAGTGGTGGAACAACTCATCAATTCCTTATGAGAAACATGAAGGCTTTTAGTGAGTTTGGGAATCCCTGATTTTGCATGATATGGGATCATAGGATCAGAAAATTGTTTGGGTTGGAAGTGACCTGAAAGATCGTCTTATTCCAGCCCCTCCATGGGCAGGGACACCTTCCACTATCCCAGGTTGCTCCAAGCCCTGTCTAAATGGTCTTGGACACTTCCAGGGATGGGGTGGCCACAGCTTCTCTGGCAATTCCATTCCAGGGCTTCCCCATCCTCACAGGGAAGAATTTCTTCCCAATGTCCCATCTAAACCTGAATTCCTTCATCTTAAGGCCATTCCCAGNTGAATTCCTTCATCCTAAGGCCATTCACAGTTGTCTGATTGCTCCATGCCCTTGAAAACTCTCTTTATCTAGGAATATAAATTGACAAGCTGAAAGTTAGTAAACATTCAGGGGAGAATGGCTGAAAACCACACTGGCACTGCAGGATCACTTTAACTTAACAGGATGCTAAAAATCCCAAATATAGTCTAAAAAGTAATGAAAATGGCTGCATCTTCCATAAAAATCACCACAAACTGTGTGAAGAATCGAGCTGGATGTACACAGCAGCCCTCCTTTCAATTCCCAACGATTCAAAAACATCTGTACAAACACAAAACCTGCCTGCAACTCATCCTTGGTACAAATGAGTGTTGTAGGAACAGGTCTGGGACAACGTCCTGCTCCATGATGGGAGCGAGCACCCAGAGCATCGTTTGGATGTGATAAGTGGAGCCATTAGAGCCCGTTGTGTCAATAATGGAAGTTTCACAGCTTTCCTTAATTACGTGGAGAAAGGAGATCCAGGGGAGCAGTTGGGCTGTGCACACACACAGGGCCTGCCTGGAAAGTCAATAAATATGATTTACGTCACTGAACGGTGCAATCTCTGATTAAAAAAGGAGATAAAAGATTAAAAAAAGGCTAAAAACAAGGGAAAAAAAGAAACAAAGCAACCTGGTCTAGCGGAAGGTGGCCCTACTCATGGCAGGGGGGTGGAAGTGGATAATCTTTAAGATCTCTCTCAACCCAAATCATTCTATGATTCTATGAAATAATTCATATGTACGATAAGTCCGTCTTGCCTCCTTCTTTAAGCTGTCCTGAATAAGCAAACTAAGAAGCCCATCAATACCATTACAATAAAGAAAGAAGAAAATAAAAATTATCAGGAATTAATGAGGCTTTTCTCAGTTCCGCAAGTGCTTGGCCTCACGTGCCTTCTCCACCACCTACGGAACCATGGAATCATTACAGCTGGAAAAGACCTTTGAGATCATCCAGTCCAACCAGAAGCCCAGCACGGCCACATCCAGCACTAAGCCCTGTCCCCCAAGTGCCACATCCACGAGGCTTTCAAACATTCCAGGGATGGTGATTTCAGAGTGTTCCAATGCCTGACCACCTTTCCAGTGAAGTATTTTTTTCCAGTATCTAAACCACTGCTGGCGCAACCCGAGGCTGTTTCCTCTGTGANAGAAAGAAGATGTCAAAAAGGCTCATTTTGAAAATGTCAAGATTTGATTCCTTTAGAAAAACCACAAAACACTTTATGCCACCAAGAGGTTCTGTAAGATTTGGGACACAATAAAATCTGATTTTCTGGTAGGGCTTGTATTTCAATTTTTTTTAGTGTAGTATTGTCTGAGCACATGTGGGAGTGGTGGAACAACTCATCAATTCCTTATGAGAAACATGAAGGCTTTTAGTGAGTTTGGGAATCCCTGATTTTGCATGATATGGGATCATAGGATCAGAAAATTGTTTGGGTTGGAAGTGACCTGAAAGATCGTCTTATTCCAGCCCCTCCATGGGCAGGGACACCTTCCACTATCCCAGGTTGCTCCAAGCCCTGTCTAAATGGTCTTGGACACTTCCAGGGATGGGGTGGCCACAGCTTCTCTGGCAATTCCATTCCAGGGCTTCCCCATCCTCACAGGGAAGAATTTCTTCCCAATGTCCCATCTAAACCTGAATTCCTTCATCTTAAGGCCATTCCCAGTTGTCTGATTGCTCCATGCCCTTGAAAACTCTCTTTATCTAGGAATATAAATTGACAAGCTGAAAGTTAGTAAACATTCAGGGGAGAATGGCTGAAAACCACACTGGCACTGCAGGATCACTTTAACTTAACAGGATGCTAAAAATCCCAAATATAGTCTAAAAAGTAATGAAAATGGCTGCATCTTCCATAAAAATCACCACAAACTGTGTGAAGAATCGAGCTGGATGTACACAGCAGCCCTCCTTTCAATTCCCAACGATTCAAAAACATCTGTACAAACACAAAACCTGCCTGCAACTCATCCTTGGTACAAATGAGTGTTGTAGGAACAGGTCTGGGACAACGTCCTGCTCCATGATGGGAGCGAGCACCCAGAGCATCGTTTGGATGTGATAAGTGGAGCCATTAGAGCCCGTTGTGTCAATAATGGAAGTTTCACAGCTTTCCTTAATTACGTGGAGAAAGGAGATCCAGGGGAGCAGTTGGGCTGTGCACACACACAGGGCCTGCCTGGAAAGTCAATAAATATGATTTACGTCACTGAACGGTGCAATCTCTGATTAAAAAAGGAGATAAAAGATTAAAAAAAGGCTAAAAACAAGGGAAAAAAAGAAACAAAGCAACCTGGTCTAGCGGAAGGTGGCCCTACTCATGGCAGGGGGGTGGAAGTGGATAATCTTTAAGATCTCTCTCAACCCAAATCATTCTATGATTCTATGAAATAATTCATATGTACGATAAGTCCGTCTTGCCTCCTTCTTTAAGCTGTCCTGAATAAGCAAACTAAGAAGCCCATCAATACCATTACAATAAAGAAAGAAGAAAATAAAAATTATCAGGAATTAATGAGGCTTTTCTCAGTTCCGCAAGTGCTTGGCCTCACGTGCCTTCTCCACCACCTACGGAACCATGGAATCATTACAGCTGGAAAAGACCTTTGAGATCATCCAGTCCAACCAGAAGCCCAGCACGGCCACATCCAGCACTAAGCCCTGTCCCCCAAGTGCCACATCCACGAGGCTTTCAAACATTCCAGGGATGGTGATTTCAGAGTGTTCCAATGCCTGACCACCTTTCCAGTGAAGTATTTTTTTCCAGTATCTAAACCACTCCTGGTGCAACCCGAGGCTGTTTCCTCTGTGAATATCTCTGCATTTTGGATCTTGCTCCAGGGAGCACAAGGATGGTTCCCACTCTGATTTTGAAGGGGATCTCAGTAGTTTTAGGCAGTTAATCCATCACTGGGCTACATCTATTCCAGCTCATTCCCTACTCCGAGACCCAGGAGTAGTTAATAAGGCATTTTTTCATTAATTAATGAGTGTAGGTCCAATGACTCTCTAGGGATTTTCATCTGGAACTGTCAACAATGATTAGAGTCAATCCTGGAAGACTCTGGGACAAAACTGGAAGCCTTACAAGTTCACCTGGCACAGGCAGGCATTTTCCAGCTTCATCTTCCTTTCCCACCTCCCATCCTCACCCTGTCCATGTTCCTCCAGTCCAGTTTTGGCCATCAGTCCTCATCCCGTCTCCACATGACCTCTCTTTGCCCTTTCTCTCAGACCTCCCTCACTGAAGCAACTCCTAATCTTGTATCCTGTGGGAATGGGTGTATGGGGATGGATGATGACAAGGACAGATTTTTCCCTCTTTCATGTTTTTCCTGGTTTTAATTCCCTCAGTGTAGAGTGGAGTTCTGCCCCCCTCTGCTGGAAGAGCTCAGCACCTCCAGCTGAGCTCAGTACCCTCGAATACCCTGAATTGGAAGGGACCCACAAAGATCATCAAATCCAGCTCCTGGCCCTGCACAGAACACCCCAAAAATCCCATCATGTGCCTGAAAGTGTTGTCCAAACGCTTCGTGAACCCTGGCAGGGTTGGTGCAGCTCTTGCATTTCGCTCTGCAAGGTTTGGGTTGTTCATGGCACTTTTGGCCATGTCCATAAACCATGGAAAGTCTGATCCCGTTCTCCTGCCCAAGTTCTCTACACTGTCACAGGTTGGGGTGACACTGGATGCACTTTTGTCACTGGTCTGTCCCCTCAATGCTTTTTTTTAGCTTCTTTTCTGATGCCGTTAAGGAAGTCAGAGTTCAGTTGTGGAACCAAATCGCACCTTCAAAGTTTCCTTCTCGCTCTTGCCAAGAGTTTGTGGTCGAATGAGCTGCAAAGAGCTGGAGACACCAAGGTCAGCAGCTCTCCTTGAGGCACCTTTGGCCATCAGATCATCTCTGCCTCTCCAACCTGAGCTCAAAGTGGATATCTGCGAGGTTCACTGGGCATTTATTCCCTGTTGTAAAAGGAACGAGTCCTTTTGTTTCTCCAGCTGAAGCAGCCAAGTGCACATTGCCACTTGCATCCCACCCTGGATTGTTTTCCTTCATCACTGGAGAAAGACCAGGGATGGAGCAGGGAATGGGGCTAAACCCATCTGAGTGCAAAGCTTTTCTGGAAGAGGAAGGATTTGCAGAGGCAGAGCCCTGTTTCCCTGGGCTGAACATCTTTGGGGCCAGGGATTTGAGCCCAATCTCTTGCAAAAATAAACATTTCAGTTTAAAATGCTCTGAGCTCCTTTCCCTGCTGCATTCCCTGGCTCCAGCCTGGATAACCCCAGGATGTTTTAGAGGGAATGAACCCAAGGAATTGAGAATGAATCAGACAACAAAGCCCCAGCTCCTGGGTTTCTGCTGGGTGCTGGTGCTTCTCCCTCACAAAGGCTCTTTGGTTGTCAAGTAGAGCTGATTGAGGTTTAGCTCCTTTACCTTGTCATGTCTTGCCTCAGCTCTTCTGTGAATGTTATTTCTCAAACATGGGTGGGAATGTGATTGTCCTCATTTCAATGGTCCTTCTCTCAGTGATTGTCCTCATTTCAATGGTCCTTCTCTCAGCTGAACCCAACACAAGCCCTGCACAATCCACAGTCCCACAAAGGACCACTTCTCCCCCATGAGCTACATCTGACTCAGTTTTAGAGTCTGAACAACTCAGTGCACTTCATTTTTAAATCAGCCACATGCTTTTGCTGAAAAGAAGGATTTTCATGAGCCAGGCAACCCCAATAACCCCAAATTTTACAGAGGGCCGTAGATACTTGAGTCACCCATGAACCAAGGAAGAAAGACCAGAAGATGAGGCAGGAAGCAATTGAAGCAGATATTTCAAAGTTTTATTGTATAAATCTACAAAAGGCTTTGCTACAATAGCAAATCGAGTGTAGCACTATTCCACTGACAGGTTCTAGTGGCTTGGTGTGATCTTGTAACTCCAACATGACACGTGAGGAATAAACTGCCTGATACAGTCAGATCTAGGGCAGGTGATGTCGGCTTACAAAGACCTTTTGGCTTCAACCCCTAAAACCTGCAGTGATTCCACATGTTTGCCTTTTGCACAAGATTGGCTGAATTAATAATATCTCTAGTAAAAATAAAAACTCTAAAGTAGTTTCGTCAGTAAATGTAAAATCACCTAGGGAGGAAAAAATGCAGTGGTTGAAATCTGCTAAAGTTCCAGAGGTACAACACATCCACGCTTCTCATTCATGTGACTCTGCCCCAGGAAAATAAACTACCAGTCCTTCCTGGAGAGGCTGGTAACAAAAACCAGGGTGCTACAAGTAAAGCTCCAATTTGCTGGGAGCAAAAATTGAAATCAAATCAGTCCAGGAGATTCAGTTCTGCACACTCCAAAAAGCCAGCTGAAAATGTAAAAACCTCAGGACCAAATGACCAAGTAGCACAGACAGGCTAATTCCCTAAAAAAGGCAGGAAAAAATAAAATGCCTGTTGAGGCAGTCAAGTCCCTTGGAAGAGACTGTGGAAATTAAGCACCTCAAAATCAAATATCATTTAGACCTTAAGATGATGCCTGGGAATCTGCCTTTACATGGTTTTATGGAATTTTCCAGTCCTGGACACATTTTTGCTGAGCATTGTTGGAATGTACCTTAGGTCCCTCTGGCTTAATTCAAATGCAACAAAACACCACAGAATTTAAGTAATGTGGATTTTTTTGCTCAACACACACATCCCCCACACTGCCACACACACACACACACACCCAGGACAGCTGGCTCTGGAAGAGAGAGGAACCACCTGGACCTCTTCAGCTGAGAGATGAACCAAAACTGTCTTGTCCAGCTCACTCGAGCTCTTTTTGGGCTCCCTGGGTCTGGATGGAAACAGTCACTCCAAAGCCAGCACAAGAACCCCGGTTCTTGCAGTAACTCTGGCCCATGCAGACCCAGAGAGCGCCCGCTGCCTCACGAGGCTCCTTGCTGGCAAGACAGCTGGCCCAGATGTGCAGGCTCCACCAGTTCAGACAAGCATCTGGACCATGGGATGCTTCTCCAAACTCCAGGAGCCCTTTGAGGTTTGGAACTGATACCCGCATGAAATGAAGCTACCCTCGACTCAGGAGAGGTGAGTTACAGCACGGCCAGCGGGGAGGGTTCGTAGCCAAGGCAGGATCAGCCCCTTGGCAAAGTTAATCAGGAAAGTTTTTTTTCAGTGAGGATCATTATCTAGTGAAGATTTCTTCAGGTGAGTCCCAGCGGCCCCAAATTGCAGAGGTGAGGAATCCTCTCCACAGGCAGTCAGCACAAGCCCAGCATCCCTCTGTCCCCAAAGCCTGGACTTGGTTCTTCTCTTCTGGCCTCTCTTTCCATTCTCAGCCCTTTCTTCTGTGCCTGGAATCCCTGGACCAGCTCAGGCTTTTCTTTGTCCTGTTGGAAGCGGCTTCCCCATCTCATTCTGGCTCTCAGCACCTTGAACATGGCATTGCACTGCATGGGAGGCTCTTTGGTGCATGATTTGCCCTCTGTCTTCCTGCAGCACTTGTTTGTCCCCTGGGAAAGCTCTTGGACACAGAGAAGGAATCTCAGCAACAGCAGAAGGGATCGCTGGAAAAAAAAAATGCACCAACTCTGATCAGATTTTTAAAGTAGGGAGAAAGGGGGAATTCTCAGGAGTTGGGATTAAATTTTGCTGTGCCTGTAGGACCCACCAGGTGTTGGGAACTAAAGATTTGCCCATGGTCCAGCCAAGGGAAAGCCACAATGTGCAGTCCCTGGAGCATCAATTATTGGGGTTGGTGCTTGGGTTCTGACCTCAAGAAGCTGAAATCCCCCCTCTCTGGTGGTGCCAGGCTGCTGCAGCCACTGGGACTGTGGCTGCAGCAGTCCCAGTGGCTGCAGCCACAGTCCCAAAAAACCTGGGCTGTTCAATATCTCGTGTCAGGGCAATGGGGAGATTAAGGAAGGCCCACAGGGTAATATGAGATGTAATTACCTGTGCCAGTCTTTCCTTCAGGTGGTGCATCTGGCAGGTGGTGGCTGAGGGTCCTGAGAGCAGCTCTGATGGTGAGGCCTTTGTTTTGCAGCTTTTTCTGTGGCTTTCCTTCCAAATGCTGAATGCTGTGAAGTGATTCCTTCCCAGAGGAGTGAGTGAGTCACTGGAAGCAAGAGGAGATAAAGCTTGTAATACACGGCCAGCTCATCCTCAGCAGTGACTCCCACTCCCCCATCACTCAGTCCAGGGTCATTAGTGAGAAATGCTCCTTTCTCTGCACACAGAGCTGTTGACAAACTGGGAACAAGGCAGAGGAGAGCTCCCACCATTCCTGAGAACCAGCTCCCAGCAAGGATGCAGAGCAGACCTGCAGCTCCTTTGGGCTGTGCGAGGACCTGGGATTTGCTGCCCCAGGTGGGGACTCAGGCTCAGAGCTTCTCCATGAAGGACAAGGCAGGTCCTGGGGCTGGGCCGATTAAGAAGCTTCCCGTTCTTTCCCCACATTAATGAGAAACTGCAGGATACTGCCCTCTTTGGAAACTTTTCCTACTCCCTGCCCTGTAATTCCCTTTGGCCTGCTCTCCCTTCCCCTTTCTCCAAACCCCAATGCTTCATATCCCATTTCAGACGAGTTTTCATCCCAGGGCAAGTTTTCTACTGCACATTCTGTGACCAGTTTAGCTCTGAGGAGGGAATGCCAGAGAGCAGCCTTACCTTCAGCCTCTTGGAAGGAGTCACAGCAAAGGCCTTCCGAGCCACCAGTGCCACATGTCACCGCTGTGGCAGTGCCGGGAGCATCCCAGGGTCACTCCTGCTGCCGCATCCCTGCTGATTATTTGGTCTGGTGGTGGATGCAGATGCTGCCCAAGATGTGTCCGGCCTCAGAAAGCTTTGGAGAGCCAAACTTCAGGAATGTCTTTCATCTCTCAGTCCTATCATCAAACGCTGGCCCAAGGTGAGCGCTGAGCATTTCCTGTTTCAGCGTGGAAAAAGTCACAAAGTCCAAGTCCATCTCCATCCGTGGCGAGATGTTGCAGGAAGTTCTTTGTGAGCAGACAACACTCTGCCCTCAGGCGCTCCAGGACAGGGGTGCCAGGCTTTCCAAGAGCATTTGGAGTCTGTCTGTGAGAGCAGGAACTCCTGGCTGCGATGCACAGGCTGAAACTGTGCTGGGGCACACAGATCCTCTCTTCACTTCTTTTGGCTTTTACATGGCAAAAGCTCCTGTTGTCTCCACACATCAGCATGGACTCGATTCGCTGCTCTGGGGATATTTTGCTCTGAATTTAGGGTGTGTTTGTTCATTTCATTCAAAGAATAAGGATTGATTTCCCTTCCCTCCCCCCAGTCTCTCTCAAAAGAGCTCTGGTGTCTCCTCTCTCTACCTTGAACACCCTCTCTTCTCTGAAGGGAAGGAGACTGCTCCTTCAATAAATGAGCTCAGAATTTAATTAGAAAATCTCTTTCCTGCTGAATGCACAGGATAATGTGCAGAGAAAGGATGAAATTTGCCTCTGCACTGCAGTGGCCTTGAATTGGAGTGAGCAGAAACTAAGACAAGAAGTAAACCACTAAGAGCCTCTTGAGAGGAAACCCATTAAAGCAGGTATTAGGTGCAGTGAAATGAAAACCACAGAAAATAATCCAGATTCTTAAAGCTTTCAGTTCCTGAAACAACAGGATTTTTTTTTCTTCTTCTTTAAACAAAAAATAATCCAAAAAAATACTTTAATCCTTTGGAGCAAGTAAGAGCAGGAGATTGCCAAGTGAACAGAAACCCAGAGGTTAATCAAAAACAGGCAAGGGTCAAAAGAAAGCTGTCTCCTCAGGACAGGGCCACCTCCTCGGAGGAGGGAGGAGAGAAGGAAAAAGAGAGATCCAGATGGGTAGGAACCCTCCACCAACTGCTGCACTCGTAAGAAGTCCTTGAGAGCCGCCAGTGCCGAGCGGCTGCTTCACAAGTTGGGAATTATCTCTAGAGTTTCTTGGCAGGGAATTCTCATAAAATTGGCCGTTCCCTACAGTGGTGCCAGCAGGGTCCCCAGCACCACCGCATGGCATGGCCTGGGTGAGGGGGGCAACCCCATCCTGAGGCACCTCTCCCCCACCACCTCCCTCCCCCCACGAGCAAAGTCAATCCCTCTGCTCTGGGCTGTTGGACTGAGCACTCCTCAGGTCTCGTCTCAGCCAGAACCTCCCTCCAAGGAGAAGCTTCCTAAATAAGCCCCCTTCTCCCTTCCACGGAACCCAGACGCCCCTCAGGGGAGCTCATATGACAGTGGCTGGGGGGCTGGGGGGCTCCGGTTGAGTCCCGTTGCTCGGCACGGGACTGGCAGTGGTTGAGGGGGGCACGGTCTCCACGGAGTCTCCTGGCTGAACCTCGGGGGTCCTCTGTGGGCTGGGCTCCTCAGAGTGCTCCATGTTGCCTTGGACTTCCTTCCCCCTTTGGATCAGCTGCTCTAAGGTCTTGGGCAGGGGGTAGCTCAGGAAACGCTTCAGTTTGGGCTGGAGGGTGCCTACCACGTACTGGATAATCTCCTCCTCATCTGCATCCACATAGAGGGTCTGGTACAGGTCCCTCTTGCGCCAGAGGAACTGATCCAGGGGCTCCCCCTCTTTCTGGGGCAAATCCAGCTCCCTTTTGATGGCATCTCTAGTCAGAGTTCCCTCGCTGTACTGCAGGAACTCCTTCTTGAACTCGACCCAGTTTTTGACGGAGTCCTGCTTGTACTCCCACCACTTCTTAGCTGGGCCGTTCATGTGATTTTGGATCTGAGACAGCCAATACTCCTCTGTTCCACCCACCTGCTTTAAATATTCCTCCAAGTGGCTCAAGAACTCCCGGGGATCCTCAAACACCTGGGTCTCCACGGGGGAGGCTGGAGCATCCTCCGACACGGAGACCCACTGGTAGGAATCGTGGCCCTGGGGGATGCTGGGCACCTCCCCGGGAGGAGGGGTCAGGGCATACATCTGGCTCATGTCCAGGGCATAATCATAAATCTCCCCCTCACTTGGCCTTATCTCTGGGCCTCCCACCCCGACAGACACCGTCTGCTTGCCCTGCTCCCCAGGGCAGTATTTGCCTCCCATGGACTCCAGGCGGTCAGCCCACTTTTCCAAGCGGAAAAAGACCTCCTTCCAAACATTCATCTCCCTCTTGACCCACCTCTCCAGGTGGGCAATGGTCTCCTGGCATCTGGCCAGGCAGGCCTTGATGGACTTCTTCCATCTCTGGTTTTCAGTTGGGACGTGGTCCTCTAAGTTGTTCTCCAACTTCCCCACGGATTTCTGCAATCCCTTCAGCTCCCGCTCCACCTGCTTGGAGACCTCGGTCAGGAGGTGCCGGTGGGTCCTCCGGACATGCTCCAGCATTTCTGCCCTGCACTTCCCTATCTGCAGGATCACATTGGGCTTGTTGGCAACTCCACGGTGCCCCTGGAAGGAGTGGACGCCCGCGCTGGTGACATTGTCCAGCTGCATGGCTCCGACCGTGAGAGTGGCAAACACGAAAAGAACTGGGTTACAAGCCCTGGCACTAAAGCCGGATCCCAAAAACCCCCAGCACAACACTTCCTGAAAGACACACAGAGACTTCTAAACCCCCCGCCAAGGACTTTTGGACACAAACACAACCCAATCAGATATCACCACAGAGCGAGCTGGTCGGTCCACGTGGATCCCAGAGAGAGTTGTAGGCAAATTTCTCCCGGTGCCCGGCTGGAAACGCCGGTCTCACGTGCTCAGGGGTGTCCCAGAGAGAACCAGGATCCTCCAGGAACAAGGAGAGGAGTTGGATAAGACGTCCAATCCCGCCGAGAATCTCGAACGCCTCAAAGTCCCCGCCGGAGAAAAACACACAGAGATGCACAAAGAAGCTGGAAGCTGCAGCAAAAATCCGGGTGATTTCTCCTCTGGCAAACTTGGTGAGTGAAAAACCGCTTTCACTGGAGATGCGAAGAGCTGCTTCTCTTCCCTGTCTGAACTGCCACTAGTCCAGGCTCCTCCATCTACTTATACTCCACGCAGCTCAACATGTGGGTGGTGCCCAGCCTCCTCTCGCACTCTCAGCGCGGCGTTCATTGGAGGAGAAGCGAGGCCGGTGTCTGTGGCAACCCAGATTTTGGCAGCCTCCCCTCGCTTGCCACCCCCTCGCTCACGCCCCCAGACTCGACGCGAGAAGCGCTTGAAAGGTGCTGGAGACAGTTGGAGAGATGGATGAGTAATCGCACCTTCCGCCTCTCGGAGCGCAGGAAAAACACTTATTCCTTCCACAACTCTTTACTCAGCAAGGTCATCATTAACATGCGTCCCCTGGCAGGGCTCGGGGAGGGCGGGGTGAGGAGGAATCCGGTGTGTCACACACCGAGACAGACGCCCACGGGCCCCCCGCACACCCCCACAGGGTGAGCTCACTCCTCATGCAAATGCCCGGGAACGGTGGTAAATCAGCAGGAAAAAAAAAAAAAGGGAGAGAAGAGAAAAGAAATGCAAAGGGGAGGGGGGAAGCAGAGGGGGAAACACTCAAAGGAGCCACTTCAGCATAAATTGGAGCGCTCTGGACTTTCTCAGGCATTGGTAGAATTGCATTCCCGTGGCTTAATTGCACCAGACCGACCACTATCTTGGGAATTTTGGGTGAGGGAGGGGGACGACATCCTGGGTTTTACACCGAATTAAATCCGCCCATCAAAAGCCTGTTCTGTACTTAGCTTTGAATCAGATGCTTAATCAGTGAGCCAACCCACCAGCGCAGATGAAGCTACATTTGTTCTTCGCTCTTGACAAGGCAGGAAAAGCCAACCATAAAAGGAGTCTCCGGGTCTTACATAAGCCAGAGATAAAGGATTCCCTAATCCGAGAGAGTTTCCCCGCCGGAACACCCTCAGAGAGGTGCTGAGGACATCTGGGCCTTCTCGTCCCTTCCCAGTGCCAGTGGCTGGAGGCAGTGGGATGCTGATTCATCAGGATAATCTAAAAAGGGGGTTTGAGCCTGTTGGCAGTGGGGTGGTGCTGGGAGGGTGCC
This sequence comes from Aleadryas rufinucha, assembly GCA_013397815.1. NCBI lineage: Eukaryota > Metazoa > Chordata > Aves > Passeriformes > Aleadryas > Aleadryas rufinucha. The sequence continues at coordinate 40,183 of VZTH01002190.1, forward strand.
CTGCCTCTGCTCAGGATGGTGGGCAGTGTGCCAGGGAGGATTAGGATGGGTCCTCATTCCCAAAGCTCCTGGCTGGGTGTTTCCTGGTGGGAATTCAGCCATCCCAGAGAAGCAAAAAAAAAAAAAAAGGAGGAGGCAAAGGGTCTTTCAGTGAAGTCCTGCTGGAAGGAGGTCCCAGTGAGCCCAGGCATTTGGCTAAAGCAGAATCACAAACTGGTGGTGGTTAAATTGAAGGGCGTGAGGGGCAAGGGTCAGGATTCCCTTTTTTTGCCCCATATCCATGGGGTGCAGGAGGGCCTGTGTCTGTTCCCTGCCAGGTGGTGTTTCTCAAGGAACAAGAGGGTTATTTAGGGCAGCAGCAGCTGACCTAGCAGGGCTGCATGGTTTGGTTGAAGGGAGGGAGGGAGAGTGAGTGGGGAAGGGGACAAAATCCTGAGGATGTGACACAGAATTCCTAATCCAGCAGCCCCTCCCAATGCCACCCCTTCCCCCATGACTGCCCTCTGCCTTGCTTACTTCTCCAATTTCACCTAGTTTTTCTAAGCAAAAGGTTTTGGGGCAGCTGTGTTCAGGATAAGTCAAATGCCAATCACCTGAGGGGTTGGAACAGACCTGGAGCCTTTTTATGCTGCGTTCTCAGCATCCCAGAGCCTGCCTCAAACCTGCTCTGCCAGGAAAAGATAACATGGATTGTGAGAGACCCTGCAACCTTTGTATCTCTGGATTGGTGCAAATATATTCCCCAGAGAGCTTTTCACCCAGGAATCCCAGAAATGACCCGCAGGATGGGGACAACATAAAGTGGCATTAGCTCTGCAAGATGACCTGCACTCAGCCTCTCCTTGTCCCATCCAATGCCAGAGTCTGGGATGAAACAGCTCCTAAACCTGCTCCAATAAATGAGTCCCTTTCCAGGCCCCTCTACCTCTCTTTGCTCCTCCCTTCCTTTTCAGCTGGGGAGGAATCCTGGATCTGAATGGCCTCATTTGACTCTTGGCTCCTGTCGCAGGATCTCGGGATTATTAAGGATGAAAGGAACTCGGGAGGTTTCTAGCTCAGCCTCCTACTCCACGCTGAGTCAGCTGCTGGGTCAGCTGAGATGGTTTCAGATACTGAAAACCCTGGGGATGAGGATTGCTCGGAGGGAAAACCTTTTTCCTAGTACCCAAACTGAGTGTCCTGCTGGAATTTGGATGTGATGCCTCTTGTCCTTCTAAGAAGATCCTGGTTCTGTCTCCTTGATAACCTCCCCACAGGTACAGGACGCTGCTGTTAGGTCCCCCAAAGCCGTCACTTCTGCAGGCTGGACAAGCCCTAATCCCACACCAGGCGCCATCTCCGACCATCCCAATGGCCTGAATTCATTCTCTGTGATCAGTGTCCTGTACTAAAAGCCCTAAACCAGGTTGCAGCAGCTAAATGTGATCTAAAATGCTCTGACTGGAGGAGGATAATCACTTCCATGATCTCCTGACTGTATTTATGCTCCCACAATCCAGGATAGTTTTTTTGCTGCCAGGACACGCTGCTGGATCATCCTCAGCCTGCTGAGCACTCCTAGGTCCAGTTCTCCCAGTCACTTGCTCCCAGGGACTCTTTCTTCCCAGAAATTCCAGAATTAGCCCTTGCTGAACATCACCACGTTTCTCTTGGCTCTTCCCTCCAGCTTTTCCAGGTCTCTGGGTTAATCTCATTCAGCCTCCTTTCACAGAGCTCTCCCCCTAATCACTCTCCTCCTAATTCTGTGGAGGCGGTGGGGGAGGTGGGAGAAGCGAGGACAAATGGGGGTTTTCCTTCTGGACCTGCTGGGGAACGAGTTGCTGATTAAGACATGTGTGATAAGCATTTTCTTTGTATTTCTAATTAAAGCAAAGCGCGTGGGAAGAGGAGGAGGAGAGAGGGGAGCCGGAAGCCAAGGGAGGAGGGAGATGTGGAGCGAGGTGATGGAGAGAGGCAATTTGAGGCAGACAGGCACGGAAGGACAAGATCCATGGGTTGGGACAGGATAGGGAGGAGGCAGAAGTCCTCTGGGTGGCCACAGGATGTCCAACACAAGAGAGGGGTAAGAAGAGCAGAAAGGAAAGTGGGAAGCGAGGATGAGGGTGAGCAGTGAGCGGTTTGCTCCAAAAGAGCTCAGCCGAAGAAAGGGAAGGAGAGAAAATAGCAAAAAGCCACAGCTCATGGCTCAGCAGGGATGGTGTCAACGTGGGTTGTCTCCCTAGAGCTTCCTGGAGAGTTTTAAAGCACCGGAGATTAGGACCAGATCCAAAAGAAATAATGAGGAGAGAGAGAGAGGGAAAAGCCAACAGACCAATTAAAGGCAGCGAAAGGAGCATGTGGCAGTGAGCAGCAGCTGAGAACCCCCCTGAGGGAGGGGGACCAGAATAAAGGGACACTGAATCACAGCAGCGCTGGCACCTTCCCCGCTGCTGTCACTGTTTGCTGAGGACACGATGCACCCAGAGCCTGGTGGCACTCACCCCTTGGCATCAGTTCAGGCTGTGGGCTCTCACTGCACCTCGCCTTAGAGCAAAAGTGTTGGGTTCGGGGTTTTTTTTTTGGGGTTGACAGGCCTTTGCCACCTCATCTGGACGAGTGTTCTGCTCAGAGGCGCCTTATGGCAAGAGATGTCACTCCTTGGAGGGGAGCCTGAGCTGTGAGCCAGATGAACCTGGTGGGTGAGTGAGAAGGGGGAGATCCTGAGGGAAACTTGGGAAAGTTTCTGGTGCAGCTGATTTTGTGCCGCGTACGCACTGAGGAGCTCTGGCGGATGCTGAAGTGCCCTCCTGTGCTGCCAGGGTCCCTCCCCAGCGGTGCACTGAGATGTGCATTGTGTTCCTCCTCAGAATCGCCATCTGGAGGAGCCTGTCTTTCACCCAGGGCTCTTTGAAGCACCTAAAATTAGAAGCCTGAAGCCTCGTGGGCAATTCTTCCCATATTCTTGCAGGAACTAATATGTTCTAGTGGTGAACAAGGGATTTTCTGCATTATCCTACATTCCCTGTGCTAGAATTTTCCCTTTCCCTTCCATAATTGCTTCCTCTTTCTAGAAGAAAAAAGAAGAAAATAAGAAACTACATTTCCCCCCCTGCCTCCTGCCTCCACATTCTTTTAATCCCTACTGATTCTCCTATAGCTCACCAGACAAAGCTGCCCAGCCATTTGTTTGGTAGCAAAACCCTCGGAAGGAAATAAAATTAAGAAGAAACCAAGGTGTTGGGCTTTTAAATTCGCAAGGAACGAAAGTGGGGGAAAGAATAACACATTTAATTTGCACCGTACGTCTCTATTCATCCATCTCCAGCCCCGGAACACTTCATTGCACTGGAGCTGGCACTCACAATGCAGAGTTTCACATTCAAAACACAGCTCTCACGTCAGTGGCTCTTTTGTTCCTGGCCACCCATCGTCCCCCAGGCCTGGGGCCCACACGTCACTTACTGGGAGGGTGTGGGAGCAACTGGGAGTCTGAGGGCATCCCGCTATCAACATTACCCCTAATGATGATTGTTATCAGCGCCACTCCTTCTGGTGCACAGCTCTCTCCGTATTCCTTTTCATCTGGAAAGCCCTACTTTGAGGGGAAGATAAAGTGCTTTGTTTTCCGACTAAAAATATCTCCCGTGTTTTGTAATTCTCCCCTCTCCTTATTTAATGAGGTTTTTGTTACTTTGGTTTCCTCGCTGGGAAGAGGAAATGTTAATGAGCCTCTCCTTGTGCTGCTTTTTTGCCTCCTCAAGCCTGCCCGAGGCTAAAAGCAAGGAAGTCAAAGGAGGTATCAGCATTTTTCACACTCTGGCGTTGGCTGTTATGACCCTCATGAGGTCAACACAAATAGAAAGGCATCTCCAAATGAACTTCATTTTCCTCCCCTGCACAGCCCTGGCGAGCTGGAAAAACACATTTGTCTCCATGTCAAAGGGCCTGGTTCACAAGTGGTTTGTGACATTTCTTCTGCCACGTTTTACAGCTGAGTTTGGCCCACTTTGGGCCTCACACTTGACTCCTCGCCCACCTGCCCCCCTTCAGGGTGTCCCTCGCAGTGTTCTAGTAAAAGTTCCTGATTTTAATGCTTTTTTTTTTTTTTTTTACTCCTCCTCAGCAGCCAACACTGCAAATCACAGGTCTGCTAAAAAAAGGGAGAGCGGTGGGGTGGCTGTGAAGAGCAGACCTGGCTCCTCTGCTGGTGTGGCTGGGCTGACAGAGTCCCACCCGGCCAGGAGAGCTCTGCTCCTCATCATCTGCCAGGACGACACTCCCGTGGAGATCTACGGATCATTTGTGCCCCATGGAGCCAGTCCTCTCCTCTCCTGCATCCCATTTCCATCAGGGTTTCACACTGGCACCCTCAAGGTCGTGTGAGAGGAGTGGTGGTGGTGGTGGTGGAGCCCTGGGACGTCACAGCCACTCGGGGAAAACGGGACGTGGTCCTTGCTGGTGGCATCAAATCCTACCCTTGATGATGATTCCCGTGGTGATCCAAGGAAAGCTGTGCAGCCACAGGTTTTTGGCAGGACCAGCAATTAAGATGAGGAGGAGAGAGGGGCTCAGACTGCTCCAGGCCTTTCCTGCTCCTCTCTCCTGCTCATCCTGCTGTTCCCATGGATGAATCCATGTTAAGCCTCTCTTTCACTTTTCTCAGCGCCTACATGGATTTTTCCTCCTGGACTAGAGCACGTGGGAAGGACTTTAGGGGTGGTGGGAGCCTCGTTTTCCATCAGTGAAGTGAGACTGGCTCATGGGAAGATTTCCAGCTTCAGGCTCCCTGCTATGGGCTGTGGGGAACACAGAGAAATGGGATTGCCCTGTGGCCATGAAAGAAAATCCTGCCTTGTGGTGGTGAACAGCCAGAGCCAATTCCGTGGAGAATCCACCACATTCCCTTTTCCACATCAAATCACAAGAGTCCTGCCTCTCCTGTGAGTGGCAGCACCTCTGTTTCCATGAGGGAATATGCCAGAGGAAGCTAAGGAATGCTCAGGGAAGGCTTTGCACGTGGTACTGCAGGTGTCCTCCAAGATATCATCCAAACATTTTCCTCTGCCTGAACCATGGATCAGTTATTATGCCTTGCTGAAAGGATGGATAGTTTTTCTCTCTTCAAGAGCACCTAACCCCTCACCCCCTAAATGCTTTATTTTCCCTCATTCAGGCTGAAATCCCAAAGCATTTCCAAACCTATCCCGGATTTGGCCACAGAGGTGTCCTTGGACACCACCTCGGCCAGGTTTAAAGCCCTGCTCTGCCTGGAATTTGTCAGCAGGGTTTCAACCCAGGTCTCCTCAGTGCTGGGACATTCCTACAAGTGAAGGGAAAACCTAAGTACTTTATTACAACTCATTTTGTGTGCGTGGTTTTCTCTCTCCAAATAGGGATGTGTGTCTGGCTCTTTGCCTTGGGCTCCACTGGGGCATTCCAAAGGCCACCAAGGGGACACAGAGCCCTTCCATGATCCCAGCAGGACACGAGGCTGCTTTTCTCAGCCCAATCTGTGTCTCTAGAGCTCTGTCTGTTCTCAATTCCCTGCTCTCACAGCCACCACCACCGTGAAGACACAAACCAGGCCACTGCTCACCTATTTTTAGCCATTCTTTCACCAGGTTGTGACTCAATTTACCTTTTTTTCCACCTTTCCATATTGCTTCTCCCTCTTCCGAGCTGTTTCCCTTATTTTTTGTCCCCACCAAGCATTGTTGTTAACAAAGGATTTCCTCAAAGCATCCTTGCTAATCTCTCCTATCCACAGGGAGGCACAGCTGGAGTCACTGCAGGAATTGTGTCCCCTTGTCGCAAGAAAACAACAGAGCAGCTGCCTCACAGTGGCAAAGGGGCTCCTGCATCGCTAAGAACAGCAGGGGTGATGCGAGGTCTCTTCTGGGATAAAGGGAGCCTCATTCAGCACATCCTCATCCCAGCCCAATTCTACCAGGGCTCCCATTTCCTTTATTTAAGTACCTGTAAATGAGAGATGGATAATTAGGGCCAGCAGGGAAGCTCGGGGGAAACAGAAGAACGTGAGAAACAAGCAGCAGACTGTGCTAATTTCTTCTTTCCAAATCTAGGAGGCCCCAAACGTCACTAAAAGCCTTATTAAAGCAGGGTTAGGAGGAGCTGGGGAGCGAGTTGCTGTGGAAAGATTTTTAGAAGTTTTCCTTGCTCCAAAAACCCATCACAACTTCTCAGTACATCAATTCCCCCACACTGAACAAAACTCCTTGGTGGCCTCAGGCTGGAGATCATAAAATCCTACAAAAGTTTGGGTTGGAAAGGACCTTTGAAGGGCATCTTATCCCAACCCCCTGCCATGGAGACTTTCCACTAGTCCTGGTTTCTCCAAGCCCCATCCAACCTGGCCTTGAACACTTCCAGGGATAGGATATCCACAGGATTAGAAGCATAAATCTGGGACAGGAGTGATCCTGACACCAGTCTTTTCCTTGCCCCCACAAGATAATAGGAATTTATTCCATCTCCCTTCTTCTCAGGTTGTCTCTCAAAAGGGCTGGTCCTATCTGAAAAACAAAAAAAAAAAAAAAGAAAAGCTGCTGACAAGGAAATTTTTTGTCCCCATAGAACTGTTGAATCTTAGCAAGACCAAAAAGGGGGAGGGAATAATAAAGAAAACAAGGGACGAGAAGAACAGAAAAAAAAAAAAAAAAAAAAAGGGGGGGGGAAAAAAAAAAAAAAAAAAAAAGGGGGGGGGAAAAAAAAAAAAAAAAAAAAAGAAAGAGAGAAAAAAAATGGAGGGGAATAAAAAGAAAGAAGGGAAAATAGAAAATAAAAAGGAAAACAGAAAAATCAGACAGTACAGTGACAGCCAGAGTTACTTGTGCCTGATTTTAGTGAAAGATCCCTAAGGATTGCAGAATTCTTTGTTCGTGTCCCTCAGACACGACGTGGGCCGGGATGATCCCACTGTAGGGCACTCGGGATGGGATGGGCAGCACTCCCCTGTTGAGGGGCTCCTGATCCCAGCCTGGAGGATGCCGAGGAGGCGGTGGCAGCTCGCTCCCAGCGCGATGGGATTGAGCTCTCCATGGATCCCCGCAGGAATGCTGCAACGGAGAATGGGAAGGATTCGTGGGGGGAGGATGCCGGGGCGTTTGTCCAACCCTGCCAACACATCCCTGCCCATCGCTGCCCTCTTTCCCCTCTCCCACAGAGCGGGACCTGCCGGCCGACCTTAGCAGAGGAACCTCAGCCCCCGCTGCCGGGGAGGATGCGCTGCCCTGGATTTCCCACCTCGCTCCCCCTTTCGCTGTTTTCCAGCAGCCGCGTTTGGCTGCGGGGAGGGAGGGGAGGGAAAGGCAAAGCAGCAGCTCCGTGCTAATGGGTTCCTTGAGGAGAAAGCCGAGGGTAGCATCCATCCCTGCAGGTACCTGGAGAGCCATGAGCCATCCTGGAATGAGACACCGAGGTGGGCGGGAGTGCGGGGGAGTGCGGGGGAGTGGGAGCAGGGAGAGGGGCAGACAAAAGGGATGAGTGGTGTTTGTGTGTGTGTGAGAGTGCCGGGGGATCTGCCGCACGCTCCTGCCTTTCTTCCACCTGCCTGCGAACAGGGAAGGGAGGCAGGTGCCGGGTGAGCTTTCCAAGGGGGTGAAAATGAGCCACGGCAGCACCCCCAAGGCATTGCTAAAATAGGGATGCTGTGGGCATGGCTCCCCGATTGTGGTGCCTACTCTGCGGGGGGTTAGAGCCAGGTTTTCTTCTCTTTAGGAGCTGCTTCAGGGAGGGGGAGAGAGTCCCTGCAGTGCTGCTTTGCTCAGAGCCAGGAAGGCTCTCTGAAGGGATCACGCAATCCTAGAATCCTAGGATTTGGGTTGGAATGGACCTAAAGGGTAATCCCATTCCGACCCCCTTGCCATGGGCAGGGACACCTTCCACTAGACCAGGCTACTCAGAACGATGCTTGAGGGGTTTGTGATGGAGGGGGAAACCTCAGGGTCTGGAGTTTCATGGCCTCCACAATCGCACAAAAGCAGCTCCTTCCTTCCCATTCATTGCTGATCCTCCAAAATCCTTCAACTCCTTCCCCAGGTTTTGGGAGGGCAACAAATCTCCTCAGGGTACCCCCAGGTTTCTGTCAGTGGTCGTGCAGAAAGCTGGCTGAACATTAAATCTCCTCCCAAAGCTCGAGTTTAGGTGGGGATGAGGAGGTGAAAGTTGTCTTAAAATCATGTTTATCACTTACACAGAATCATAGAATTGTTACTGTTGGAAAAGACCTCTAAAATCACTGGCACAGATTGTCCAGAGAAGCTGTGGCTGCCTCACCCCTGGAAGTGTCCAAGGCCAGGCTGGACGGGGCTTGGAGCAACCTGGAATAGTGGGAGGTGTCCCTGCCCGTGGTTTGGGGTGGAACTCAATCTCTAAAGTCCCTTCCAACCCAAACTATTCTATAATTCAATGATCATCAAGTCCAGCTATGGACACAGCACCACCACCGTGTTCACCACTAAAATGTGTCCCCAAATCATTAAAAATGAGTCTGATTTTGTCCAAAATAAACAAGGGATAGGGTTCCCTTTCCAGGAACTGTGGAAAGCCATATTCAGAGCACCTCTCTTTTAACTGGGACGTGAATTGTGATTTCTTCACAGCTGAAGAGTTCTGACCCCCACATCACCAACTACCCAGCTTCTGCAAGAGCTTTGCATTTTGGATGACATAAAACATCCACCAGGCCAGACCAAGGTGTCAACCTGACTGTCTTGAATCTTGGAATGCATTCCCCACGCTATGCATCCCACATGTCGTGGGAAAGCCGACACCAGAGAATTGTTTAGGTGGGAAAAGACCTCTAAGATCCTGAAGTCCAAGCATTAAACCAGCTCTGCTGATGTCCCCAAATGCCACATCTACACATCTGTTAAAGCCCTCCAGGGGTGGGGACTCCATCACTGCCACAGGCAGCCTGCTCCAACATCCGTCTCCCTGACTGTGCACATTTGGTCACACAGAGCTCCCACACGGAGGGACCACGTCTCATTCTGACCTAAAAGTGCCTCATCAGATGTCCAAACCAAGAAGGGATGTTAACTCACCTCATCCAGGCTGGCCAGCCCTGCTCACCCACCCTAAAAGCACTTTATTTCCTTTCTCAGCCCCTAAAACAGAGGGTTTCCCCTCAGGCTGTTGGGTCTGGATGAATTTGTGGTTTGCATCGAGGTCTTGTGGGTTTAGAGGAGACCCCTGAGGCTCAAAAAGCACATACCCAAGAGCTTCCAGGTAGGGTCCTGCCTGATCTCTGAAAGGACACCCCTGTCTCCTTAATTTGGGCATTGAATGACCAGCACAGAACTTTTTTCCTCCTCTCCTCTCCCCCAGTACTTGTACAAGGTTGCCTGTGACATTTAGAGCAGCTAAAATTATCTCAATTAAATATCTCCACTGGTTTCCCTTTGTTCTCTTTTCCTTTCTAGTTCTTTCCTTCCAGACAGCTGGAACATGTTCTTTAGACACTCTTTAAAGACAAAAGGAAAGAAAAAAACCCTCCCTACCCCAAACACCCAACAACTAAAACTCATGTAGCTTCAGCTCAGCTTTATTTAGAAACACGGCTGAAATCAATGTTGTGAAGAGTGTTTTATGTTGCTCCAGGATTCATCCATAGGAGACAGGAGAGTGGCCTCACCCTGTCCAATAAAGTCATTCCTTTGTGGGTTGCAGCTCTGTGGAGGCGTGGGAGAAAGGGATAAAGGGCTGTGCACTGATTTCGGGGGGATACTTGGTACCACGAGATAAAACATGGTGTTGGTGGCCTCTGTGATGTCCCCTCCTCTTGCCCGCATGCTCGTGATGACAACACCTGGCCCTGTCAGCCGACCTCTCATCTTTACAAACTCCCTGCCAATCTGTTCTGGGAGAGAAAATTCCTTCCCAGCATGAAATTTGGCAGCTGCCTCATCCCTGTGCCTGAAGCATGAATCACCAGAGTTAAGTAACAAACCCATTTATACATCAAGACACCATCACTGTCCAAGCAATCATTCTGTGCTTTTCAATGTGAAGCCCATTATTTGCAGATTCTGTTTATGTTCATCTTTCCCCCCCTCTTTTCTTCCATTTTTTTTTCCCCTGTACCTTCTGGATGTTTTGCAAAACAATGAAGAAACTTCAGGAGGAGGCTGGGATGTTAAGCAGAGGCAGAAAATATTTCCCAGCCTCCAAGAATTGTTTACTATTAATTTTAAGAGTTTCTGGGAAATCTCTCAGGGAACCTCACCAAAGAATGTTTGGCAAGAAAAATTGGTTTGCTAATGATGTTCTGGGCCACCTGGTTTGTGTATTAATATCTTATAAATATATTTACACACCCCTACACATTTTAAAGCACCTGTTATTTTTACAAATACTTTCTTGGTGCTGCTCTTCTGTCTTTTTAGCACCTATTTCGTTCCTCTGGTCTATTGACAGTTATTAAACAAGTGATTCCCGATTGTGTTTGGTTCATTCTGCTGAAAATGAAGTTTTGCTGGGTTGAAACAGCAGCGGGTGATCCGTACTGGAAGGAAGATCTGGGGAAAGCACAGGCACTGCGAGTTTGTGGGGGCAGAGCAGGATCTGCCAATGTTATTAAGGCTGGGAAAAGCAGCAGGACTTGAGCTGAACTGCAGCACTGCCATGTCCAGGAACTGGCACAAAACAAATTTAGGACAAGGCTTGTGTCTCTCAGTGCTTGCTCCAAGGCTCTCAGAGGAGGTTTCTCTTGCTGCCTGCTCAGCTCTGTCATGCAGGACACAACCACGGACATGGACATTGCCCTCTCTTTTCCACGTGGAGCTGAGGTGCCCTCATCAAGCTCAGAAAGTTCTGCCTTTAACAAATTCCTTTTTTTCTGATTGGAAACTACGATTTGGTGAACACAGACCTCTGCTTTTCCAAAATTGCTCTGCCACTCCAAGTGAAATGCACCCAAGGTGTTGCCCAGAGAAGTTGTGGCTGGTCCATCCCTGGAAGTGTTCAAGGCCAGGTTGGACAGGGCTTGGAGCAACCTGGGATAGCAGGAGATCCATGGCAGGCAGATGGGATTGAGATGATTTTTAAGGTCCTTTCCAACCCAAACCATTCCAGGGTTCTAAGATCTCTCAGGTCTCTCTCTTTGATAACAGAATCACTACAAAACACTGAAACATTGGTTTTTCTCAGAAAAGGGTGATTTAAACTTGGGGAGAACTTGAATACCATGTCTGGGGTTTGTTCTCACTGGGCCTCCCTAGCAGTGAGTTTGTGGGTACCTCACCACAGGGCAGATTGCAAATATTCACCCAGACCCAGATTATTTCTGCATTCTTCCACCCAAGGTCTGTGTTTCCAGCACAGAGATACTGCACCTCAGGACAGCAGAGCTGTTATTCACAGCCTGAATTCCTAACTTTAAATTAAAAAAAAAATTAAAGAACCCCTAGTGCCACATCTTCACCCCCCCTCAGAATGATGGACTGACAATCTCAGCATCTTTTAGACATCAGACTTCAGGAGGGAGAGGGGAGGGCTGTGTGACAGGCAGAGTTTGGCAGCTGGGCTTCATTAACTCTGTTTTTCAAAGCTGCATTTGTGTCTCCAGAATAACAATGAAGTTATCCCAGGCCTCATATTCCATCCCCTCACAGCCATTGTGCCCTGTGTGCCATTATCTCTTTCTTTCCCCAACATATTAAACTGCCATCAGAGAGGAGTTTTGCAAACATGGTTTGTTGCCTATTGGAGCCGTACATTTCAGGGGTGGTGCTGCTGCTGCTGCATTATTTTGTACAATTTCATTTTCAAGCAGTCCATTTTTCCCTAATGGGCTCACTTGGGGGTCTGTTCAACCGGAGAGGAAAATGGAGCCGAGCGAACTTCCCGCTGAGAGACCTTTACAAACCTCAAGGAACCTTTCTCAGAAACAGGAGCTCCACGTTCTTAATGAGATCATTTTCATAAAAGTCTGCGGAAAGAGCAGAAAGAGAAAATAGTGACAGCAAAATAGAGATAATCACTAAAAATGTGTTTCAACTAAACCAGGAGCCCTCTCGGTGTAATGAGACAGAAAAAATTCAAGGAGCCCAAAGGAAGAACATGTGTTTTGTTTGACACATCAGAGCCAAGTCAGGATGTGAAAAGCAATCACATCTCAACCCTGCAGCTGGATGTCACTGCCCTGGTGCAGAGTTGGGGAAAGAGTGGGGAAATGGGACAAAATCCCATCAGGGGCAGAGTTTGGTGCCAGGATGTCTCCAAGAAAAACTAACGTCAGTGACAGATTTGATGTGCTGAGTTGCATGGAAAAGGTCACCTCTCTGTGCCTCCTTCTGGGTGATGCCCTGACCCCAATTAAAAAAGAGCAAATTCCGCGAGAGGTGGTGAATCCACACTGGCACAAGAAGGCCAGCACAGCTCTGGACAGGGACAGGAAGGTTGGGATAATTTGGTGGTAACTAACCATGGAATCACAGAATGGCTTGGAAATGGGTTGGAAAGGACCTTAAGGATCATCCACTTCCAACTCTCCTGCCTGGGCAGGGACACCTTTCACCATCCCAGGTTGCCCCAAGTCTCTTCCAAACTGGCCTTGAACACTTCCGAGGATGGGGCAGCCACAGCTTCTCTGGGCAGCCTGTGCCAGGGCCTCACCAGCCTCACAGGAAGAATTTCTTCCCAATCTCTAATCTAAATCTACTCTTCTTCATCTTAGAGCCATTCCCCCTTTTCTGTCACTCCAGGCCCTTGTAAATTGTCTCTCTCCAATTTTTCTGTTGGCTCCCATCAGGCACTGGAAGGCCACAATTAGGTCACCCCAGAACCTCCTCTTTTCCAGGCTGGACAATCCCAATTCTCTCATTTTTTTCCTCACAGCAGAGCTGCTCCATCCATCTGATCATCCTGGTGCCTCCTCTGGACTTGCTCCAACAGCTCCATGTCCTTCCTGTGCTGGGACCCCAGTGCTGGATGCAACATTCCAGGTGGGATCTCCCCAGGCTGGAGCAGAGGGACAAAATTCCTTCCCTCGCCTGCTGCCCACACTTCTTTGGATGCAGCCCAGGACACAGCTGGCTTTCTGGGTTGCATGGATGTAATTCCATAACCTTTGAAAGCTGCTTCTGGCTGATGGCAGATGGATATTCGAGCAAGCACAGGCAGATCAGCCTGGAGTGGTTGGAAAACTGGAAAAGATGGGAGGAGGGGAAGCAGGGACAGAGGTATCGCCTGTCATCTGTCACGGCCAGAGCCTGAGACACCCGCGTGGGAGTGGTGATTAAACACTTGGCTGGTGGCATGAAATGACACCTCCAGCACGTCCCTGCCCAACGTGCCAGCAGGGTTTCACAGGCTGACACCATCCTGATGCCTCCAGAAGCCAGAGCAGGAGGACGAGGAGGTGCCAGAGGAGATGTACAGAGCAACACCCAGTCTGCAACATTTCCCGTGAGTTGGTGCCTAAAAAAGCAGAAACAACTTGGTGTTATATCACCAGATGCTCTCCCCATCTCCAGGGATTTGTGGCCCAGGCCCTGCATGAACCAAAGCCGGAAGTTTCATATTTGCATGTTCTTCATGGAGTTTTTTTTTCCTCCATAAATCTTCCCAGTCATCTTTTAAACATTTTTACAGTTTGGGGATCTATAAAACCCTATAGCAGGGAGTTGCACAGATAACCAGATACTGTGTGAGGAAACTCCTTCTTTTAATTTGTTCCAAGCTTGGCACTTGCTCTTTTCCAATGATAACCTTTAGTTCCTGCTTCAGAAGGATCAATAAGCCATCAACCTCTAATGATTCCTCTCTAGATCCTAAAATACCCTTTCGTTCTCTAGATTCTGTAATATCCTTCCCTTTACTCTTTCTTTGCCTTGACTGGATAAACAAGGTTTACACAGCAATTCCCTGTGCAGAAGGGACTTTATAAATCCCTTCCACTGGTTAGTTTGGGTTTTTTTTCACATCCTGCATGGGATGAAGGCACCAAAAAACACCCCAAAGAGTAATCAAGATGTGAATGAAACAGGAGGTTCTTCAGGGGGAATGAGGGCAGGGGAGAGAGGACAACAGGAGATAACCCAACTTCAGTCCTCTTTCCACTTCATTCTCTCCCTATGGAGCTCCAGCCCTGAGGTCAGAACTGAGCTGGAAAAACAGGTTTAATTTCTTCCTCTTCAATAAGGAAAAGTCTGATCTTCCAAGTTCTTCCACGTGACACGTCAAACTGGCACCACAAGTCTGACTCCTGATGACTTTGCCCACAGACTTTCAGTTCTGATGTCTCACCAGCTGAAAAAGCCAAGTTCCCAGCGAGTCAGCTCCTCAAATTTCTAATTTAACTGCAGTGTAGCACTTCCTTCAAGGCTTGTTCTTTGTCAGATCCTTCACTTCATCCTTTCCACCAACACTGCTGAGCATTTGCAAAGTGGCAGCGTAGCTCAGCTTTCCACAGGAATTTTGTACCCAGCTGAAGCTCGAGTATTTCCAGCAAGGCAGAGTGGGCTGTCAAATACCACAAGTTTCCATGTTGGGATCATTTCTTCCTGTCTGAGGAAAGCTGGTGGGAAGCCACCTTCCTTGACAAGGAGAAAGCTGGTGAAGCAAAAATGGGACAGCTGGAAGGGCAGAGCTAAGTCCCAAGCGAGCCAGGCTTCCACATCTTCCCTTTCCTAGGGAGAACCAGCAGATGGATCCTTGTCACCCACTGAGAGCCATCAGGACAGGGATGATGTCAGCTCTATGGAGTGACAGCTTCGTTCAGCCTCTGAGAGAACTCCGGAGCCTCCAACTCCAAAAGGACATGGAGCTGCTGGAGTGAATTCAGACGAGGCCACGGAGATGCTCCAAGGGCTGGAGCCCCTCTGCTCTGGAGCCAGGCTGGGAGAGCTGGGAATGTCCAGCCCAGAGGCTCCAGGGAGAACTCAGAGCCCCTTCCAGTGCCTAAAGGGGCTCCAGGAGAGCTGGAGAGGGACTTTGGACAAGGGATGGAATGACAGGAAAAGGGGGAATGGCTTTAAATTGACAAAAGGCAGGGATGGACTGAATATTAGGAAGAATTTCTTCTGTGTGAGGGTGGTGAGGCCCTGGCACAGGTTGCCCAGAGAAGCTGTGGCTGCCCCATCCCTGGAAGCACTCAAGGCCAGGATGGATGGAGCTTGGATGAGCCTGGTCTAGCAGAAGGTGTCCCTGCCCATGGCAGAGGGTGGAACTGGTCCTTTAAAGTCCTTTCCATCCCAAACCATTCCATGTTTCCATGAAGATCAGCTTGGCCAGGTGTTACCACTGCCAATATGGCTGTAAGAATAATTCCAGTATTGTGTATTTATCCACCACAGCCATTCTCATTCGAAGACCTTTGATAATTGTTGACCTTTTTGGTGCCTGATAGTTGATGTTTGGGCCAGGTGCTTAAATATTAAAAAGAGTCAAGTGTCCACTGAGCCAGTTTGAGTGGCAGAAGTCTGAAATCTCCTCGTGTTTCAACAGGTTTTGGGAAAATGGGAGCCTCAGCAGAGCTGAAGTAGCTCAGCTGGGAGAGTGTTAGACTGAAGATCTAAAGGTCCCTGGTTCAATCCCGGGCTTCAGCACAGTTTTCCTGCAGTTTTGTGTGCCCAGGGCTGGGCTCTCCAGTACAAAAGAGGCCTGGACATCCAGGACAGATCCAACCAAGGACTGGAAGGGACTGGAGTATCTCTGCTGTGGGGAAAAGATGAGGAACTGGGACTGGTGGCCTTGAGGGAGTGTGGAATTCCCCTTCTTAGCCATGTTCCTAAGTGAGCTGGAAGTGGTCCTGGACAAGTGGCTGTAGGTCCTGCTTGAGCAGAGCTTTGGAGCAAGGACCTCCATGAGGTCCCTTTGGACCTCAACCAGTCTGAGCCTGTGAAAGAGGGACAAGGTTTTACAATTCCAGTACCGCAGCAAAAATAGCGATATAAAGGGATTTTTGTCTCTTCCACTGCCTGTTCCCAGTCCTATGCCATGGACTGACCCGAGAAGAGGTAGAAAGGTTGACCTACAGGTGTAATGCCAAGTAGGAAATCAAAACTGGTTTTTGGGAATAAGAAGAACCCCTAATCCATGAAAGTGATCTTTAGGATCAATCACAACTGACCTTGAAGCAAACCCCTCTCCCTGAAATTTGTATTTTCCAGGCTGAAGGGTTCCAGTGTGTTTACCTGTTGTTTATAGGGAAACAAATCCTGATGTCAGGGCTGAAGTAGCTCAGCTGGGAGAGCGTTAGACTGAAGATCTAAAGGTCCCTGGTTCAATCCTGGGCTTCAGCAGTGTTTTAGAACTTGGAATCAACGATGCATCCCCGGAAGTGGCCAGGAAATGATTGGACTTGGCACTCAGTGCTCTGGTTTAGTTGACAAGGAGGTGATGGGTCAAAGCTTGGACTCTATATTGGAAATCCTTTGCTATCTTAATGGTTCTATGATTTTATCCTTGTGGATCCCTTCCAGCTCAGGGTATTCCATGATTCTCCAATGACGTTTTCTACTCTTTCCTGACCATTTCCTATTTTTACCCTGACCTTTATCAAATGATGGTGTTCAATGTGCAGACACCCCACTAAACTGAGTAACTCTGCTTTGTGTTTGCTCCTCTGTCCCTTTCTAATTCCTGTTCCGTGGAGCCCTTCAGGCAAACACCAAAGACAGGACATGAAATGCCAGTTGTCCAAAAAGAGAAGTGAGAAACAGCAAACTCTGACCTTCTCAAGATCAACCCCAACGCTCATCCAATCCCTTCTTCATAGCAGGACAGGGACTCTTCTTTCTCCTTTTCCTTCTGGTGGTGCTCTAAAAGCTGTGGATATCAGACTGTCTGATCCTGCAGCGTTCCAGGAAACGACTTCCCTGACCAGGATGTGATTAAGATAACAAACATCATCACCTGCTTAAGCCTTGAAGAGATACCAGGGGTCCTGCTGGGGAAATGGCTCTGCCAAGAGCCACCACGCAAACAGAACACCACAAACACGACACCACAAACAAAACATCACAAATGTAATGCCACAAATACAACACCACAAATATCTCAGACTGGAGAAGAGAAGGTTTGGACAACACCTCAAATATGACACCACAAACGCAGCAGCTGCTCACCCATGGTGGACCTTTGAAAACCTGACGCCCTCAGGCAGGATCATCTGGCTCAGGGATGCACCAGCTGGCAATTAGCCTTTACTCCAGCTGTCTTTGCCTGGATCTCATTTAGGCAGGAGCCTCCCGGTCCCCAAATTGGATCAAAGTAGGTCAGAACTCCCTGCGTGGTCCATGTGCGGGATTAAATTATATCAAATTTTGTCCATGTCTTGGGCCTCGTTTTGTTATGAAAACAGAGCTCAGGTGTTATGAACATCCCAGATATTGCCCTCAGATTTGAGAGCAGATCACAAACCGTGGCTGTGCTGAAGGGCTCCGACCTTGTTAACCCCCTGAAGAAAGGCAGCTCTGAGCCCCGAAGCCAGAGGCAAATCCCATACCAGAGACACGGACCTGATGGTGACCTTAATGGCTTAAATGTGACAATCTGTGTCCTCCCAGACAATGCCCAGGCACAGTTCCCTGCATAGCAGGAGACAGGAACTATTCCCAGGAAGCGGTTTGGACATAACAGGTCAATTTTTGGAAAAAGGCTGAGAGTTGTGATTGCTCAGACTGGAGAAGAGAAGGTTTGGGGAGACCTTAGAGACCCTTCCAGTGCCTGAAGGGGCTCCAGAAGAGCTGGAGAGGGACCTGGGACAAGGGATGGAGGGATAGGACAAGGGGAGTGTCTTCCCACTGCCAGAGGGCAGGGTTAGATGGGATATTGGGAAGAAATTCTTCCCTGTGATGGTGGTGGTAAGACACTGGCACATTATTTCCCAGAGAATCTGTGGCTGCCCCATCCCCGGAAATGTTTGGTCAAGCTGGATGAGGCTTTGAACAACTTGGTCTAGTGCAAGGTGTCCCTGCCCATGGCAGGAGGTTGGAACTACAGGATTTTAAGGTCCCTTCCAACCCAAACCATTCCATGAATCTGCAATCCTGTGAATTCTGTTGGGGCAGAGAGGGGATGAGGTTTTAGCCCTGCTAGATGGGTTTAGTCCCAACAAACAGGACAGAGCAGTTCTATTTCCTCTGGGCACTGTAACACCCCATGAGGGGACCTGTTCCCACTCCTCTCTGGGTCTCTGCTCACAGCCAGCACCAGGGGATGCCCGGTCAGAGCTGGCACCGTTGTGCCCATGGAGGTGACAGCGACATCTGGGCTGGTTTGCCTCCAACACACGTTCAGCACACGGAGGTAACTCCAACAAAATTGTTTTCAAGCCTGACCCACAGCCGTGGGTAGGCAAAGGAAAGGCCCCCACTGGTGCCAGCATTCAGGATTCGTGTTCCCTCTGCAGGACACACAGAAATCCCAGAGGCTGCAGCACAGCTGTTGGAGGAGATGAGAGAAGTTCTTTTTTGCCTCCTCCTTCTCCTGACAACTCGTTCCCCTCCTGGCTGAAACAGCTTTGACTCAAACCTCAGAAGTTGCCAAGTTTTCCTGGATTTGGCTCAGAGAAGGGTTAAAACCTGCCCGTGCTCCCGGGGAGGCTGCGAGGGAAGGAGAGGGATGAATAACTGCGGTGGGCGGCAGGAGCTCGGGGGCGGCTGCCCTGCCAGCACCTTCTCCAGCCCCCTCACACCCCACTCCCTTCTCTAATCCCCCTTCAAGCCCCTCCAGGGCCCCCACACTGATCAATCAGCGCACAGCAGAACCAAAAACCATGCTCCAACCCGCAGCTCTCCCCCACAAACAGCTCTGCCGGTGCCCTTCGGTTCTGATTCTCTGCCTTTTATCCCGGTGATTTCTGCCTCTTTCTCTTAATGCTTTCAGTCCTGGTTTGCTGCTGGTCTCCTTCTTCCCCATCCTCGTGAACTTGCCTCTCCACCTTTCCCACCGAGAGCACGGGCACGGATCGATCCACACGCAGGGATCGATGCTCACACGCCAGCCCCGACCTCACAGCACCAGAGCTGCATCTCATTGCTGATGAGATGAGGAGCCTGAATGGAAGGACCAGGCGGATAAATACATGGGAAATCCTCAGCAGGAGGTTAAAACCTTTTAATCCAGAAAAAAAAAAAAAAAAAAATTTAAAAAGCACCAAATAAAAGCCAGGAAAGTCAGATTTTTCTGATTGTTTTTGTGATAGCTGGCACTCCCACAGAGTGATTTTGCTTTTGCTTTCCTTTTTCATTAAATCATAGAACGGTTTGGGTTGGAAGGGACCTTAAATATCACATAATTCCAGCCCCTCTGCCACAGGCAGGGGCACCTTCCACTAGACCAGGTTGCTCGTATCTACTTTGATACATGGGATAATCGCACATCTGCTTTGTCCCTTGTTCTGCCAATGGCTGGCACGAGGAAAAGTCAATTCCCTTGCTCACGCCTCAATTTCACCCCTCAGAAAACCGGGCAAAGTCCTCCAGAATCCTTGGGAAAGCACTCTGGGATCTGCCAGAGGGAACTCGCCGTGGCAGAGGCAGCACACGCAGACAAGAGAAGACACTGGCAGCCCTGAAGATTAATTTTCTAAATTACATGGCAGCTACAAGATGAGGGGAAAGAGAGGATTATTACTCGCATGCCTTGGTAGCAATAATCCTGCGATTACCACTCCGGGCACAAAGACATGAAGGGTTGGTTGGTGCTGCAGCGCGGAGCTCTCGGAGCCGTGCCAGGAACCCGCGGCTCGCGAGGGGCTGGGAAGGGAACTCTCACTTTTGGGGGATGGAGCCCAGCCCTGCTTACATCAGGAGAGGGATCCAGCAGTGGGAGGACTGGAGCTGCCATCCAGACCCTCTGACAGCAGATTTGGTTCAGCTTTGCCCTCTCCCATCCCATCTGAGCAGCTCAGGTTGGCCCCCAACGTTTTGGTGGCTGAGTCAAGGTCTGAGGTACCAAATATCCCGAATGACTTCAGAGGGATCCTGGGATAACCAAGGATTTTACTGCTAAGTTTCACCCCAGGGAGCCTCAGGAAGAACTCCATGACCTAGGAGCCAACCCTGCACTGCCCAGAGGGGAGTCCAGCTGCTCCTAAGAGCTCAGCTTTTCCAAAGTCTGAGCTTCGAGCTGTAAAACCATCTCTGCCTGCCTTCAGCAGCAGGAGTTGTCTGGATCTTTGGAAAAGCACAGGGTCTTCGTTCAGCTGGTGAAGATGATGCTGCAGCTGAATTATACAGAGCAAATATGACCAGGGGCTGGAGCACTTCTGCTCTGGAGCCAGGCTGGCAGAGCTGGGATTGTCCAGCCTGGAGAAGGGAAGGCTCCAGGAAGACCTCAGAGCCCATTCCAGTGCCTAAAGGGGCTCCAGGAGAGCTGGAGAGGGACTTTGGACAAGGGATGGAGCAACAGGAAAGTGGAAATGGCTTTAAATTGATAGAGGGCAGGGGTAGATGGGATATTGGGAAGGAATTCTTCCCTGGGAGGGTGGTGAGGCCCCGGCACAGGTTTCCCAGAGAAGCTGTGGCTGCCCCATCCCTGGAAGTGCTCAAGGCCAGGTTGGACAGGGCTTGGAGCAACCTGGGATAGTGGAAGGTGGCAGGGGATTGGAATGAGATGATTTTTAAGTCCCTTCCAACCCAAACCATTCTAGGATTCTATGATTTATTCTTCATGAGGATCAGAATGGTTCTTTCTCTCAGGTCATCCAACAAAACCCTGGAAAAATTTGAGTTAGGATTTCTCTCACTCTCTAAGCTATGTCTTAAAATGGGATGTGGATATGTGCCATGTGAAAAAAAAACCAAAATTAAAAACAAAAAGTTAAAAAAAAGACAAACATTCATATGCAGCCACTGTCCAGGACTTGCTCTGAACACCAAACACTGAAATTGGAGAATAAAAAAAATACTTTTTGGGCCCAGCGCAGTTCCTCACAGGTACTGAAGTAAACAGACAGTCAAAATACCTTTAAAGGGTCTTGTCTTTACTATGTGTGGCTGATTAATTAAATACAATTTAGGTCATTAACAGGGCTGTTAACTTTTGGGGCTGTGGGTTCTCCTTTCCCTTAGGTTTGAATAGCAAAACCTAATTTTAGTTGTAACTGAAGGGTGCAAGTGGAGGAAAAGGAGAGAACGTGAAGTGCTGCTCATTCCAAGGGGAAGTAGGCTATTTAAATATGCAAATTGTGCTCAGAAAAGCAGAGAGAAATAGGATTGTGGAGCTTCCTGCTGTCGCTTATTAGATATGGAGATTTTTATTCCCCTGCCCAGGGTGGGATTCAGGCTGGGACAGGAGTAAAAACTCTTCTGGCAGCTTCTGGGAGCATCCAGGAGGTGACAGCTTGGGGAGAGTTTGAACTTCCACGCAGAAAGGTGGGTGGATTTCAGTTTGGTTCCTAACAAGTATCTGCAGCACAGAAAACATCCTTGGCAAAACTCTGCAAATTCAGGAAAGTGTTGAATGTAAAAAAATCTCAGGATCCAATAGAGAAGTGATTTTAATTACTCCACAGCATGTAAGGCTTTAAACTACACTTATATCAGCTCTTTAAGCTCCTTGGCTTGTGCCACACGGGTTGGAGACGTCTCTTTTGCTTCAGAAATTCAGTTTTGTCTTTTAATCCCTCATTCCAAGTAATAGGAAATGTTTAGGAGAAAGCTGAAGCTTGACCTGCTGAGTTGTTTGGGGTTTTTTTTCATTGGGAAAAAAGAAAAAAAAAAAAAAAGCAGATTTGAGAACACTTCAAGTCTCAGACAAGCAGCAAAAGGATAAAATTATGAATTAAAAGACAGTAGGAAGAAATCCAAAAAACATCTTCATAATGAGCAATATCCCTGTCCGTGGTCAGGAGATGCTGGGCAGGTGTCCCATCCCCCAGGGATTTTGGTGGAGTCGAATCCACATTCCCATTTCTCTCACCCTGACACAGGGAAACTCCTCGAGCCGTTTCGCATCGGTGTCTCTGCCTCCGGTATTTTCATGCCAGCCTGGTTCCGTGGGTGATTCTCTGCTCCAGTTTTCAAGCAGAAGTTCTCACAAATTGATGGAGGAGGCTTTGGCACCTCCACAGGAGGAGCGAGAGAGGGAGAATTTTATGGAGGAGGAGGAGGAGAAGCGAAAAGGGCTTTGGAAAACCATAAAATTTGCATAGAAAACGGCAGCAGCTTTTTTTTTCCCCTCAGACTGGGTTTGATCAGCTGCTGGTTTTGAAGTGATCCCATTAAAGATCCTCATGGGTATCCACAGATGCGCTGGGCTGCTGGAGGGAAGCTGGGTTTGCACCTGAAAGCTTCCAAAAGTGGAGTTCAGACTTTCCCTCAGCTCCAGATTTGCCCTGCGAGCTCCCTGCTCTTGGAGCCAATCCTTTAAATAAAAACCAAGAGCAGATGTACAGAAAACCAGGAGTAGAAGGCTTGAAAATCCACTGAGGGTACTTTTTTTTTCAGCCCAAGGATTTTTAGCTCTTAAGGTCTCAGATCATCACCTCTAACTTTAGACTTGGAGCTGAAGTTTCTAAGTTAAGAGCTGCTTTTCCTCTCTTTTTTTTTTCCTCCAGCCTCTCAATATAGACAGTAGATGTAAAACTCATTTCCTTTACAATTTTAGTCCCTTTCTGGGGAAAAACCTGTTAGCTCAGGGTATGGAGGGGGGGTCAGATTTCCCTGATAAATAGAATAATACCTCTCAGCTACCTGATAATTTTGGAGTAAAGGTGAGGGACCTGCACAGAACCTCAGCCTAACTTCGTGGATGACATCAAAATGTCCAAGCCTTGGACAGCTCTGGATATTTCACAAAATCACAGAATATTCTGAGCTGGGAGGAACCCAAGAGGATCATCAAGTCCAACTCTTCGGTGAATGGTCTGTACAGGGATTTTTGTCTCAGGTCTTCTCAGTGGTGGTTGGCTGAGAAGGGCTAATATCGAAAATAGAAATAACATAGAAAATAGAAATAATATAGAAAACAGAAATAATATAGAAAATCTTTTGTCCTGTCAGCCCTGTAAGGGTTCCTGTATTGGAAACACAATGACACAGGAGCCTGGAGCTTGATGCAAGGACCTTCCTAAAGACACTTTTACAGAGGAGCAGGACCTGACAGCAAGAGAAAATATGTCCAGAAACACGATTTATCAGCTTGTGCATGTGCTAATGAGGAATACAATGATTGGATGGGGTTCTGAGTGACCTGGTCAAGTGGAAGCTGTCCCTGTCCGTGGAGTGTTGGAGCTGGATGATCTTTAAGGTCCTTTCTACCCAAAACTCTGATTCTGTGTGTGAATCAGGGGCTAGAGTGACCTGTGGGAGCCTCAGCTCAGGTGTGGGAAGAGAGTCATGACTTCCCCAGGTGGGTCAAACATCTTTTCTTGGAGGGGATGGAACATAAACTATTAAAATTAAAAAAAAGAAATTAGATAGAAGATGTCAGGAGAAGGAGCCAAAACTCCACAAACACCTGCAAATGTGCCTACAGCCATCTGCACCATAAATCCGTCTGTATCAATCCTCCAGCAGCGCTGAGGAATTTGTCCCATTCCAGGGCTGGCAGCCGTCAAGATAAATTGTTAAAAATCGGTCTCACACACTGCAGCAAATTAAACAGTGTTTGAAAATGTGAGGGAGAGATTTCCCAAGGAGTATGCAAGGGATTCATTAATCCAAATGAGCCGAGTTTTCTGGATCACACGGACAAAGATGTTGAGACACCTCTTTGAACCCTTTGTCCCCCTCGCCTGCCCACCTTTCATGCCCCCAGATCAGGTTCAATCCAGAAAGTCCCTCTCAGAGCGCAGCCATGGCATTTCACGGGATCCTCCTCGTCTCACCTCCTCCAGGGACAGCTTGTTTTCCCTTCCAGGTGGACTTTTCCCTCCCGGCTCAGGCTGGCTCCCTCTGGGTGTGCTCCAGTGAGGGGGCGAGAGGCACAGACAGAGAGCACAGCAGGGCTCTGGAATGTGTTACTAGTTGTTCCCACTCCTTGTCTGAAGGGTTCTGCTGTCGTTCCCCGGAGACACGAGATCCCTCCCGTGTCCAGCTTTCCAAGGAATTTTATTGTTGTAGGGGATAGGAAAAGAACGGTTGGGATAGGCTGAAAAATGAGATTACTGATCTTTTTCCCTTCCTGCCACGGCTTTTTATGAAACTGGGTGCTTCGAATCATGGAATTATTTAGGTTGGAAATGATCTCTAGGATCACTGAGTCCAACCACTGCCAGCACTTGGCCCAGCACTGCCAAGGCCACCACTAAACCATGTCCCCAAGTGCCACATCCACACGGCTTTTAAATACCTTCAAGGATGGGGACTCCCCCACTCTTCTACGCTACCTGTGCCACACCTTGACACATCTTTCAGAGAAATCTTTCCTGATATCCAACCTAATTCTTCCCCTGGTGCAACTTGAGGATGTTATCTCTTATCCCAATCCTCATTGCTTGGGAGAAAAGACCAATCCTCACTTGGATGTCCCCTCCTGTCAGGGAGTTGTGGAGAGCCAGAAGGTCCCACCTGAGCCTCCTTTTCTCCAGGCTGAGCCCCTTTCCCAGCTCCCTCAGCTGCTCCTGGTGCTCCAGACCCTTCCCCAGCTCCGTTCCCTTCTCTGGACAAGCTCCAGCCTCTCAATGTCCTTCTTGTCATGAGGGACCCAAAAGTGAACCCTGATTTGAGGTGCTGAGTACAGGGGGATGATCATTGCCCTGGTCCTGCTGGCTGCACTATTCCTGATGTGATGATTTAATAATGATTTAAACTTTCTAATAATGAAACTTTCCAGTCTTTTCCCTGCTTCTGTGTGATGGCCACTTCTCTTGCCAAAATATGCAAGTGTCCACAACCAGAACCAGATCTCATGGACCAAAAGTTATCAAAATGATCAAGAAAGAGTTTTAACAGTTTCAGACAAGATTTTCACGGACAGGATTATCGATTTAATAACAAGGTTATTAAACATGGTAGCACCAAAGCAACAGATGTCTGAGCACCTCCAGCTTTGGCAGCTGGGATAACCAAAATAAAGATTGTTCTGTAGCTCCCTATATCAGAGTTCTGGGCTACAACCTAAAAATCAAAGGGTAATACAATTTCACAAGTAGGTTAAAACCCAGGTGCTTCCCTGAGTTTTGTGGCTTATACAAGACCTCAGCTTTTCTCTAAAAAAAAAA
>VZTH01002191.1:0-33202 GCA_013397815.1 Aleadryas rufinucha
TATTCCTGTGAAAGGAATAAGCCCCAATGTCTCCTCCTCACAGGTTTGTGCCAGCTCATCCTCACACCTCTGGGGAGCATCTCATGGAGATTTAAAGCTCCCCTAAAAATGGCATCCAAGGATTCCAGTGGTCAGGATAATAAACTTTCATCCCACCACTCATCCAAGGATTCCAATGCTCAGGATAATAAATTTTCCTCACGTTTCCTGGACATAGAAGGCTAAAATACCTGCCCCAGGTGCCTTTCAGTGACTGGTTTAGGGAGGGAACCCATCAAGTGCTCAGTCTGCACATGGCCTGGGTGCAGTTTGTTCCTGGGAACAGGAACCATTCCAGAAGGATTTGGACTTTGCTCAGCTTTGCCAAAACATGCAGTGACAGGGAGGCTGTGATCACACCTCAAAAGCTGCTGCTGTTTATCAAATCACACTTAGGCTAAATTAACACATTAAACTAGCAGAGGTCACCAGTAAAATCAGTGGGATGAAAATCAGCTTCGGAGAGAGCCTCAAGCCACACACGGCTGTGGCTTCAATTTATCTGCACTTCAGGGATCACTCCATTAAAATTAAAAGCAGAATTAGCTCCATGTGGGTCCTCTGTGAACAGAATGCCCAGGAAAGCAGCACGTTACATTTATGGCCCTGCTGAGCACAGCCCTGCCCACAGCAGCTCCTCTGGATCCCAAAAACGTCCTGAGCAGTGGCACGGGATTGTTTTGCTCGGGGTCTTCCAAGGGAGAGGGGAGATGGGATCAGGTTCTGCTCTACAATGACCTGGTTTTGGTGCACACAAAGTTATCCCAGCCCAGGGCAGCTCCCAGCAGAACCAGGATGCCACCAGATATTGATCCTTTTGTAGGAACACAACTTCCCTCTGGCTCCTGGATCTGGCCAGGGCTGCAATGAGTGATCCCAAAACTCCCAGCCTTTTTTCTCTTCTTGCCCAAGAC
Source organism: Aleadryas rufinucha (assembly GCA_013397815.1). Taxonomy (NCBI): domain Eukaryota; kingdom Metazoa; phylum Chordata; class Aves; order Passeriformes; genus Aleadryas; species Aleadryas rufinucha. Next base: position 954 of record VZTH01002191.1, read on the forward strand.
AACTTCAGGAATAACGAAGACACAAAGCTCTGAATGACAGCTGAGAGCAGATTTCTTGTTCACTGGGGTAAAAGCAGGACTAGAGTTGTGTACACTTAATTAAAGGATTAATTGGCTTGCTCCAACCTTTCTCTAAGGTGCCAGCTCTAGCTCTGGGTGTAATCCCAAGGGGTTGATGCAAATGACATTTCTAGGGGTGACCACATGGAAAAATGGAATACAGATCCTGTTTCCTCTTTGGAGTTCAACAATACAGAAGAAAGAGGCATGAAGAGGTTCAGTGTGAGGACTTTGCAGGTAAATCTGAGGTGTTTAACACCTGCAAACCTGGTGACACTACAAATAAAGTGTATGGGAACAACACACACCCCAAAGGACACAGAACCTCAAACTGAGCAGCACTCGGGAGATTTGAAACCTGCAGATTTCCCAAAGTCCTTTAAGCATCCCCAAATAAATCCATATATATTTATGGATCATTTGAAATACTCTTAAATCCTGATCTTTGTTCCTGTATGAGTTTAGAGAAGACGCAGCAAGGCGAAAACATCTCGCTGTGTGTTTTTCAAAGCCTTCTCCCACCCCTTCCTCCTCTCCTTTCCTCCTCCTTGTCCCCCTTGTGCTGCTCCCACTCCCACCGTGCCTTTTATCTGCAGCACAAGTGTTGGAGTTGATGTCTCGCTCCCCAGCTCTGGAGGAGGAGGAGGAGGAGAAAGAGCCATTTCCATATCAGGTCTGAGCATGAGGGACACCTTTCACACCAATGTTTTCACATCAAAAAGATGCAAATTGAGAGAGAGCAGCTGCATTCTTCCCTAATGCAATTAAAATGGAAGAGGCAAATTGAAAGGCAGCGGGGAGATTTATGAGGAAGCTGAAGGCAAAAGGAAAGCAAGCCTGAAACTGTATTTAAAAAATATATATGTTTATATGTATGTTTATATATATAATATATATAAAAATATGTATGTTTATATTATTAATATATATAAACATTATATGTTTGTATAATAAATTATTATATAAATTATAATAAATTATTATATAAATAATAATATATTATTATATATTACTAATATATATTTATATTATATATGATTAATACACCCCTGTGAATGCAGGGAGCAACTCAACAGTGGGAAATGCACGGTGAATGGGGGGGTGAGGGCATGAGACACACAAAGAACCCAAGGTTCTGTCAAAAATCAAAGAGATTTTTCCTATCAGCTCACAAGGAGCAGGTTTGTATTCCAGGGCACTCACCCTTCCTTTGGAAAGCTGTTTTCGTGCTGCTTTGAGGGCAGGGCTGTTCCTTTTCCTCGCTGCTGCTGGGTTCCTGTCCTTATCAGCCATTCTTTATCAGCCCCAGCAGGAAGTCGGAGCTGTCCCAAGGGTCAGGGATGTGCAGTTGGCTTCCCATTGGAACCAGGAGCTGTCCCAAGGTCAGGGATGTGCGGTTGGTTTCCCACTGGAACCAGGAGCTGTCCCAAGGGTCAGGGATGTGCAGTCAGCTTCCCATTGGAACCAGGAGCTGTCCCAAGGTCAGGGATGTGCAGTTGGTTTCCCATTGGAACCAGGAGCTGTCCCAAGGGTCAGGGATGTGCAGTTGGTTTCCCATTGGAACCAGGAGCTGCAGCAGCTCAGGTGGGATTCCTGCCCTTCATCCTTCCAGCAAAGCTGGAGATTCCAGACGTTCACTGCACTCAGTCCTTCCTTTGAAATAAAAAAAACCCCCAGTTATCCTAACAACAGAAAAGCCCCAAATCACATCCAAGAAAACGAAAATCTGATCTCCCACATGGTATTTTGACTTTTCTTATTATTCATTTATTTATTTTAGGAATACAATGCAAATCATTCCTGTCTGGAATGTAACACTGATAACATCATTATTACCACGTCTGGCAAACAGAGGCAAGGTTTGCCCTCAGAAAAGGGAGGACTCTCAGGGAGATCAAAAAGCTGTTGATGAGCATTCTTATCTCTCTTCAGTAATTCAGTATTTGACAGATGCCAATAACCTGAATTAATCTTGAGACACTTTGGTTTTTTCACTGTCATTTGCTTTGTTCCTCTCATATAAATTGCATCCAACCCTCTCTTACTTTCCACCCTCAAAAACTGTAAAAAACCCTCAAAAATCTCTTTCTCTCTGAGGTTCTCAGAGGTCAAACTTGGAGAACAAAGGGAAGCCGATGCCTGTCCTAAGGATATAACAAATTGAGGAGCAGATTTTGTCCTCCCCATCTTGTACTGAGTTGTACTTCACTTTATAGGTTGGTAAAAAAGACAAAGGAACATGAGCCAGAGTAGGAAAGTCCATCCCAAGGCAGTGACATGCTACACCAAGAGCCTGAGCTTACATAAGTCCCAGAGTAAAACGTTATTATTTCATTAAAGCTTTAATGATGAATTCAACTTTTTGATATTCTAATGTGCTTGCACGAAAAGTTTATTCCAACAACTTCCCAGATTAAAAAAAACCTCATTATTTTTGTCAATACTTCAATCTTTCTGATATATTTTAATGGGAATTAAATGTGCCCAGACCTGAGATCCTGATCCAGAGCCACTGAAGGCTTATGGCTCTCCCAAACCAAACCAAACCAAACCAAACCAAACCAAACCAAACCAAACCAAACCAAACCAAACCAAACCAGCTTTATTTATTCTCTGCTGTTGGAGTTCAATTAAAGCAAGGGCAAGGAAGAGGTTTGGGGGATTTTAAGGGGCAGTGTCCCCCTGAGGATGGAGATTCCAGCGGATGGGATGGGAGCTGTGTGTGACCATCACCGGGCTCCTCTCCTCTTCCCCAGCCTGGAGAGGCCCCTCTGGAGCACACCCACCCCTGCTGTCCCTGCCTGCTTCCTTCCCATGCTGGAATGGTGTCAGGAGCAGCTCCTTCACCCCAGCAGCCCTTCTGGCAGCACCCCTCACATCCTCACCCTCCCACGCTGATTCCCAGCAAGGAGCTTCTCCCTGGCAGCTCCCTTGGCTCTGCTCCTGCCTGTGCACACCGAGCTGGGGCCTCCAGCCATGGCTGGCAGCTTTTGAGGTTTCTCTCACCCTTTGCTCTCCAATCTGGTCCCAAATCCATCCCTGAGCAGCAGCAAGGAGCATTCCTTGCCCTCGGGAAGCAGCGGTGGCACTGCTGTGCCACCCATGGGTTTGGTGACAGCCATTCAAGAGTTCTCAGCAGAGCCCTCAGAGGTTGTTTCAAAGGGATTTGCCCATAAAAGCACTTTCCTTCCCCAAAATGCAGCTGGAGCACAAGCAGAGCTTTGCAGATTTAGGATTTTAAAAGCATTCCCGTCTTGCTTTTGAAATTCCACCTCCCTGAACTGATGGGGGAGTTACAAACAACATCCCTGCACCTTCCTGGAGCAGCACAGAACCAGCTGCGTTCTGACTTTGTTCCTTTTGTTTTCTCCCCCCCACAGGAGTCTGACAGCTGTGGATACAGATGAGATGAGATCCAGGTTAAGGCAAGTACGACAGGATCAGGTTTCTCTCAGAGCTGAGACATTCCCCCCTCCTGGACTCGCACGTGGGAGGTGGACACTGGGCTGCTCCATAAATCACAGGGGCATTTCTCAGCTTCTCAAGTGCTTTTATTGCAGTTCCTTTCTTTAGGCTGCTTGAGAAGGATGTTGAACACAGGGCCAAGGAGCACTGAAACACTCTGTTGCCATCCCCTCCTGATGCATGGCTCGCCAGCAGTGCCACTTGCAGCCATTCATCGAGGATGGGCCACGTTGCACTTGGTCCCTGACGTGGAATGAGCCTTCCATCAGCTCTCCCTCCACTACAACAGTTATAGATGATGGAATTACGAGTATGAATTATTTTACCACTGCCTAAAAGACCATTTTTTGTCTTTAGCCAGTGCCTCTGTGTGTATTCTTATTGCTTGTTCTCAAAGTTGCCAGGCCAGACATTGCTCATGGCATCAAAGTCTCCTCTTGCAGGTGACAGCAAAATCTGAGCTCTAAACTTCCTTGAAAATCCCCATTTCTCTCTGACTCTGTGAACATATTGTTCCAAACTGGCAGGAACTGTTATTTACATCTTTTAGCATCAACACAACGCTGAGCTATATAAACAGTGCTTATTACTAATCAGAACGTGCTGTTAATTAGCAAGAGAGACCCTCAGCTCTCTGTGAGCCTGAGTGGGATGAACTTTATTTCTAGAAAGAGGATGAACTGCATCCTATCAAACAGAACATCTCCAAACAACGATGCTCCAAGATCTCTGAAACCTAATTTTGGCCTCCAAGCAGCTGGGAGGAGGGTGGAGGGGGTTTGGAGCAAGCTGGGATTTGAAATAAATAGCCCTGAATGTACTTACAGCTCCTCTAAGGAAAATACCCCAGGGCAAATCCTCCTGGCCCGACTGGAAGCAGGAATCAAGAGCAGAGCAGCTTTGTTCCTCAGGTTTAACTCCAAAATGGGATTTGGATGAGGGCAGGGAAGGGCAGAGCAGCTTTGGACTTCAGAACTGCTCAGATGAGTGAATCTTTTAGGATTTGTCACACACAGCACATATCAAAGGCAAATGACTTAAAAGTCTTTGAAATTCCAGCAGAACTGTGGAGGGGTGGGGGGGTTAAATTCCAGCTTACAGCTCAGTGCCTGTAGGGGAGCTCACCTCTCAAATAATCTGGGGTGGTTTTTCACCCAGGCCCTTTCTTCAGATCTCAGATTTGCAGCCAGTGAGGAAACCTCCTCAATTCCCAGATCCTTTCTCCAGATCTCAGATTGCCATCAGTGAGGAAACCTCAATTCCCAGGTCATTTTTTGCACATCCCAGATTTGCAGCCAGTGAGGAAACCTCAATTCTCAGGTCCTTCATCCAGATCCCAGATTTGCCATCAGTGAGGAAATCTCCTCAATTCCCAGGTCCTTTTTCCAGATCCCAGATTTGCAATCAGTGAGGCCATCCCCACAGTTCCAGTGCAATGAGGACTAAAACCCCAAATTCAAACCCTCTCCAGACAAGCCCAGTCCAAGAGCAAAGAAGAGGGGAAATGAAACCCCTTCCTACCTTGAGAGCTCCTGTCTGCAGCTGATTTTGCTGATGTTGGGTGGTGTTACCAAAACCAAGCCTGCCCCAGGTCACAAAGCAGGCCTTTGATTTCACTTTCTTCTGGGAATATTTTGGGGAAGAAAAAAAATGTCTTTGACTGAGACAGTTCCTAAGATAGAAAGTACACTTGTTGCAGTGCTTGTTTTGCTTTCAGCCCCAGGACAAACTCTGCCACCGCTGGAAAATTGACTGGATTTTCTCCAATTATCTCTTGCAGAAAACAAGCAATCCCAAACTGGCAGCTGGCTGAGCTTTCCCTGCCCCTTGATGAAGAAGGCAACACATTCCTGACCTCAACACCTGGGATAAAGGTGACCTGTGCTGGAAATTTGGTGCCTCAGGCTGCTGTTCCTGCACTCCCTGGCTTCAAACCCCACTCCTGAGCCTCCCCTATGCCTGCAGAACCCGAGGGGAAAACGGGCTCCTGGATGCCCCAGGTGACAAGGGATCCATAATTCTGCTTCTCCAGGGATTCTGAGAACAGCCCCCGAGTCCCAATGAGGCCCAAGTTCAAGGAGGCTCCTGGAGCTGCACTTTTGGCCTCAGCAGACTATGAGAACTTTGCTGAGCTGAACTCCACCAGGGACACGGAGAGCGAGCAGCTGGAGGGGTCCCTCTCGTCCACCATCGCCCTCGTCGTCGTGCTGGTCCTCATCTTCTCCTTGATAATGACATCCCTCATCACCTACTGCTTTCACAAGTGGAAACTCAGAGGGAAAAGACTGCAGAAAGCACAAGAGGAGTATCAGAGAGACCAAGAAAAGAGCATTTGCCAAAGCACACCTGGACTTGTTTCATAAAAAAAAAAGAAAACCAGGATCCACCATGAAGTACTCTTGAATTACCTGGAAAATGAAAACCACGAAAAGAACTGCAACTCTGAAATTTCCAAGCAAATACATCCTTGTTTTATCTCATTTCTAGGAGTTGTTAGCAGTTTGGAGATTTCCTACAGCTTTATTATACATATATATATATTTATACATTTAGTCTCATTTGTGCAAAGTAAAACCAATGCAATGATGTATTTTGAAACTCTTCTGTCATTTTAATCCTCTTGGAAGTGTCCAAGGCCAGGCTGGACGGGGCTTGGAGCACCCTGGGATAGTGGAAGGTGTCCCTGCCATGGCAGGGGTGGGATGGGATGAGTTTTTAGGTCCTTTCCAACCCTAACCACAATTTTCTGTGTATTACTGCCACAGTAAATTGAAATCTGTTGCTTTCACTCCTTCCAAAACCCACTGGGAGGCGAAGAGGCAGATTTGGGGTGACACCAACCAGCTCAGCTGATCCAAACCAGGGGGGTTGTGCTGCACTGATGCCATCAGGGGCTGAAGGTGCTGAGACCCCCTTGGATTCAGGAGTGAAGGAGCTCCCAGCTGGAGCTGCCAGGCTGCTCCTGAGGAACCGCTCATGTCCTCAGCACCAGCCAGGCCTGACATTTCCACGTTTCCTTCACACAAGCTGAGAGCTGCTCGTGGCATTCCCACCACAAGTGGATTGAGCACATCCAGTGCTAATGGAACTCAAATTCCCAAGGGAACAGACAGCCTAAAACCCTTTTTTTAATTAGGCACCTAATCCTTTTTAAACCACCCATACCACGGCGTGTTTCTATTTTCATAGCCTGTGCTGTGATGTCACAGAGAAATGGCAGATTTATTGTGAGTAGCATATCTAAGTAATCTTTTCTAACCAAGTGATGGATGTAATATTAATAAATGTCATTGTTTTCTAAAGTAGAAACCCTGTGAAGTTGCCACCAGCCCCCTGCTCAAGTATACAGCTTGCTTGCAATTACCAGTACTGCTGTATGTATTTTTAAACAAGCTATAATGCTGTGATGATGCTGTAAACTCACCTCTGTAGGCAAAAAATGTTCTATTTCCAAATGTCAGGATGAAGGATGTAAATGTTCTGAAAGTGCTATCAACAACAAAAAAAGAAAAGGACAAAAAAAAGAATTTTCACAGAATATTCGAAAGGATTCTGTTACATGCTACAAATCTATTTTACAAGGGTATTTATGGATCATACAGCCTAGTCTGTGAGAACAGGACTATTTTATTACAGAATAAAGAAATGAATAAATAAGCAGTGAATATCCATGCCCAGAAGCTGGAAAATGTTTGGTTTTTTTTTAAGCAGCCTGATCAATTCTTTAGGTAATCTGGAAAATGGAGGCCCCTGACAGAAGGAATCCACTCCCCCTCATCTCCCATGCACATCCTGCTGCTGTCAGTGCTGCCAAAGATCTTCAAAATCAGTTTTGGAGGAAAAAAAAAGAACAATTAGTTGGATGAAAACAATGCAAATGGAGTGTTTCTAGCATTAATATCTGTTCTGCCATCATTTAAACACAGTAATTTCAGGCAGGGCTGATCTGCACACACCCAGTGCCTTCCTCAGGGGCCACCATCAAAAGTCACTCTCTGAAAATCACATCCAGTGGTAATAAAATCACAGCTTGAGGAATGCAAGGAGGTTTGAAAATGGTTGAAAAAATACAGAGCTGGGAGCACTGCAGCTCTTGCTGGAGGATATGGGGATGGTTGGAGGGAACTGCACTCAGTTCAGGGTGCCACTGAGAGCTGGGTCAGCTCCAGCTCCACGGGGAACACGAGCCCTTCCAGCAGCAAAACCTCATCCTCAGTGCCACCAGCTGAAAATTCCTGTCAGGTTCCCAATGTGAATAAATGGGTTCAGCTCCTCTCCTTGGAACCTCATCAGAATGGCTCTGGTAAAAAATAAAACTAAAAAAAAAAATACCTGAGTCTCACCACACACCAACCCCATGAGGGGAATTTCTGAGGAGGCACTGAGGGACCCCAGGGGAGGCTGGAGCATTTTGGGTTTTGGTGTAACTTCAGGGAAAAGGTTCAGGATTAATGGAAAGAGGCCACAAAGATGCTCTGAGGGCTGGAGCACCTCTCCTGTGGGGAAAAACTGAGAGTTGGGAATGTTCAGCTGGAGAAGAGAAGGCTCCAGGGAAACATTCCTGCACTTGGAAGGAGCCTACAAGAAAAAATGGGGCAAAGCTCTCAGCAGGCCCTGTGCCCTCAGGACAGGGGATAATGGTTTTAACTGCAGAAGAGTTGCTTTAGGGTTTTCACACGAAGGTTTTTACACTGAGGGTGGGGAGGCCCTGGCACAGGGTGCCCAGAGAAGCTGTGGCTGCCCCTGGATCCCTGGCAGTGTCCCAGGCCAGGTTGGATGGGGCTTGGAACAGCCTGGGATAGGGGAAGGTGTTCCTGCCACGTAGGGTGGCCTTTGGAAGGTCTCTTCACACTTAAACTCTTCTAGGATCCCACACTGGACCAGTGGGACCACAACAAATTTCCTTTGTCAGTAGCTGGAAATCCAAATTCAAACATCCCAGAATCATGGAATGGTTTGGGCTGGAAGGGACCTTGAAGCTCATCCAGTGCCACCCCCTGGGCACGGGCAGGGGCACCTCCCACCAGAAGATAACAGTGGTGAATGGTTATCTTTGTTCCCAGCTCACATCCAGGGAAGTTCATGACACTAAAACTTCATTCCCACTCAGAGCTGTGCCAGCAGCCCGTTGGGATTGACATGGAAGTTCATCCCAGAGGTACAAATCCCCACAGCCTAGAAGATGAATGGAAAGGAGACTGAGGGATGAGGGAGCCTGGAGTGCAGGGTGTTCTACAGAGAAAGTGAGAGGAAATGAAAGTCACAGTGCTGCAGTCCATGGGAAACTGATTTCATGATAATTTGAGGAATTTAAGTTTATCCAAAGGGTCAGTTATAAAATCCAACATCCCAAAAGTGGCTATCAGCACACACAGAGCATAAACCGAATGAGATGACAGAAATCTCCTCTGTTAGCACAGAGTTCAGAGCAATGATCTCCACCACGCCAGCAATCACTCAGATTCAATCATGCAACTCTGGGTGGCATGAAAGCCACAAAGCCAAAGCTGCAGAGCACTTTGAAGAGGCTGATTGATTTGTTCCACAGCCACAGCTGCTTTTCCATAGGAATCCCCCTTGAGCCACCCTGCTCCTTTTATGCCCCAGCAAGCACAGACCAGGCAGCAGATGAATCAATACTCCTTGATCTGAGTTTTGGGGGTTCTTTGGATCAAAAGAAGAATCTGCTGCTGGAGAGAGGAGCTCCTGGAAGGGGAAAAAGGAAGAGACATCATCCACCCTCTGTCCCACATCCTCCCTGTCAGAGTTTCGGATCTCCAGCCTCAAAAACTGCAGGATTAGAAAATAAATTATTTAGGGACTCGGATCAGTCACTGCATTGCCTATCTCTGAGAGCTGCTAAAGGAAAACACTCAGATCTCAGAGTGATTGCTGATAAAAGAGTGAAACAAGTGTAGTGAGCAGCAGGAAAACGAATCCAACAGCCATCAGCAAAACCTGCTTTGATTTTCCTGAGGAGTTACCTGAGTTCTCTTTGTAACATTTATGCAAACAAACAAGAGCTGTGAAGGCACTGTGTGTGAGCAGCTTCCTAACCCACAGGCAAACACTGTCAGACACATAACCCAAATAACTCACAGCTCAGAATTTACAGAGAGCCTTGACAGCAGCTGCAAAGAAATGTTTCAGTAGCTCTGGAAAGCTTCTATGTTCTGAAAGCAAAAGCATCAACATGTACAGATTGCTTTTTAAGGAGAGCCCTGGAAGTCACTTTTTGTGGGTCTGTAAGGGATGAAATCTGTGCTACAAAATGCCATTTTTAAAGGATTCGGCTCCTGATCACCTCTTGTACACCTGACAGCCCTTACAAAGCTCCACATGGAATTTTGGGTGCCTTTCCTGGTGTTTGCAGATTGCAGAGACTTCCAGAGGCTCAGAGAAGCAGGGAGTGCAGAACAGAAGCAAGGAACAGAGGTGGAGTATCCACAAAGAGACTGGAAGGCAGGAGATTTAAAGGATTGAAACATCTCTAAGGACTGCAGAGTAACAGGAAGGAACAAGCAGAGTTCATTCATTATCCAGGTGCTCTGCAGGGACAACTCAAAAGGGAATGTTTTTAGGGGGATATTTTTGATGGACTATCAAAGCTGTCTGCAAGAAACCACAAGCAGCACTGAATAACTCAGGGCTGGGTTTCCACCTGGGGCTTGACCTACTCAGGATCAGCTCCCCAGGAAATCACTCACAGCAGATTTTTAAGCAGCAGAAGGCAGAGCTTTGCTAACACTTCTGTTTATATCCCAGCATTTCCCTTCCAGGTTTTCCATTGGTCTGTGGGAAGTGAGGACGAGAGGCCAAACAGCCCTCAAGGACTCTCATAAACAACACAGAGCACGAGGAGGGAACAGCCACAAACCTGATTTCAACAGGGACTGTTCCTGTCCCAAAATGGGGGAAGAAAATGCAACAGGGAGATTTAATCCTCTCTGCTTTGGCACAACAATACAGTGTGGGTTCAGAGTTAGGGATGTTCCTCCAAGACTTCCACAGGGATGTGAATGCCCAGAAATGAGGAAATGGGAGGCTGAGGAGGGTCAGTCCCTGCAGGATTCAGCCAAGGCCATGGCTGGAGCACGGGGCTGAGCCCTCACTGTCAGCTCAGACCACAGAGGGGCTGCAGAGCTGCCCAAAGAGCAGCACCAGGCTTTGGAGGCCACAGTGAGGATGAATTCAGAGATTCCCAGCATCATTCCATTTTATTTGGGTGTGTATCTACCCCAGATCCAGTCTTTGAACAACAGTGGCTTTGCCATCTTGAAAAATTACAACAAATTCCCAAGTATTTTCTTATAATTCTTATTCCAGTTTTAATCTGTTGGCTTTTTCTCCTAGGCACCTATCCTATATAGATTCCATGATTAATTTATTATCATTTCTCATCCCGTTGGCATCCCCAGTCCTGCTGATTAATTTCTCTTATAGCCTCATTATTTCCCTTCTATAAATACTGCATTTCATTTTACTGCTTTCTAGAGTTAACTTTGCTTTTTGTCCTCCACCTGGGGCTCTCACTTTCAATTTACCATGAGACAGTGGGCAAAGTCTGAGCTGAAATGCAGTAATTACACCTCCCTGCCCTGGAAAAGGGAATGATTTATTTTCCTTATGGCTGGAAGCAGCTGGGAGCTGCTCTGCAATCCCACAGCAATCCCAGAAGAAACAATACTTATGGCTTGCCAGATTAATAATGGAAACTGTTGGCTTCTGGAATTTGAAACACCTATGGAGATGGATTACAATCTATTGCAGCATTTGCATTGAGGAAGGAGAAAGGGTTGACTCCCACAGGCAGATCTGGTTCCACCTGCAGGAATATTAAACCAGCAGCCAATCCATCACTGCCAGAGCAGCTCAGATCCATAATCACTGGAATTCTGGAGGTGGCTGCCCACAGGAGGCTCTCCCAGTTCTTTACCCACTGGAGTTATGGTTACTTTCAGGCTCTCCATTTCCTCACCCTTCAGCCTTTGCCACAAGTCCTCGGGATCCTCTGAAGGCTTGGGGAAGCTTCTGAGCGCTTCTCCCAGAAGTGTGAGCATGTCCTGAAATGAAAGGACACATGGAATTCCTCAGGTTTGTATTCCTGCCACTTCTCATGGCCTGTATCACACACCCAGCCCCTCACACCCAGCCAGGGGAGCAGCACTCATCCACACAACGTGGTGGATTTGAAAGGATTCTGTTTAGTAACTCTGTCCAACAGCATGGTCCACAAAGCAGGATTCCTGCCTAAGGGGGCACAGGGAAAAGCAGCTGGCCTTGCAGGGAAGTGGGGAAAAGTAAAGCCTCACTTGAGGCTGAAGCTCTCAAATTTTAGGTATGGAGTGAGGAAGAGTCAAAACTCTGGAGGCTGGAATTGTTAGGGGAAAAAGGGATGTGTGGTACAGCACCAACTCCCACCCTGCTCATCAACATGGAGAGAGATCTGGGGGCTTCAGGAAGGCACCTGCCTTCAGTGTGACCCCCTCCCAAGGAGGAGAGAAGAGTTCTTCCTTCAGGAAGATCCTCCTGAGCAACAGCCATGGCAGATCCAAGGAATTCTGCACATTTCACTGCCCACCCAGCTGCTCCAGAGGCACTTCCTAACAACAAAGCTTCAATCTCTGGGGCACTGGCACAGACACAGACAGGAATTCCAAGATGAAATCTCAGTGTATCCCAAAGGCCTCAGCCTCCACCACACCCTGCAGTGCCCTATTCCCAGATTGCTGCAGCCAAGGATGAGTGAGGAAGCCCAGTGTGGGCACAGTCACCTCCTACCACATCATTTCATTTGCCATTCCATCTTGGACAGCCCAGCAGAAAACAAATAATCAAAAGGGACCCAAAACCAATCCCAGGACATCGTGGGAATGACCTTCAGCTTCCATCAATCAGGCAGCCCAAATGACTTGAGGAGAATGCTGCTCCTGAGCATTTTATTAATGACATGGACTCAAATTCTATTTTGGTTTGCACTGACCTCACTGCCATAAATCAGGGGGAATCTGCCTTGGAGGTTCTTTAGTTACAGCACCTATAAAATGGAGCATGAATTTTTTTTAAACAACATTTGCTTACTCTGGAGTAAAAGTGTTCTTCCAGTTTCTGTTGGATTAAAGCACCTTCCAGCAGAGCCTTTTTGTGCCTGAGAAAGGCAACCCTGGCCAGCTCTGCTTCCTTCTGCTGGCAGTCAGCACATGCTGAAGCCTCGTGGATTTGAGCTTCTGTCACCTGCAGGAGGAGACTTTGATGCCATGAGCAATGTCAACTTTGAGAACAATCAAAAACACACATAGAGGCACTGTTTAAAGACAAAAATTGGCTTTTTAGGCAGCGGTAAAATAATTCATAGTCATAATTCCATCATTTATAACTGCTCCTATGCTGGCAGTGTGTGCAAGGCCTTAAAGACCAACCAGAGAGGTTGTGATTATAAATTATTAAAATTATATATGAATATAATATAATATANTGAATTAAGAAGTAAATAAACTCTGGAGCAATCAGTTCAAACATGCAGCTCTGAGCCAGAATCCAGCCCAGATTCTGCAGTTCTGGTTGGGAGATGAACAGTGCTACTCAGTGACTCCTGGGGTAGTTTATCCACCATGAAATCTTAAGCTTATTTAACAGCATTACACAAATCCCAGGGTTTGTGCTTTTATGAAATATCAATGGTTTTATCTGATTTAATTGCCACAGATCCCATCTGGCTCCATAAACACAGTGAATTGCTACAAAAGCAGGGGAATCAGCCCTAGAAAGTCCCATCCCAGGCCTCTCTGTCCCCTTTTCCCTGACTTCTGTGTATAAAAATGTTGATGTGTGGAGCCACAGACAGAGCCAAGCAGAAGAGCACATAAAGTTCCTTTTCTTAGGGAATGTATTCCTAAAGAGGAAATAAAAATTCCACAAGATTTAGAAGGTGGGTTAACATTAATAGAAATTAAAAGTGCAGATGGCTGAAATGTCAAAATCATTTTAAAAGACAAGAAGCCTGAAATAATTATCACACCAGAAGTGACTTTAAGGTATTATTTTTAGGTGCAGGGCTGAGTGGAGGAGCTGGGGCATCAAACCCATCCTGTGGTGGGAAAAAAACCACTGGGCTGGTGACAGAAAAAGAGCTTTGAACTGGGTGAAGATGAGCCAGATGCTTCTTAATTAGGGACTGAGGTCAGCAAGATTTTATTGGAAGTGTTTTTATGAATATTATCTAATGCCTAAGAAAGCTGAGAGCAAGGGGAGGTTTTGGAATTCTTCTAATCCTGGAGTCACAGAGACTTCACAACAAATAATATGCAGAATAATTTGATAAATAATTGGTGCAAATATAACCAGAGAAAAATGCTTTTTCCTTCAGCTGATCCAGGGCTTCTCGTGGACTGCAATAACTGATGATCCCAGCCTTGCTCAATCACACACATCAGGATTTTATCACCAGGCAATATTTTATGATTATTATTTGCTAGCAACAGTTCCACAGTGTGAAAGGAATGAGAGAATTGTCTTTACAAACAAGCTCTGGGCCTGCTGGTAGATGGAATCAGCACTGTGAGATAAAGGGAAACAATGGGAAGGATCCCACTGATTGATGAATGGAAAAGAGATTTGCCTCTACAAACAGAATGTAGGTCTGCTGATAAATGAAATTGGATATTGAGAAACAAAAGAAACAATGGGGAAATCACAAAATTCAGTAAGAACTAAAAATACAAGGAGGGGTTATACATTAGAAGGGAACCTCAGGTATCAGGTGTTCTGGGGAGTCTGTACCTCTTGAGTACCTCAGCCAGTGGGGAAAGAGAGAGGGAAATGCAGCTGGGAAATTGGGATAAAAAGGAGGCTGCACCCTCCAAAAATTGGAGAGACCCCAGGGGAATGCCCCATGGCCTCTCCCTTTATTCAAATAAAGTAATGGGACTCCTCTGTCTCCTCTTTGGACATAAACCTCTGGTGTTTGTGGATTAATTTTCCTAACAAGTGAAAGACAAATCTTGGGATATCAACCCAAAAAACCTCTCTCAGAGGCCCCAGCCTGGCATCAGGAAGGTCTGCCTGACTTGATCCTGGTATCATGGCTTTTTTCTCCAGTGGTTCTCCCAGAATTTAGGGAAGAATTCTGCCCCTCAGTACCTGTTTCACAGCCTCCCTGGTGTTTTCCAGCAGGATCCTGTTCATCAGCCGGGCAGGAACAGCGCAGGAATCTCCTGTCCCAGTCTGCCTTGCTGGGATTCCACCCTGCAGCTTCCTGCACTTCCCACTCCCTGCCTGCTCCTGCTGCATCCCGCTGATCTTCCTGGTGCAAAACGACCTGAGAGCATCCAGTTCTCCACGGGATAACTCGGGAATTCCTGCCAGGCATAAAGCAACAGGACAAGAGCATCACTTGCTGTGTCAGGGAAGGAAGAGGTGCTGCTCTTTATCTGTGTGACCTCGTGTTATCCAAGGAAAACCCAAAGCCAGCGTCAGGCCCTGCCTGCAGCAACAGCAGAGCAGAATTTAAATACAAATGGGGATGGGAACTGTGGGAACTTGCACAATAAATGGCTCTAAAACAGGCTCCAAATATCACAATTAAAATACGAGTGTGGATGAGAACTTGCACAATAAATGGCTCTAAAACAGGCTCCAGAGATCAGAATTAAAATACAAGTGGGGATGGGAACTTGCACAATAAATGGCTCTAAAACAGCCTCCAAAGATCAGAATTAAAATACAAGTGTGGATGGGAACTGTAGGAACTTGCACAATAAATGGCTCTAAAACAGGCTCCAAAGATGGGAGGAAATAAAAAGACAAAAGGTTAATGGTACAAGATAAATAGATTAGCAAAGCCAGCAGTTAAATACTATGACATTAAATAAACTGACTGTCAATAATACAGATTTAGCATGTCCCTACCTGAAACTGCAGCTTGCTAAGCCAAAATTAATTAATATTTCAAGAGAGCTCTTCATCAATAACTCTAAGGAGCAATTTGTAAGAAAAATTGGAGGCAGTGTCCACTGCAGTCACTCTGGAAACACCTCCAATACATTCCACAACCTACACCAGGCCATTTTTTGGGGAGGAAATGCAATTACATCAGAAAACACTTTCCCTCTAAAGCTTCAACAATCATCTCCTAAATTCTTTACGAGCTCTTGTTTAAAAAATATCGCTCTCTCTTTCATTTTCTCTCATCCTTCCCAGTGGCAGGCAAAAATAAATAAACCAGAGATTAGGCTTCAGATGGGCGGGTCAGGATGGATTTACACCTTCATTCAGGGCTCCTGGGGAGATTTTCCAGAGGCTTAGAGCACAATCAGTGCAATATTTCAGGGGCATCAGCACAGAGTGGGGCTGTGGGAGGTGGGAGACACCACAGCTCTCGAGGTTTCCATGCCCAGATTTCCAGCCCAAAGCCAGGCAGGCGATGACTCCAGAGGTGTGGCCAGTTTAACTCCAAGGATTCACACACAAATTCCTGCTGGGAGGTTGGATTTTAACATTAAAACAAGCACTCCACATTGGCTGTTTCTTCAGGATTAAACTCCATTTCCAGCCAGGCACTGCCAGTGCTGTGGCATCCCAGTCCCATGGGAAATCTTGGCATAACCATGACACAAATCCTCAAAATCCTCAATATATTCCCAATGTGAATATAAAACTTCCCCTGATTTCCCTGTGATTAATTTAGCCCTGAGTGCACGAGATACAGTTCTGGAATTCTGCAAAGAAACTGAGCACCCCTTCAGAAATCCAATGTTTATGAAGGATAAGGGGATCCATAATTAAAACTAAGCAAAGCAGGAATTTTGTGGCTTCATGGACAACATGGAAAATATGGTTAAGTGTATCTACTACAGTTCAGAATTGAGCATCACAGAGCAACTCACTCCTCCTAAGGAGATGATGGATCAACATGATTAAAAGCAAATATAGTGACAATTTCTAGACAGATAAATAACAATTAACAATACCTTAAAATGCAATTTAATGAAAAAAAAAAGTCAGGGGAAGCATCATAAATATCTGAGTGGAAACCACCATTTCAGACACCAGGTGATTTTCCTTACCATTTCAATGTAGAATCCTGTAAAAAAAAAGTGGAAATCATGTGCCACTACTGGGTTTAATCACACTAATAAAATATTCCTGGCAGGTTCATTTATGCTGAACACAGAATGAATAAAAAGATTAAAAAGTTACCATTGTGAGGGAGGGAAAAAACCCAGAATAAAAGCATTTGAGTACTCAAAGGGAGAAGTAAAACACATCAGGGTCCACTGAGCATTTAGTGACAGTTTAATACCAGCCTGATTAATTCACTTAAGGCTCTTCTGACATCCACAAGTGCAATTTTATTAAGAATTGGTTTCTAATAATGCATAAATCCTGTGCTGCCACACACCCACCCATCTGCACCTCCAGACTTCAGAAGAAACACTGGCAAAGGGAATAGCAATTTTTAAACCTCACTGCACGACTCAGTGCTGGAGTTACTTTTTCACATTAACTCATGCTTAACAGGGAGCTCAGAAAGAACAGAAATTAGGGATCAAGGAGTAGAATTTCACTGGAACAAACCCAAAAAACTAGGAGAAAGGTTTGTCTTTTAACTGAACTGTTCACACATTCAGGTTTCCCCCAGGTGTGTGGGAGGTTCACCTGTCCAGGGGGGTCTCAGCTCTTGCTTTGGGGGTTGGGTTTGTCCCATGTCTCTCACACATTCCCTCTTTTCCATGTGTGATCCAGACCTGCTGGAATGCTCCTTCTCCATCCGTGGTGGCAGAGCTGAAGGTCAGTGCAGAGAATCCCTGCCAGTGCCAGTGACTTCTCCACAAGGAGATTTTCCCAAACCCAGAGCTCCCTCTGTTCATTGGAGGGGAGTTAAGGCAGAGCAGGGGACAAGAGCAGCCCAAGTGACAGCAGCACAGCAGGGATCAGAGCCACGCCTCACCCAGCAGGAAGGTCCCAAAACATGGAATGTTTAGGAAGTGAAGGCCCACCAAGTGCACCAAGAGGCTGCTGTGATTGCAGAGCCCAGGAGGGAGAAGCTAATCCCCATACCTACATCCCAAATCCTGCTGAGGGGCTGGAACTCAGTGACCTGCAGAGGTTTTGCTGCCTGTGTACAACCCCAGCCTCAAGTGTGACATTTGAAATCCACGAGGAGGGAGTAAAATAGGAAAGTCTTTATGAGTTTCCTTTTCCTTTGGTGTCTAACTTTCATTTAATAGGAAAATTGGCAGGCATTTTGTTGTTATTATTCTCTACCAATATTCTATTTTAAGAAGATAAAAAGAGATAACTGTGAGAGGCAATAATCAATAATTGCTCCTCAGTAAGGTTTTACCTCTACAGCTCCAGATAACATCTTCATAATTACCTAAATTGATTTTACAGCTCAGATGAACACGCTGACAGCCTGACCAGCAAAGAGCATGAGAAAGCTCCCTGCAGGTAACACAGGAGTGAGAGAAACAGGCTGAAATGTCAGGTTGGTTCTCACAAATAGGAATTTAAAGTGAGTAAAACTCCTCCAGCACAGTGAATCACCACGGAGTCACACAATGACCTGGGTTGGAAGGACCTTAAAGTCCATCCAGTGCCATGGCAGGGACCCCTTCCACTGTCCCAGGCTGCTCCAAGCCCTGCCCAGCCTGGCCTTGGGCACTGCCAGGGATCCAGGGGCAGCCACAGCTTCTCTGGGCACCCTGTGCCAGGGCCTGCCCACCTTCAGACTGAGCAATTACAGCAGCAGTGCAGGAAAATGAACAGCAAAGCATTTAACGGAGACACATCACAAAGGTGAGAGGCAGCTTGTGAACGCAGCACCAGGCAGGGGGTTAAAGAGCCCCACCTGAATGTTCACACACATCCAAGCTGAAGAACTGCAGTTTCCTGAGTACCTTTTAAAGATGACTAACATGGAATAATCTCTGTGGAACTGAGAATTTATAGCCGTGGTGTGATGTATTTGCCTAATAACAGCTCGTGCTACCACACTGGGGTGGAGGGACAAAGACAGCTATGACAAACATTTCTCACTTCTCCCGAGGCCAGCATTTAAGGTTTTCCTTCTTTCAGCCCACAAAGAAAACCATGAAAAATAAAAATGACGTTCCAGAGTGTTCCCATAGGCAAACCAGAACCTTTTGTTCCCCCATCCCATTTAACCCTATTAGTAGTGAGATGAGACAAAGTCTTGAGGCAATAAAACAAAGCTTAATTCAGAGTGGCCTGTGAGCTCAGTGCACACCACTCACTGAGCTGAGTGTTCTGAGGGGACTCACTGTGCACCAATCCAGTTCTAGGTGAGCTCACCTACTGCATTTATAAAAATATAACTCCAAGTTGCTAAAACAATACAAGATTTGGGGCTACCAAGTGCTGAATGATCAAACCCAGGAGAAGCATTTTCATGTATCAGAAGACAAAAGTTGCTGTGCTTATTTCATGATCATATTCTGCAATTAAAAAATGCAGTGCATGGCTAATTAGGATTAATTTGGGGATAACGTGGCTGGGTAGTGTGTTTGCATCAAAGAAAGGTAAGAAAGAACCATATTTTGTGGGTTTCACATTGATCATTGGAAGCACCAATGTACCTGAGAAGGGCTGGGCTGCTGCAGTGGCAGGATGAGCAGGACACAAGCCAGCTCTGCGTCCATCAGCCCAAGATAATGGAGCAGAACTTGTCCCTCAAGCCTCAGTGACCACTGACCCTCCCTGCCATCCACACCCATCACCCAAAGGCTCAGCATTCCCTGGTGCACAGCCACAGGAATCTGACAGCGATTCCAGGAATAAAATCCTCCGAGTGCAACTTTCAAGGGAAAAACCCCTGTGGAGACGGAAAACATCCTCAACCCTCAGCTGTGGCTCATCATTCATTCAGCGCCTCTGGACTCATCAGGTCCCTTTCAACTTCTCCAGGCATCAGTCACAGGACTGGGATGTATTTTGGGAAGATGATCTCGGGGGAGCAGGCCAGGAGGAGCCTCCCTACTACAGATGAGCTGCTCCACACCAGCTGCCTTCCACTGAAGCGCAGGAGATGAGTCAGGAACCCACAACATTGACTCACCGCCGTGGGGAAGGAGCTCTGCAATTCACAACAGCCCAGGAGTGACCTCAGCTCCTGCTTTTCCAGGACAGATGGGTGCTTTGAGGATGCTTCTACACCAATTCCATGCCATGAAGAAGTGCCCAGGCAGGAGGATCTCCCGGTTCATCAGTCTTCCAGTGACCCACAAAACTCCCAAGTTTGCTCACTTTTCCATGAACATGCAGATTGAGGAAGATTCCCCGTCTGCTCCCATTATTTTTTGCTCAATTACAGCTTTCTTGCTCTTTTTTCTTAATTAAAAATAGCATCTCTGACCCACTTTTTGACAGACTGGAGCAGGGCTTGCATCCCACCATCTGCTCTCACAGTTCCTTGCATAACCAGTACATGGAAATGGATCCTTCCTTCCTCCTTCTCCTCCTCCTCCTCCTCCCTACACTCCAGCATTGTGTTGGGTAAAGCTGCTCCATTGTTCCTGCCAAAATTGGTGCCCTGCTGCCTCCCTCAGCTCGGGAAAGGAACTAAAACAGGGCAAATAATTCAATAATCAAACACAGGTGATTAACAAGGGGGGAAAAACCATTTCACACTATAAATCTTGAAGTCATGTTTATTGTGGAGGGGAAAATCCCCAAATTTCATAGTACCTGTAGAGCTGGAGAGAATAAACCTGAACAGGGCAGTAAAAATGTGAGGATTACAGTTAAATTTCAAATGTGGGGACATTTTTTAGTGTGCTTTCCCAGGTTTTGTGGTAATGCATCACCAGGATAATGTCACTACATGGGGGAGCATCAAGGCCATGTGTGATATGAGAGACAAACTGCTCTGCAAGACAGCATAAAACACAAAACTTTGTACTTAATTACCTGGCTAATTAAGCCAGGCTAATTAGCTGGCTTAACTTAACAGCCTGTGTATAAAATTTAAGTTTATATCCCCTTCCAAAAGAAACAGTTGTAACCTCAGCTGAAGTTACCAAACTCACCAGCAGGAGCTCTGGTGACAGATTTGTCTGCCTTAATCCCAGTGCCTTGATTTCTCCCATCAATCCATTTTCCCATGGCATCAATCCACTTCCCTATGGCAGCTCTTTCCACAGCTGCAGAATCCACGGCTTCAGACTCCTCCTCTGCAAGGAAAAAAGGCAAATTTGAACACACATCGTGAGGAAAGCAAAGTGGGAGGCAAATAATCCCCCAGCTGAGCATGCCAGCTCTGCCTGCTGAGGGAGGAGAAACCCAGAGCAACAGGAATCCACAGATGAGGCCAAGGATTTCAGCTTTTGTCCCACAAAATGCCTCACACTGCTCATTTCTCATCACCCCTGAACCACAATATGGGATTCCCTGAGAAAATGAGAGCTGCTGGCACATCCAATTTGATCTGAAATGCCAACTTCACCCCCTGTGCCTCCTCCCTGCTGCAGCCCCATCACTGATTTCCAGCCCTGCACAGGCTCTTCATTTGTGGCTGCTCAAGTGCTCTCAGGAGCTCTCTCAGGATATTGATCCAAGGGGAAAATAATGTGGCACAGAGGGAATAAAAATTCCGTATCAGCTCCCTGCTCTGCAGTTTGTTCCAGATGGGTTTGATGGTCCTTGTGGGTCCCTTCCAGTCCTGAATATTCTGAATATTCTGAACTCCAGTTGAAAAGGGACTGAGGGAACCACAAAGATGTGAAAAGACAAAAAGCTTCAGAGGCCTGAGAAGCCACTGAAAGGAAGATGAAAATGAATGGCCCCAGATCTAAGGAGCACCTCACTTCTCTACTCTGTTTTAGGGGACTTTAAGGTTTTTAAAGTGCTGACAGAATTCCAGCATCACAGGATTACTCAGGAAGCATTTCCATGGCCAAGTCCTTGTCATGGAGCTGTGTGAAGCATGGACCTGGTCGGCACTTCGCACAGCAAGGACACTGTGTGCAATTTGCACCTTTATTTTTGCTGTTTGAAGGCCCCACTGCAGTGAGTGAAGCTGTGAAACACAGGCCCCAAGCAGGGAGAGCTCTGCCTACCTGCATGACTTTGGCCTGCCAGTGATGATGTGCTTCCCAAGGCCTCTGACACAGCTGACCCCTCCAAATCCTCTGTGGAACACCACAATCCAGGTGCTTCACTCTCCTCCTCCTCGCTGAAAGACTCAAAGGTGTCTCCAGAATAATCCAAAGCAGAGCTGCTGTGACTCTGGCTCAACCCCAGCCCCTGTCCATGGCTCCCAGAGCTCTCTGCCATGGGGCAGCACTGCAATTAAATATAAAAATAAGGTCCGTTTTACACAGAGAACGATTGGGTTAATTACAGCAACAGGGGATATTACAGAGGGCTGGCACAGCTCAGATCACACCTGATTTAACATCCACAACAGGTGGCTAAAATCACAACTCGGTTGTGATCAAGCCAAAGCACTGATGAGAGCAGCACACGTTGGGATCCACAGCAACAATCAGCACTGAGCACCAGCCATGAAATCTGAGCAGCATCCCTTTCAAATCTGTACTGGATTACAGGAATGCTTGGATGAAATTATTCATTTAAAAAAAAATAATTAAATGCAAATTTCCCCTTTCTATTATCTAGAAGGAACTTACGGGAAAGATGAGGTAAGACTATTTATAACAACAGGTAGTGACAGGCTAAGGGGGAATGAGTTGAAATGGAAAGAGAGTAGGGTTAAATGAGATAGTGGAAAGAAACCGAGGCTCCAAGCCCCATCCAACCTGGCCTTGGACACTTCCATGGATCCAGGGGCACCCACAGCTTCTCTGGGAATTCCTCACCCTCCCAGGGAACAATTCCTTCCCAATATCCCATCCAGCCCTGCCCTCTGGCACTGGGAAGCCATTCCCTGNTGTGAAATGTTGAGAAAGGTGTGTGAGGGAGGCGGAGGGAGCTGGGTTTGGGTAATGCCGGGGAGGATCGGGGCAATACATTGCAAAAACACCGCTTAAAGGGCTGGCCGGGGGTGTTACAGCGATTTCTGTTTAAAAAAAATCACATGCTCCAGGTTAGCTACAGCTCTGCTTTGCCATAAGGACAGAAAAGCCGAGAGAAACGCTCGGTGATTTTTAAATGACTCCTTTTTTACCTTTAGGACAGCGTATGACATCCAAGAAGATGAACACAGATGGCCTTGGATGTGACACTTCATGGAAATAAGGTGCAGAAAGTATTCCAGGCTATGAAATCTTCCCGTATTTTCAGGTACCATTTCCATAGGTTATACCACGATAAAAGCAGCTCTTCTTTATCCTTTGAAATTGCTATTTCAGGTTAGCTAACACCACTGTTTTGGGGTTTTTTTTTTCTTTCAGTGAAGCCTTTTTCAGCAGGAAAAGCTGATTCTTCAGTCCTGGGGTGCAGAGTGTGTCACTCTGGGGTTTTATCCTCATGTCTGTCACTTTGGGGTTTTATCCTCATGTTTATCACTGGGGTTTTAGCCTCATGTCTATCTTTGGGGTTTTATCCTCATGTCCATCACTGGGGTTTTATCCTCATGTTTATCACTGGGGTTTTAGCCTCATGTTTATCACTGGGGTTTTATCCTCATGTCTATCACTGGGGTTTTATTCCTCATGCAGAGTTTGGACTGCCTGGCCAAAGGACAGAGATCTTCTGTCATGTTTGATGAAGTGCAGATGATCTTGTGTCTCTTGGAGCAGAGAACTCTGTGCTGATCTATACATTTAATACAAAGAAGGATTGGCCAGCCTGAGATGAATGCAGGAGAGTGATAAATGCATTGATGTGTAAAGCAGAGTGGAATAAACAGCTCTGCCTACACATTGTTCAAGGTTTAGGATTCAGTTGTTGGCTGAGTGGGCTGGTTGGGGCTGGCCCTTTTCTTCTGGTTTGCTGCAAGAAATTAAAATAATTTCCATGGGATAAACGTTTCTTTTACCTTTTCTGTGCACACAAATGAGAGCAGTGATCAGAGAGGTGTGTGAGTGGAAGGGGAATTATCCCACTGCAGGAGGTGGGAGCTGGATGCCAACCCCACAGAGGCAGGAACCTGGAATTATGGAATTCTGTGCACTTTAGATCAGCCAAACCTGCCTTGTATCCTAAACTTCTCCAGCCCAGAGGTTCACCTTGCATTGGCTGCTTTCCTCCTCGGGGAGATAACGTGACAAACCATCTCTCCAGGCTGAGGGAGATGAGGATCTGGAAGGATCTAGAAGATAATGTGAGAGATTTCATGCTCTGGGTTATAAACCACGGGGAAACAGGGCTGGGGAGAAACATTACCTTTTCTTTAAAATTCTAATCATCATGCACAGAGAATAACACAGAATAACTGAGAACAACACAGATCCCCACAGCTCCCACTAAATGCTTTGATTATTTATCATTGCCCGTTTTTTATGGAAACAGTTGACATTAGATTATTAGTGACCTGGGTGGTATTTGATCTTTTTTCCCCCTGGAGGTTAAAGACTTTGTAGTTTCCTGTTCTAGGTCCTTTTTAAAATTCGTTTTAGAGCATGAAAAATATATTGTTCCGTCAAGTTTATTTGTCTGACATTTATTCAGTGCAGAGTGTGATCCTAATATTAAAGGTTTTTGATTTGAAGCCCGGGATACAGACAAGGCTTTTTCAGTGGTCTTCCCTAAAACAGGACATTTCATCACTGCTCCCCTGCTGCTGCCTGGGAAGTTAATATGTTGGAACAGCATAATTATCTGAAGCAGTATTTGTTTTCCAAGGATTTGGGGGTGATACCGGATGGCTCAGCCCAGTTGTGTCACAAGGCATTAAGGTTTCTGCCTGCTAATGTCATGGAGCTGGGCCTATATAGAGCCATAAATAATATTGTGTGAGAGCCAGTGACAGACTTTTACTCCAGCTCAACTCTTTATCATAAGTTATATTAAATTTAAACACGACTGTTGAATTCCTTGGGGTGGGCAAACGCTGTTTTGATGTCTCCTTCTGTTAAAGCTGTAACATCCCTTTTAGCCAGAGGGCTGCATGGAACTCACAGGTTCCTGCATGGAACTCACATTTGCCAGGTGTGTTTCTCAAATAATCAGCCTCTCGTTAATGATGGCAGCAGAATTAATTGGGCTGTCACCACGAGGTTGGGTATCCAGTTGGGAGTTATGGGCTGAGGCCAGTGGAATTAAGCTGATGGTGGAGAAAGTTCGTGGGGCTCAATAATGAGATGCTCATGGGCATTGTTCTGTGGGAAAAGGCAGTCTGAGGCTGGAGCATTTTTTTTTTAACTCTGGAAATATGAAGGACAAATGCAAGAACTCTTAGGAAATTTGAAAGCATTTGTTGACAATTTAACACAACAGTCAAGGTTTTCCTCTTTATCAGCACAGAAAGTACTGCCAAGGAGCCCCCAGACACCATAAATCATCCAGGGGAGTGCAGAGGCTGGAAAGATTACAAAGGAAATGCTCTGGGGCAGGCAGCATCCTGGGAAGTCATTGTTTAGGGCCTGCTGTATTTAAAATGGTCATTTCAGCTGCCAATAACTCCCATCTCTAATTAGAAAATGGATTGATCTTTGCCTAAAGTTGCTGGAGACTGGCAGGTGTCCCTGGCAGATCAAACTCTGCATCCAAATGAGAGGGTGAACGTGTCCACTGAGTCTCAGACAGGGAAAAAAAATCCATATTTGTAGGCAGCTGTTGTTAATTATGCTTTGGGATTGGTGTAGGAAACAACATTCCAGTCAGCAAGGCCATGCTCTGCCTTCCTGATTTTCCTTGTGGGTTCAGCAGGATAAATATCCTTCCTCACCTCGTCCTAAGGAGGTGGTGAAGAGCCAATTTTCATCTTCCTCCTTTGGTGCCTGCAAACTGCAGATTTCCCCATGAGCCCTCTCTTCTTACAGGAGCGAGAATTTCAATAACCCCGTGGGAAAACCTCTGAAAATGCAATAAAGTTCCATTAGGCAGCATTATCCAATATCCATTCTCAGGGATGGATATCCCTTTCTATGGAAGCATCCAGACCCTCACCAGACACTGAATTTCTAAATCACATCTTCCTCGACAGCCTTCATCTTTTGTGGCTGAATAAATCAGTGCTGCTTTATGGGAAAATCCCCAGGTCCTCCTGCTTCCAGGGACACACAGAGGGCTTGGCTTCTAGCTCAGTTTGGTTTCTTGTCTGCAGCTTTGCATCAGTTCTTTTTACCTTTCCCCCATGCAGTTATTGTTGTTTTTCCAAGGAATGTTGCATTCCCTTGGATGGACAGCCTGAACATGACATTATTTAATGGGAAAGAGGAGAATCAGAAACCCTTCAAGTGAAGGCTTGAGATTTCCTTCATTTTCTTCCCTCTCTTTATTATTTTTGCTTAATGATTTCCCTGTGGCCCATCCTGCTGGATTCCCAGTGCACTGCTGCGGGAAGAGCTTCCAAAGGGATCAGCAAAGGCATCCCCTGCTCCTGGCAGATCAATACTGGACTTATTAATCCGTTTGCTTTGGTGATAGGTTGGCTCTTTGGGGAATCTTTTGGGATTGATTTCACACTGATGAGTTATTTTGACGGTTCAGCAAATGCTTTAATTTAGAAATGGCAGCTTTTCATACCAACACTGTGTTTAACTCATCATGGTATAAAACCACAGAATTTATTTGTTCTTCAGCAAGCTTCTGTGATCCTATTTGTTGTCCTACACATGCTGTGGGTCATATTAGCAAGGCATTTTCTGTTTTCCTTCCCAGTCCTTTGCTGGTGGAATATTATTTCTGCTGGGGAAGGTGGATTGATTTTGTAGTTCAGAGGACCTTTATAATCTCTGCTGAGCTTAAGCTCATTTCTGAGAAATCTCATGGTCCTGGAGGAAGGAACATCAAAGTTGCTCTGAGCATTTTCCTTCTGGGAAGGAGGTGACTTGTTCTGAGTGATTGTGTTTTTTTGGGAAAGAACTTCTCCCTTCATTTTCTGCGACTGTTTGGTAACTCAGAAAACAAACATTAATTTAAAGTTTGGCTCCCAGTTTGTGCCACTTTTGTGTGTAGATATTTGAGGACTTTAGTGTCCTAATCTGAGGCAGATCTCCTCAATAAATGTAGCCCCTATGATCTTAAATAGTGATTTTATCTGTGGGCCAGACAGAGCCCTTGGTGCTTTCTGGAACATTCCTCAGGTCTCTGTGCTGAGTAATGCTGCAGCTACTGAGTAAACCTGTCCTTCCCTCTGGTTATGAACAAAACAGCTGTAAAATTGTTAACTCTCAGCTCCCATTAATAGAATGGCCCTCGTGTGTCAGTTTTGGTCCCAAATTATTTCGGGCTTTTAAGAGTTCCTATTAGACTTATGAACATGCATATGCCTAAAATGTCC
Organism: Aleadryas rufinucha; assembly: GCA_013397815.1. Taxonomy (NCBI): domain Eukaryota; kingdom Metazoa; phylum Chordata; class Aves; order Passeriformes; genus Aleadryas; species Aleadryas rufinucha. The sequence continues at coordinate 27,847 of VZTH01002191.1, forward strand.
TTAAAACCCAATTAAGGGTACATATGGGAACACAATTGGGACTGACTCATGTAATTTTGAAGAACATTTAAAATATTGATTACTCTCCAAAGACAGGTAAAATACAGATTGGTGCTGGGAAATCAAAGGCACAAAGAGTCAATGACTCCTGGAAGGTCAGACAGAGTGACAGCCTGGATTCTCATCGTGGCACTTCTTGCTGTGACAGATGCATCTTGTCATTCGTTACCTTTCTCATTGTTAACCTTTGATAATGTAAAATTGCCTAATTGCTTGTGTTATCACTGGGAGTGAATCACCTTTCCGTGGCATCCTCAGGATGAGAACTTTACAAGTGCTGTGCTTTTCCCCCAAGTTTCCCGAGCTGGCTGGGGGATATTGATGAGATAATTGTGCTCCATTTGAGTTGCTGAACACCCACAGAGAGGGAGGATTGCCAGGAGGAAGCTGCCACTGAGTTTGGCAGGCAGGTTAAATGCTGCCAGGCCCAGGAGATCCCCCCAGTGTGGGGATGAAAGGGGATCTCAGAGTGCAGAGCCTCACAAACGCTGCCAGTCCCAGTTCTCGTCTCCTTGTGGGACCTGCAGAGATCCCTCCTCTCTGTTTGAGATGCTTGAGCACAGCCATGCTCATAATCCTTTCCATGTGATACCATTCTGATCTTTGCTGGCAGAGGGAGGGCTCTCCAGAGGGAAAAAGGAAGGAAATCAAACCCAGGTTTTTTGGGGTTGGAGACGTTCAGCTGAGCTCCTGCTCCGCTTGGGGCCGTGCAGGGAGAGCAGAGGCTGATTCCTTCTGACTCCATCCACAGATTTCCTGATCTCTGTGTTCCCAGCCTTGCTCTCTGAGAGCTGCCAGCCCAGATCCACGTCCAAAAGTGCCACTGAACCTTCTTGAGCTGTTGGTTGGATTTCTGGAAGGATCAGAAAAGCACTAAACCGACAGATTCTGCTCAGCCCGGGCGTGTGCTTGGGAGTAAATCCTCCTATCCCATGCCAGGAGACCAAGGCTCCAGCAGAAAAGGAACTTGATGATCTGATTCTAATTAGTTTCTTGATTTAATGGCAGTAATTTTACTTTCATGATGGTTGCCATTGCCCCAGCTAGCAGGAATAATAGTCTTGGTTTCCTCCAAGGCTCATTTATGATGCAGCCTCTGTTGAATCTTGAGCAATAACAAGCAGAAGCCCATAGTTACTTCAAAATTATGGGGTTTAGATGGTTAAAAATGTCATGTTCTCTCACCTGAGGTTGTTGACTGGGAATTGCCAATGGAAGAAAATGAACAGTCATAAAATGAAAATGTAGTTCAAGTTGACTCAATTTCCTTCTGAGATGATCTTTTTGTTTCCTTGCTGATTTAAACACCTGCAAGTTAAAGTCCTCATAAAACCAGAAATGGGCAAAGAGAATTTTTAAGGAAATTAAACAGCATGGGATGTGATGTGTTTACACCAGTGTAAAACCAGAATGATTGCACAGAAGATAATTAAAAACAGGGGAAACAAACAGACTGATCTTAATGACCTAATGGGGGAAGTGTCATTAAAGTAACATTCAGTTTTGGTTACCTGAACCAAAAATGCTGTCAGAAATTACACCTGAGCTGCAGAGCTGTCAAAACTTGTAGCCTTAATTATTTTATTTTCCTTTTAAACTTGTATAAACTTCCCTCTCCACAGCTGGATTAGAATTGGATTAGGGATCTTCACTTTCCCCCACTTTTTGCACGATCCACAGATGGATTCAGCTTGGGAAAGTTGTCCCAAGTTATTGCCAGCTTTGAGCTCCTTGTTAAGCTTTATTCCCTTCATTAAGGATATATCTACATCCCCCTGCCTTTGTCCTGCATTACATGGAATTTCCCATTATTATTTCTTGCACCTATTTACCTTTCCAAAATACAATTCTTCAAACTCAGGAATGCTTCCAGCTCTGAGGCCTTGAGCTCTCCAATTCCTCATTCACAGAACACCTGCTGACTCCTGTGATAACTCAAAAGCCTCTGCTGGATTGTTCCTGAATTTTGAAAAGCAAAATACATTCACAGTCCTCTCTTAGTTATGAATAATAACAATCCAGACTCTGATCCACTGCATACTTATTTCTGTGTTAAGGTGTATCCATAGGTGTAGTGCCTTGGGAATAGCTGATTAAAGAAAAGCCAAACTGATTCCATGTGACATTTTCTGTTCATTCAATATTTGAAGTATTGAATGGTTTTGAATATTTAATTGTTCATTAAATATTTGAAGTAAAACACTTGCAAAGAATGGATGGAAGGTGCATTTTGAATGAAGGTTGTGATGGAAATACGTAAATGGGGAAAACACACATTGGAATGTGCTGATTGTTTTAATTAAAAGATGAAGTGTGAAGATGTGTTTCTATTCTGTCAGGAATTTGTGCTCACATGTTCTGGAAGCTTCAAAGGTCCTGGACATGTTCCCATTATGTACAGCCACACAGAGTTTGTAGGGTGAAGAGCTCTCCTGTTTTTAGAGTGAAGAGCTCTCCTGTTTGCAGAGCTCTGTGACACACAGCCCGAGCGTCCCCAGCAATGGGTTACCCTAAAATACAGATCAGAAACACAACAAAGAACAAATCACAGTCAGAGCAGAGAGGGAGATATTAAAACCATCACTCAGCCCCTGAGCTGGCAGAGTGGGATGAGCCAGGGAAGCTGTGGCACTGTCAGCATGGAACAGGAGCTGCTCTGGGGGGTTAAACTCATCATTTACCCCAATAAAACTGCTTGTCCTTCCAGCAGGGCCCCATCACTGTGGGCCTTGGCAGCAGCAGGGAGCATCAAACACCAGCCTTGTGTCTGAAAACTCCCAGCTCCAGCTAAGGTGACCTCAATCCAGGCTGGGAGAATCCCAGGAGTTGCAGGAGTTTTATTAAAACTTAAGAGCAAGGCTCTTGTTTAAACTTTCTTCTCTTCCCTCCCCAAATAAAGGAAATATTGACAAAATCTGTGTCTGGCTGGGCCAGCTGAGGGCACCTCCATGGAGTGCTGCCTTTGTGGCTCTTCATTATTCATTTTGCATGTTTGTTATCGAAGAGGAAGAATTACAGGTGTCTGGAGGGCCATCTGTGTTCATCTTTGGGATAAAAGACACTGTCCTAATGGCAAAAAAAGTCCTTTAAAAATTACCCACTTGGCTTTTCTGTTCTTATGGCAAAGCAGAGCTTTGCTGGAGCATGTGATGTTTTTAACAGGAGTTATTGAAACACTCCCTGGCCAGCCCTTGAACCAATGTTTTTGCAATGATTTCTGATTTTTAATACAAGTGTTGTGTAGCAGGCATGGCTTGGTGGGGGAGGCCTGGCTGGGAAAGCTCCTGGTGTTGCCATTTGGAATCTGCTTTGCTGCCCAGGACAGAGCTGATGGCCTGGGCTGGACATTGGTCACAAACCCTGGGCAGTGTCAGTAAAATGTTCATTAATCTGGTTTAATGAGGCTCAGGAGGTGCCTGTGCTTGGGACACTGAGACAGAAGTGATACAGGAGCGAAGATGTTGTGTCAGGCTGTTCCTGGGCCAGTCCTAGGGCTGGAAAAGGCAGCTGATTTAGGAACAGAAGGAGATTAGTGTCCAAGGGCAAGGCCTGGAATGGCAGCACATCCCTGATTTGCAGAGCTCTGGATTGGGCTGGGGAGATGAAGGGAATTTCCCCAGTTCAAGGAAAATCAGTGACAAAATATGATCTACAATGCTCCTCACCCTGTCCTCTGCTGACAGGGCATCTCTCCATCATTCATCGTTTTTCCATGGGTAGAAATTCCATGTCTGAAAGGCAGGATGGGTTCTGATCTGCCTTTTACAGCCTGCCAAGATAAACCCCCGGATCCAAACAACCCCACATTTTCTCATGTTCACATGTTAATGCTGAGGCTTGAATCCACGTGTATTTATTAACTACAACACATTAACAACAGTTTAATTGGAAGCACCCCTTCTAAAGGCAGGGCATTTCTGATGTGAGGGAAATCAGGGATATCAGAGTGCTTCCAAAGCCCTCAGCATCCTGCTTCCCACCAGGAGAGTTCAATTCTGTTACATAAAACCCATTGCTGTGCTTCTCCCCGAGCTTCATCTCTGCCTGTCTCCAGCTGGATGCTCAGAGGAGTTGCTGGGTAATTTACTCAGTCAAATGTGCATTTAAGGCTTCAATTGCTTCCTTGAGGTAGAGCCCCCTCACTCTGCATTTCACAGAAAAACAATAGAGAACTGAAGAGGTAAAATTTAGTGCTTAAAAATGTGCTTTGCAGTCCTGGTTAACCCTCTGATTGTCCACATCTCTGCAATCCTTTAAATTTACAGCAGCATGGTGCAGTTAGTGAGTGTAATGATCATTTTTGTCATCCTTCCCAAGGAACTTTGTCTTCCAGGAGAACCTGAAGCACCAGCAGTGCTGTGAGCCAGGTGAAAAACCATCTGAAACCCAGCCTGCCTCTGGATTTTTTTCATGGATGTATCATAACGCAGCCAGGGTTCTGCTCAGCCACCTGAAAACGTGCAGCAGGAGCAGCTTCAACATTTGGTTTCTCTCTCTTGATTCATGAAAGGAGAGAACCTTCCCTGGCTGCCTCGGGTGGGTGATGATTGTGCAGGGATGAGATGCTCCAGAGTGTGGTTATCCCAGTGAAATATGGGGGTTGTGGTGGTGGTAGGAATTGCTTTTATTTATGTACCAGAACCCCCTAAGAATGTGAGGCTTTGCTGTATCAGCTGTGCTTGCCACGAGGAAACAGTTGTGATAAACATGAAGCCATTGTTTTAAAAGATGGGCTGGACCTGCATTTCAGAGGGGGAGAATCCACTGGGGAGTTTTAATTGCTCAGACATTGAGGAGAGACAAAAAAAAGGTCGTGGTTGTGTTTTACAGCACATTTTGCTTTCCTTGCTTGAGGTTTTTCACCCTGGTGATATAAAGCTTCCTTTTTTAAGCAAAATTTCTCTCTTCCCCAACATACCCACTTGGGAGATTTCAGCCCCTGGGCTGCTTGATAATGGGATTGCAGATGTTTGCTTTTTAAAACAGATTACTGAGGTGGCTGGATGCAATATTGAGATTTAACAGTTGTTATTAGGCCTCGTCTTCCTGCAGGTCTGGGATGGGAATTTCGGTTTAATCACTGCGACTTCGAGTTATGAAGTTCAGCTGAAATAACTATTTGCAATTATGTGGCTGGAGCCTCCTGAGAGAGCTAAAACTCACCTCAGACTGTGATTCAGTAAACAAATTTGTCAGCCCTTCCCTTCCCTTTCCTTCCAGGATCCTTCTGTACGGGAGCTCAGGTGCTTTAACACCTCTCTGGCTCAGGAGAGGTGTCCAAGGCCAGGTTGGCCAG